>JAHNEJ010003444.1:0-160338 GCA_022559845.1 Amorphophallus konjac
CTGTTTCTCAACCGCGCACGGTCCACGTCTTCCCTCGCATAGGGATGATCGCGAGCTAGAGTCCCAGGTCGCGTGTCCGTCCCGCATCAAAAAGCAAGACTGACATGGTGACACGTGGAAAGCCATCAAGCCAAGGACCTGACACGTGGCCAGTGCAAGTAAAATCTGGATGAATTTTTGAGCGAGAAATGTGGACTCCACGCGCTCATCATCTGCTGCCTATAAGAAGACGAAGATACGAAGAAAGAAAAGGATGACGAAAGTAGAGCAACAAATCGAGAGCAACATAGAGTGATTCATGAAGGAAACAGAGCAGAAGAAAGGAAGATAAGAAGAGAGTAGTACGTGCGAGCCTGTGAAAGAATGCAGGAAAGTGTGATGAGAGAATAGTAGATTACCGTAGCTGCAAGAGTGAGGCATCTGCTTATGATTCTGGCTTCTGGTTCAAAACCAAGCCAGTCCGCTCAGATTGAGCTACATTATTTCATTTCAATTTTCTAGTTCTCTTTTTAACTTTCTCGTTTGAATCCTTGTTTCTCAAGCTGTCAGTCAGCGGTTGTAGCAAGCTGTAAGGCTCAGCGGTAGAGGAGGATTCCTCTGGGTAGCATAAGCTGTAAGGCTCAGCTGGAGCAAGCTGTGAAGCTTTGCGGTCTGGGATTGATTCCCCAAAGCTGTGTATCAGCGGTCTGTAGGGATCTAATCCCCAAAGCTGTGGATCAGCAGAGCGAAGCTGTGAATCAGCAGTAAGCCACACTTGGTTAAGTGTGGGGTGGATGTAGGCTTGTGCCGAACCACCTAAAACCTCTGGTGTTCTGTGCATTTGGTTCGTGACCCTTGCTCATTCGCTTGCTTATGTGGTGTTTGCATTTTTGCTTCAATATCGCATAGATGATTACTTTGGATCTCTTCGGTTCATTCGCATTCATCTTCTTCCGTGAGTTGAATTTAATTTTGCAGTAGCCTTTTATCACTCCACTTCTAGTTTGACTGTTGTAGTTATTTTAGAGGGTTGATCTATTCACCCCCCCTCTAGATCTTAGCATCCATCCTATACATCATGTGGTATCAGAGCCTAACTCTCCCATAGGGCTTCACATCCTGGAGAGATTAGAGATGGATTCTAAAGGATTGGTAGCTGAGGGCCATTCAACTAGTAAACCACCATTCTTCAATGGTAGCGATTATGCCTATTAGAAGAACAGGATGCAAGTGTTCCTCCGTGCTAAGGATTATGAGATCTGGAAGGTCGTGAGTAAAGGTCCATTCGATTTACCTCCAGATGAGTAATTCTGGACTAAGGAGCATATATGAAAGTCCACTTTGAATTGGGGTGCCATTAACGCTATTCAATGTGCACTCTATCCCACTGAGTTCTCCAGAGTATCCTCCAGCAAAACTGCTAAGGAGATGTGGGATAAGCTGGAAGTCATCTATGAGGGAACCTCTCAAGTTAGAGAGACCAAAGCATATATGCTTGTCTCTGAATATGAGGCCTTCAAAATGAAGCCTACGGAGTCTATCTCAGACATGTATGCTCGTTTGAATGTCATAACCAATAGTTTGAGAAGTCTGGGAAAAGTCTACAGTGATTATGAATTAGTCAGAAAGATTATGAGGTCCTTAACTCCCATTTGGCACACCAAGGCCACCATTGTTGAGGAGTCCAGGGACCTAGCTAAAACCACTGTAGATGAACTCATCGGTTCTCTCATGACTTATGAGCTGAACCTTAAGAAAGTAGATGATACTGAGAAGAGAAGAATACCCCTTGCTCTTAAAGCTAATTCTAGCAAAGGGTCATCCAGTGAATATAGCAGCACCAGTTCTGAGGAAGATGCTGATGAGTTTGCTATGTTCACTCGAAAAGTTCAAAAATGTTTTGAAGAACGAAGGGAAAGGGCTGAGAAGAAAGTATTTCTCTAGGAAACGGCAACCCAAACATAGGTCAGAAACTGCAAAGAAAACTGACTCTATTGTTTGTTATAATTGCAGAAAAGCTGGACATCTCAAGGCAGAATGTCCTGAACTCAAAGAGAAGTAGCCCAGTTGGAAGAACAAAAAGGGAAACGCTATGATTAGCACCTGGAGTGACGAATAAGAAGAAAGTCAGAGTGGCTCCTCTGACGATGAGAAAGAAGAAAGGATTTGCCTGATGGCAAAAGGCGATGATGAGGTAACTTCCCCGTTTGAAAATTTAACACAAAGTTAATGGGAAAATGGTTATGCTGAAATCCTTGAAAAATATGAAGACATGCGTAGGGAAAATAAACATCTAAAAAGGAAAGTGAATTTACTTGTTAATGATACTTCCCTGTCTGATAAAATTACTTGTCTAAAAATTGAAAACTTAGAGCTGAAAAACTCTCTCGATGAAGCTGAATGTAGAAATAGTATGGTAAATAATTTGAGAAATGAAAATGAAAATTTGCAGAATACCATCGAAGAGCTGAAAGTGAAAATACACAAATTCCAGGAAGAAACAAAGATTGCAACTGAAAAATATGAAGCTGTCAATGGTGTGAATGAGGAACTGAAAAGAACAATTGAAAAACATGAAAAAGAAAATCATAATAAACAAACCTCCCTTGAAAAAATGACCCAAGGAACTGAAAACTTATATGCCATCTTGGGAATAAAAATGAATTTTAGAAAAGAAGGATTGGGTTTCAACCCAACTAATAAAAAGAGGTTTGATGTGAAAACCACCTCGTTTGTGATAGAAAAGGGGATATTTCAGCCCTTGATAAAAATGACTTCTGGAGGGAGTCATGTGAGAACAAAAGAAATAACATTGAGACAACTATGCCCAGTGCCAATGACAAAGGCAAAGGGAAGATAGGGGTGGCTAGTGAATCATGCTCATATACTTCCTCACCTCAGACCAAAAGCCAGGATAAGGGTCAGTCCACTAAAGCCAAAGTTCAGAAGAAACCCAAGGCCAAAGCCACAAAATTTCTATAGAAGGGTCTGGGTAGAACCACCTCTGGTCTAGTGTACTACCAGAATGCTCCAACTTACTCTGCACTCCACAACTCGAATCATCAGCAGAATTGGAGAGGTCAGAGCCACATGGGTCCCATGCAGTATTTTCAAAATTATCATAATCAGTCACAGTGGGCTCATCCTCAGAATTTTAATTGGCAGACCATGAACAATAACTTCAGGAGTCAAAACTCCTTTGACTATGTTAATTTCATGACCAGTCAGTCTAAGGTCTATAGGTCACCCACTACTCCCAATGTCTATTGGACCAGATGCTGGCAAAGAAACTCTCAAAATGATTTGAAAAAGAAAAGGCAGACCAGGCTGAATAACAAGAAATCCACAATGCCTGAAAAGACACCAAAATAAATGTGGATACTAAAACATCTTATGTCTAGTCTACATGAGATAAATGCTTTTATGGGATCCAAGAAACTCTGGGTTCCAAATCAGTATACTTGATTTCCTTGCAGGTATGCCTAGCAGCCAAACAAAATCGATGGTATCTTGACAGCGGCTGCTCCAGGCACATGACCGGGGATAAAGATAAATTTTGCATACTAGTGAAGAAGGATGCAGGTCATGTTACATTCAGAGGTAATACCAAAGGGAAAATCATTGGATCAGGTAAAGTAGGTAAGTGTTCTTCTTGCTGTATTGATGAAGTGCTGTTGGTAGAAGGCCTTGCCTATAACCTGCTCAGTATTAGCCAGTTGTGTGATAAAGGCCATAAAGTGATTTTTTACTCTCTTGCTTGCACAATTTTTGAACCTAATTCTGAATCTGTCAAATTTTCTGGTAAGAGAATAAATAACATCTACATAGTAGACTTAGATGATGCAACACACTCTAATATCTGCCTTAGTGTTAATAAAGATGACCTAGCTTACATGTGGCATCGTAGATTAGGTCATGCTAGTTACAGTGTGCTTCATAAAATGAATAAGAATAGCATGGTAAAAGGACTGCCTGAAATTTCATTCAAAAATGACAATAAAATTTGTGAGGCATGCACCCAATGTAAACAAACCAAAAAATCGTTTAAATCTAGAACTGAAAATATATCTTCCAAACCTTATGAGCTAATTCACATGGATCTATTTGAACCCACAAGATCTGTTAGCTTATCTGGTAAAAGATATGGCTTTGTGCTTGTCGATGACTTTTCTAGATTCACTTGGGTTTTCTACTTGTCTCACAAGAATGATGCCTTTAAAGAATTTCAGGAGTTCTTTTATAAAATAAATCAATCTAATGAGCATGCTATCTTAAATATCTTATTTGATCATGGTGGTGAGTTTGTTAACTCACAATTTGACAACTTTTGCAGAGAAAAAGGCATAACTCACAGGTTCTCCTCACCAAGGACTCCAGAGCAGAATGGAGTGGTGTAAAGGAGAAACCGGACCTTAGTTGAGATGGCTCGAACCATGTTGGTGGAAGGTAACTTACCAAGAAGGTTTTGGGCAGAGGCTATCAACACGTCATGCTACATAATTAATAGAGACCTGGTAAGACCCAAAACACAAATGACTCCTTATGAGATTTTGAAAGGTAAGAAACCCTCACTAGCTCACATCAAGGTGTTTGGCTGTAAGTGTTTTGTTCACAATAATTCTAAACGAGACCTTTATAAATTTGAACCAAAAAGTGAACCTGAAAATTTTCTAGGTTACTCTAATCAGTCTAGAGCCTATATGATATTTAATCTCAACTCAAAAACTATTGAAGAATCTCCTCGTGTTGTCTTTGATGAGTCTGTAACTAAGACTGAAATTGATATGTGCAGGAACAAAGATGAAAGAGAAATCCTAAAGAACGATGAAGATCCAAATGAAAAGTCTACTGAGGAAGCTGAAGCAGAAGCTCCAAAAACTCAGGGGGAGGTAAATGGGAATTCAGGTAATCAGGTCATTAACCTTAAATTTCTTAGAGACCATCCCCTTGAGAACATAATTGGTGATGTTAATGAACCAACGAGAACTAGAGCACATTTAAGAATTGAAAATGAACTGAATTCATTTGCTTTAGTATCTCAGATAGAACCCAAGAACATAGATAGTGCCCTTCAGGATGAACACTGGATTAATGCCATGCATGATGAACTTAGTCAATTTGATAGGAATAAGGTCTGGCATTTAGTTCCTAATCCATCTCATGGCAACATAATAGGCACCAAATGGGTATTTCGGAATAAAACTGATGAGTAGGGTAACATTGTTAGAAATAAGGCTAGGCTAGTTGCTCAGGGGTACAACCAAGAGTTTGGTATTGACTTTGAAGAATCATTTGCCCCTGTAGCTAGGCTAGAAGCCATTAGAATCCTGTTGGCCACTGCATGCAGTCTAGGAATAACTCTACAGCAGATGGATGTCAAATCTACTTTTCTAAATGGGGAAATAAAAGAGGATGTATATGTTAGGCAACCCCAAGGCTTTGAGTGTCTTGAATTTCCTGACCACGTGTACATACTTGATAAGGCTCTTTACGGTTTGAAGCAAGCTCCCCGAGCTTGGTATGACAGGCTGAGCAAGTTCCTCACGGAAAAGGGATTCACCAGAGGTAGGGTCGACCAAACACTATTTACAAAGGTATGTGAAAAGGAAATCTTGATCATTCAAATTTATGTAGATGATATAGTATTTGGATCAACCAATTTATCCATGTGTGAGGAATTTTCAGCTTTAATGACCAGTGAATTTGAGATGAGCTCAATGGGAGAGCTGAAATTTTTTCTTGGGTTGCAAGTATATCAGACTAAAGAAGAAACTTTTATAACTCAAGAGAAATACATCAGGGACCTTCTGAAGAAATTCAAGATGGAGAACCTCAAGGCTATAACCGCTTTAATGGGAACTTCAACCAGTCTTGATTCAGATCCTGAAGGTAAACTGGTAGAACCCAAATTATACAGAGGTATGATCGGATCCTTGCTCTACCTTACTGCTTCTCGACCAGATATACAATTCTCAGTATGTTTGTGTGCTAGATTTCAAGCTTGTCCTAAGGAATCTCACTTAATAGCAGTGAAACGGATTTTTAGGTATCTGTCTGGCACCCTAGACTTAGGCTTATGGTATCCTGCTAAGTGTGAGCTAGATCTGATAGACTACACTGATGCAGATTATGCAGGGTGCAGGGTAGATAGGAAAAGCACTAGTGGGTACTATCATAACCTAGGTGATTGTCTGGTGTCTTGGGCTTCTAAAAAGCAACACATTGTTGCTCTATCTACAGTTGAGGCAGAATATGTTGCAGTGGGGAATTGTGCAGCCCAGGTCCTCTGGATCAAGCTTCAACTTATTGATTATCAGATAAAATTGGGATGCATTCCAATTCTATGTGATAATACTAGTGCTATTTCACTCACTAAAAATCTGGTTCATCACTCGAGGACTAAGCACATAGAAATCAAACATCACTTTCTTAGAGATGAAGTCAGTAAAAATAAAATTGAGCTTGAATTCATAAATTCTAAAAAATAAATAGCTGATATATTTACTAAACCTCTAGGTAATGAGAGATTTAAATTCTTGAGAAGAGAATTAGGTTTATGTAAATTTCAGCATGGCAATTAATATCTATTTCATGTTTTGATAAAGCATCTGATATGAGGTGTGAATTCATGTTTGTTTGTCGTGGAATAAACTTACTGGTCTGACTGTAATTGACTCATGGTTTGTTTGGTTGAACATCCCTGTTTGAATAAATCCTCTAAATAGATAAGTCTCAATTCACTGAACTGAATAAATGACCTGATCTGAGTAAGAATGATTTAATGCCTGACTTCATTAGTAAAGGCTCAGACCTTGGTCGCGTGATTACCTCATTAATATCACACATCAGTTATCTTGATTTCAGAGGTATATCAAATGGTATGTGGTGGAAAGATATATTCAGTCTATCTGAAAACCCATACTATGTGTTGAGGATTTACCTTCACCTAGTACCCTGAATCAAGAGTTCATCTCAACATTGCATTTCATTCCATACCATGTTGTGTCTAAAGTCTCATCTTTCACTGCATGTCATGCATACTTGCATCTGAATTTGTGTACAGTCATGCATCTAGAACAGGTGATTGCACTACATTTAGACAAGGATAGCTCCTTAATTAAAAGGGAACATCTATGCATGCTGCAAGGTGTCAGGGGGAGTATTAACCATTTCTATCTGTCTGTCCCTCAAATCCCTTCCACTCTATTCTGGTTGATCTTCAAATTCCATTCCCTCTCTTACATATTGTTGACTCTTATGCAGAAATTGTGAGTTCTTCAATTATCTTTCCTATTTGACATAATGGCAGTCTGATAATCAGTTCAAAATTTTAAGCAACAGAAATCAGACATCTTCTATTATAAGAATCCAACTTGCTTCTTGTATGAACTGATGGTTTAAATCTTATAATCTTTAGAATCCCAAGACTGCATTCAGTAAATAAGAATGTTGCTAACTGATAATAGTTCTCAACCCTGGTCTCATTACATGTTCGATAAAGTTTTCTTGTATCTGAAACTCGTTAAATTGATGAAATAATGGTAGAGAAATCTGAGTATGTGTATTGGCTTTAAACAAGTCTCTATCGAAAGTATGAAAATAAAAATGGCAGAGCAATGACTGAGTAAGCACCGAGAAACTGAGTGCTCCATCAAAGAAATGGAGAATACTTAGGTCATGAAGTGGCTCAGGTTATCTCTGATTATATGGTCAAAATAATAAGCACTGAGAAACTAAGTGCTCCATCAAAGAAATGGAGAACACTTATGTCATGAAGTGTATCTAGTTACTGTGTTCATATGGTTAAAACATTGTTCCTCAATTAAAATTCAGGATTGTCATATTGTTTAACTTCAATACATATCCTGGTCACTCCCAAAGATTATCACTATTTTTCGGAGAGTAAGATACCATTAAACAATTTCTCGAATGATTAATGTGATTATGGTTTATTAATATTATCAGGCACATCAAACTTATCCAATGAATGAAGTGTATAAATTCTAATTTTTATCACCTTTAAACCTGACATCCATCAAGAATGCATTGTGTTGATTCCTATATCTGAAGACTCGAACTTTGTAATGCTTAATTCTGAACTATTGACCAGGGTGTCAGTCAGACTTCATATATCTTCACTTTCTAGTCAGGAGAATGTCTTCTACTCTCAATCTTCTTGGTCTAAAGGGCATTGATCTTATATGATTTCACTCCTTGTACTTCTCATCATTTCCTTTTTGCTAATGGCAAAGGGGGAGAATATGTTCTGTTGACTGGGAGAGATTATCTGTATGTGGTTAGTTTCAGACTGTTGGGGCATTGGCATTTAGCATTGTACTGCATTATGTCTGCATGTTTAAAAATTGCATGTTTTCATCAAAATACATCTAATATAAACTGTTGCCATCATCAAAAAGGGGGAGATTGTTGTGCCTCTGATTTGATGATGATTGGGGAAGAATGTTCTGACTCCTCTGAACATAATATCTGTAAGGAGTTAGTGTGTTTTAGTATGTTTTGAATGATGGGCAACAGGTTAATTAGATGTGTGTTTATTAGCTAAGGTCAATGCATGTTTGCCTGCATATAAGTCTTCAGAGTCGGTGCACGTTTGTCACATGCGTGGTATAATGTCTGTTCATGTCTATCCTCAATGCATAAGCAAGTCTGTGCATGTTAGCACATTACACCATAAAGTCCGTGCATTTCTCTGTTTAGAGTCTGTGCACGTTTCTGCCTTCGAAAAGTAAAGTCAGTGCATATTCATAGTCTGTGCATACCTTCTCTTATGCGCAGTACGGTCTGTGCATATATCCTTTATGCATCACAAGGTCTGTGCAGATTTTTCCTTGCATACGCACGGTCTGTGCATGTTTTGCTCTACCCACTAAGTCCGTGCATTTTCTGCTCTGGGCTAAGCAAGGTCGGTGCATACACCTCATGCGCTTACACAACATCGGTGCATGCCTTTGTATAGAAGGTCTGTGCATGTATGCAAGGTATGTGCATGTTTCATCTCATACATGTATAGTCGGTGCTAGTTGCAATTTTTGCACACAAAGTCGATGAAATGCCTCACTGCACAAGCAAGGTCAGTACAAAGTATTCCTTGGCACTAGCACGGTCGGTGCAATGTTTGGTTGTCTGCAAAATGGAAGTCTGAGCATGTTTTTCTCTTTCACACATAACGTCGGTGCTAGCTGCGTTATATGCTATACAATAGTCGGTGCATGTTTTGCTTCTTGCATGAATAAGTCAGTGCACATTTGCCTTGTGCTAAAACAAGGTCGGTGCACATCCTTCATTAGGCAAAACAAGGTCGATGCATAGTTGCTTCGTGCAGAACCAAGTCAATGCACACTGCACAGCTAAAGTCAGTGTACATTTCCTTTGTGCACACTGAAGGTTTGTGCATGATTTGCTGAACACGTGCATAGGGTCGTGCTCGTTGCGATTCATAAGTGCAAAACTTTTCATCAAGTCTATGCACTTCTCATAATTATCTGAGATGTCTTGTGAACCACCAATGCTAACTAAGTGTTTGACATATTGACAGGGACCTTACTAAAAACGCTCTAGAGAACCAGGACAAATGCTCGTGAACTTTAAGGAAGGCACGTGGTCCCAGATTCATCCACAATAATGATTGGGCACGTGATCCAAGGAAAAAGCAAGACTGATATAGTGACACGTGGAAAGCCATCAAGCCAAGGACCTGACACGTGGCCAGTGCAAGTAAAATCTGGATGAATTTTTGAGCGGGAAACGTGGACTCCACGCGCTTGTCATCTGCTGCCTATAAGAAGATGAAGATACGAAGAAAGAAAGGATGACGGAAGTAGAGCAAAAATCGAGAGCAACATAGAGTGATTCATGAAAGAAAAGGAGCAGAAGAAAGGAAGATAAGAAGAGAGTAGTTCGTGAGAGCCTGTGAAAGAATACAGGAAAGTGTGATGAGAGAATAGCAGAGTGCCGTAGCTGCGAGAGTGAGGCATCTGTTTATGATTCTGGCTTCTGGTTCAAAACCAAGCCAGTCCGCTCAGATTGAGCTACATTGTTTTGTTTCAGTTTTCTAGTTATCTTTTTAACTTTCTCGTTTGAATCCTTGTTTCTCAAGCTGTCAGTCAGCGGTTGTAGCAAGCTGTAAGGCTCAGCGGCAGAGGAGGATTCCTCTGGGTAGCATAAGCTGTAAGGCTCAGCGGGAGCAAGCTGTGAAGCTCAGCGTCTGGGATTGATTCTCCAAAGCTGTGGATCAGCGGTCTGTAGGGATCTAATCCCCAAAGCTGTGGATCAGCAGAGCGAAGCTGTGAATCAGCAGTAAGCCACACTTGGTTTAAGTGTGGGGTGGATGTAGGCTTGTGCCGAACCACCTAAAACCTCTGGTGTTCTGTGCGTTTGGTTCGTGACCCTGCTCATTCGCTTGCTTATGTGGTGTTTGCATTTTTGCTTCAATATCGCATAGATGATTGCTTAGGATCTCTTCGGTTCATTCGCATTCATCTTCTTCGTGAGTTGAATTTAATTTTGTAGTAGTCTTTTATCATTCCGCTTCTAGTTTGACTGTTGTAGTTATTTTAGAGGGTTGATCTATTCACCCCCCTCTAGATCTTAGCATCATCCTATACATCAGCATCGACCTTAGTGTGCGCTACAGTGAATGTGCACCGACTGGCCTTTGCCTAGAAACGCAACATGCATCGACCTTAGTGTGCGCTACAGGGAATGTGCACCGACTTGCCTCTACTTAGAAATGCAACATGCATCGACCTTCATGCTGAATTCAAAATGTGCACAGACTTTATTATGCGATGCCAAGATGTGCATCGACCTTGGTCTTGCACATGGAGCAATGTGCATCGACCTTATATAATAAAAGACATGATAGCCAACCATTAAAATAATGACCATAATGCATTGTTACCAATATCAAAATTTAGCATAGTATATACTTTTTTCAGCATCAAAACACATTAAATTCAGAGGATCATAAATCAGAGAAGACTTGTCTCTACTAAGTCTTGTCCTAGGGCGCATAAGCATTTAGAGTCTTCATTGGGCTACCCCGTGCATCATCATGTATACTCCCCAATGGTCAAGTCCCCCCAACATGTCCTTCCACAAGGATCCGATTGACCCCCCCCACATGGACTACCCTTTAGATGAATACCTACACTTTGATGGAGATCCTTATGCCTACCTTAGGTGGGAGAATACCATGGAAAGGGAATTTGAAAGTACTTTGGTATTTGGGTCCGAGAGAGTCCTCATGGCCAAGGCACAACTTCGGGGTCGAGCTAAAAAGATGTGGGAACACAAAGAGAGATTTAGAAGAGTTTGGGGGCAGGAACCCATTTACTCATGGAAAGAAATGAAGAGTGAACTTAGAAAGATCTACGCTCCCCGACCTTCCCACTCCTACCTTGAGAGCCATAACCCGAGGAGTCCTCCCACTCCTCCTTTCTCTCCCAGTCCGTCCAAGACCCCCCCACTTAGGAGCAATGGCCTTAGAGTCTTGCCTCCTCAGAATGAGTTTGGTAGGGGAAGGATAGGTTATGATCCTTACTATGAGGGGCCCCAACACTATGGGCATGCGGAGAGACACCCCTGGGGTGACCTAGACAACCAACCCTCAAGAATGATACAATCCTTTAGGTCTTCTAGGTTCACTCCACGACCGGATGATTCCAGCAACATGGGACCCCGTCCCAACCTAGACCCCCTGCCAAATACACCCATGTCAAGTCCACATGGAAGTATCCCAATTCAGCCCACAAACCCCCCTCCCACCCCTTTCCAAAAAGAACTTAAGGAGGAGATCAAAGAATATGAGGCCCCCCTAGACTGGGAGGAAGAATATGAAGCCCAATGCCAAGAGTGGGGCCAAGAAGGCTCATCTTTATCCAAGGAGATCACAACAAGCCCAAGTAGGAACATCCTCCCCCTAGAGTCGCCAGATGACCAACCAAATCCCCCCTCCCATCCCTCCATAATAACTGTGACTTTAGGGGAACCCCTCATTAAGTGGCTTAAGCAAGACCTCCTCCTCCACATCATGCACCCCCCTATGGAGAACCATTACCCCATTTTGCCCACCCCTCCCTTCCACACAACCTACCAATCGTTCTCCTTTGTGGGAGTCATGAGTGATGTGATCAAGAGAATACTTTGGCAAATAGAGGTGACAAACATGTGGGCCTTAGAAGCAAGCAACATGGGGTACCTTAGCTTCTCACACCCCTCTATTGGGACCATCACCTCCACTTACACCAAGGGACCTTGCACGAGTAAGCTCTTATTGTTCCTACCCGAGCCTAATGAGTCTTACATCACCCCCTTACCCACCTACAAGGAACATTGCATTGGGTCCCACCAAGTTCATGATTTCCACATCCCTATGTGTACTAGGGACCCTAGGGTGAACACTTGGAGTGAAGACCACCCACACGTCACCCACCCCATAACCCATCTTGATCTATTTAGCCACTTCCTATGGGCTTCCAAGAAATCCTCACTCACCATCCACTCCCCCCTACCCTCACAAGCCATGACAAACAAAATCCACCCATTCCAAAACTTAGTCCACACCATAGGAACCATGACCAAGGGTGACATCCACCTAGGAGAATCTACCCATCCCAAGATGACCACTTTCTGGGACCCCTTCGATCCTCATGAGTGGAAACCCCCAAATCTCACAGGTTGGACCATCTTGATAAGAATCCATGTGTCACGACCTTTTCCATCATGTGGTCGGGCTAGTCACATCATTTGTGTCATTCACACATTAGGTCCAATGCACGATATGTTTACATTTGGACAAGTTGGTCTTCCCCCACTCTGGAACCACCTCATGCATGATAGGGCCACTTATGGCTGCCCCGGTCCACCTAAGTTCATCAAAGTCTACATGGCATGGCATGATAGGTTCCTTTATGGGTTTTCTGGGCCTTCCATCCCCACCCCCCTTGACAAGACGCATAAGCCTCCTAGGTCTACCAAAATCTGTGTAGCACCACTGCATGATAGGTCCACTTTTGGTTGTCCAGGACCCCCATTATCTCCTAGTGAGTCAACATCCACAAAGATACATGAAAACATCCGCAAGCATATAGGCAAAAGCAATGAGGCTTACAAAAAGCAGGCTGATGCTCATCGACGTCACTGTGAATACCAAGTGGGAGACCATGTGATGGTGAGAACGGAGCGGCTCCTCCCAGGGCCCGCCTCCAAATTGAGGACACGGGGTTCGGGACCCTTTCGGGTTCTACGACGGGTTGGTACCAATGCTTATGAGTTAGACTTACCTGAGGGCTTTGGGGTTCACCCCACTTTCAATGTGGCGGATCTGGTTGGCTATAAGGGCCCCACGGTGGAACCCGGTCAGGATCTCGAGCCTTTGCCCCCCCTTGTGAGTGACCCTCCCGGAGCGAAGCCACCACCCCAATTGAGAGGCCGACTTGAGCAAGTGGAGGCAATACTGGATGAGCAAAGTACACTTACCAGGAACAGGGTCTACCAGCGCTACCTCGTGAGGTGGAAGGGCCGTCCCCCGACCGAGGATGCATGGGTAAGCCGGGAGGACTTGATGCGCCTGGACCCGAGCCTGCTGGAGCAGTATGAGAGGCGATTGGACCCCTACTCGACGGGGTCGAGTTCTCCCCACCCCGAGGGATTTGATGAGGACATCTCCCAGTATTCACTTTGGCACGAGGCGTCCCCGACTTCGTGACCCCTTGGAGATGTGGTTCTCATATCTATCTTTATTTTCTTGCTTATGTATTTTCTTTTATTTGAGTCATATCAGGTGTAATTGCCCTTTATTTGAGTCCACTATCTAGGTTTAAGAGATAGTTAGCCATAGTGAGTCATTTGGGCCCTTAGTTGAGGGTGTTAGGCCCACTTAGTGGGCTTGGGCCCAGGGGCGCCCCCTTCATGACTCTTAGCCTTCTGTAATTGTGTTAAATGTCAGGGGGTTTTGTGAAAAGGTCCTAGCTCTATATAAGGACCCCCCCTCCCTCCTTTGTAGCAACTTTTGATGAATTGAAAAACTTACTCCACAAATATTGTCTCTCTCTCTCTCTCTAGTTCACTCTCTCTCTCTCTCTCTCTCCTTGGGGCGGATCCCCCTCTCTCTCCTCCCCTCCCTTGGGCGCAAGTGCCCCCTCACCTTCCCCCTCTCTCTGCCACCTCAGCAGCCACCTCCCCTCTCCACCCCTTCATATTCCCAAGGCCATAACTCCCTTCAATTCCCTCCTATTCCCAAGCAACTATTCAACTTCCCTAGACAACTCTTCCTATTCCCCATACTTCTTCCCCACCTCCAAGGCACCCCTCCCTTTTCCCAAGCCACCTTCCCACTCCCCCACACCCCCATTCAAGTCTTTGGGGCGTCCCAAGCCACCCCACCCCTTGCTGGTTGCGCACCCACCACCTTCACACCAGCCCCACCCTTGGCCGACCACTCCCACCACCCCTCTCTCCAAGCTTGGCCCCCACCCTTCCAGCTCCATTCCCCTCACCAGATCCGACCCCCTCATCCCCCTTACACCCCTACCCCCTCCTGCCATCACCCCACATCCCCCTCTCACCCTAGTTCCACTCCTTCTTGCCATTAACCCCACCTTCATCCTTACAACCAGTCACAACTGTAGGTGGCAGAAAAAGCTTCGGTTTGCAGAAGCTTCACCGAAGTCATACAGAGGCTTCTGAAGGCAAGGCGTACCAATCTGGAAAGAGCTTCCAGTCCTCTTTCCAGGCGAAGTGGAATCACCCAGTTCCGAGCTCGTGGCCACCCGTGAGGGTCGATCTCCCCCGACAGCGTCTGGAGCTAGCTGCAGATCACCAGAGCCCGGTTAGAAGCTCCACCACGATCGACAGCGCCAGATTCAGACTCCAGTGTCTTCTCCGAAAATCTTCCTCTCCCTGTCCTCGTCCAGGAGCAGAAAGCGGGGCCTCGTTTGCCCACCGGAAGTCCAAGATACCAATTTTCTCCCACCGGCACTCGGGTCTGCTTCCTGCTGTCGGTCGTGACCAAATCCCACTCAACGGATCGCTCCCGACCACCCCGACCTCAGAAGGGATCCCCGTCAGTTTTGCTGCACAGAGGTCTTGACGACGGATCCAACGCTTCCGACGGATCGAGATTCGGAGTCCGGAAGCTCCAGGACCAACTTCTGCATCCGGCCCCTTCTATTCTGAAGCTGCTCGCCCCCAATTCCAACATCCTGTTCGAGTCCCCGCCACGATCACCGGCGACGGCAGAAGAAATCAGTAAAAATCTGAGGCACCCCTGTACCAGTCACGAAGCCAACCTCGCTGATCTCGCCATCAGAAAAATTCCTGAGAGCAACCTACGGGCTCAACAGCGGCCTCCTGTCCCTGTCCACAGCAAGTGAGCAGGATCGACGGAGACGTCCGCTCCACCGTCGGTGACACATTTCCCCCTCCCGCCTGGCCGGCTTAACGCCCCTCCCTGCGTGGAGGTAAATTTTGGTTGTAACAAGTTAATCCCCACCCCGAGATCACCCCTCCTGCGAGAGGCGTAGTGGTGTAATTAGTTAACCCGCAGGTTGAAGCTACCCCGCCGCGGCGTCCGGGTGCATACCCACGCCTCCCGGCGCGCCCGTCGTCTCCGGCCGGGATCGGTGTCTTCACACCGATCAGGTGAGCCTCTGGTCCCTCTCCTGGTCCTTTCAATTACTTTGCTCATTTAGTATCGTTTCCTTAGCTCGTCGGCGGTGAGTGAGAGCTTGGACATGAATGAATGATTTCTTCGTGAGTATCCACCGTGGTAAGCGAGGGAGGGCCACCCCAAACCCACGCCCCAGCGTGCTGGCCCGCCCATAAAGTGGGCATCCCAGGCCCATTAGGGGTCAACCATAAGCCCACCAACCGGTGGAAACCTTAGGGTCCCACCCCGGACCCTCGCCGTCATCATTCGGGCCCACCCGGGTGCACGTGTGCGTCGTGTGAGCTAGGCCACTCGGTGAGCCATTTGAGTGCTTGTATGCTTGTGGATTGGTAGGTCCAAGGGTCAAACATCTCATTAGTGGGCTGTTTCACATCACAAAACATTCTTCCCCGCAAACTCCCCTTAACATTCTCCCCCTTTTTGATGATGGCAATTCCTTATAAATTTTGATGGCAACACTAGATGCAAAATGCATGCAAAAAAAATGCAGCTATCTCTCTGCACACTCCCCCTTTGCCAAACACTCCTTACTATTGCAACAATGCAGGCAAGAATCATCAAAACACACCTTTCTCCCCCTTTGCCATTAGCAAAAAGAATGATTAGGAGGCAAAAATTGAAGGAGTTGAAAGTATGATGAAGATGAAATCTGATTGACAAACTTAATTAACTTTCATTAATAAAGCAGACTTAGCACAGAAACTTCAGGTATAAGATTTCATATAATGCAGCCTTGAAAATATGATGGATTAAAAATAATAAAGTTTAGAGAATAAGTACTGCATCCTTTTAAAGAAAATTGTTGTTTGAACTCTTTTAATAGCAATAAACCATACTGACATATAGCATATCAGATTTTGCCTTACTTCATCTTATACATCAGAATTTCAAAGAGTTTCTTAGGAGAGACCAGATCATGTATTGAGACTAAACAAAATTCACTGTTCTGAAAGTATCTATTGGGTTATAGCAAAAAAAAATTCTGTTCATATTCTCACACAATTCAGAACAGTCAAGTTGAATCCATACCTGTTTACATAAAGATATGTGTTTATCAGACGCCAATACCCCTAGTTACTTAGTAGGATTTACTATTCTATTTTAGGTTTAGTTGACACCTTTTTGCATAAGGGTATACGTTTATCAGACGCCAGTACCCCTAGTTACTTAGTGAAACTAACCTTTTAATTTTTCAAACAGAGTTAACCAAGAAGCTTCATGACATAGGTTCACATAATCTTTGATAGAGAACCCAGTTTCTCAGCGTATTTGGCCATTGCTCTGCCATCAGCATATTTGACTATTCATTTTAACACAGCTGCCCATTTGATTTTCATATAGAGTTGTTTAAAAATAATACACATTTCTGGGGTTCTCAACCAAGTTATCCTGAAATTAGATGCATTCAGTTTCTTGAATGCTCCATTAGATATGACATGATCAATATGGTTGAGATCTATTAAAGAGTCATCATCAGATTCTTTTCATTGAATTTTGTCTTTACTCTCTAAAGATTATTAAATTTTAAACCATCAGCTCGTTCATGGAACACTATTACTTCTTATAAAAGAAGTTTTTTGATTTTAGCAACTTAGGTTAATGAATGAACTATAAGTTTGTCATTTATTCAGATGGTCAAGAGAAATATAAGTGCTTGATGTCAAAAGATGGAAATAGATGAGAAATATCGAGCAAGAATTTTCAGATGATCAAGAGGACAAGTTTAGAACAGGCAGAGTGTGTTGAACAAAGAGTCGACATTGGATGTCAACATTATTCAGAATCTGAACTGATGATCTATTTTGTGACCAAAATTATTCTGAACTAACAGAGTGTGTTCAATAAAGAGTCGACATTGGATGTCGACATTATTTAGAACCTGAACTGAAAATCTGTTCTTTTACCACAAAAGTTTCTGAACTTCCCTTATTAAAATGTATGAAATGACATAATCATGAATGATATCACATGTGTGAACCATGTCTATATGCTCTAAACACAAAGCTAATGAACATGAATCATCAAGGATGATATGAAAATGCGCAAACACCCCCTGATTGTATACATGAATTTTGAGATATGTATGAGAAATGCCATGTCATATTCTAGATATATGCAATGTTGACCCATGGTACAAGGCGGAGTATAGAGGTCTAAGGGACCACCATCATGCATGATGTGGGTTTCCTGACAGACATAATCTGTCCTTCTCCTAGCATGCCATTTAATATACCGATGGTTCAACCATGAAATGCAGCACATAGTTATGCAAAGACAATCACTGAAGTTATAGCATTTATTGTTGTTCAGAAAACACAAAATACCAAGTGATAATGGAAATCATAACAAGCAATCAAGCTGAGAATTTACAAAGATCAAGTTCTCTCTTTAAAAATTTAAACCTTTCATTGTCAAGAGGCTTGATGAATATATCAGTAATTTGCTTCTCCGATACAATGAACTCTAATTCAATTTCCTTTTTACTAACTTCGTCTCTAAGAAAATGGTGTTTTATTTCAATGTGCTTAGTCCGTGAGTGGTGAACTGGATTTTTAGTAAGGGAAATAGCATTGGTGTTATCACATAGAATTGTAATGCAACCAAGGTTGATATGATAGTCAATAAGCTGGTGTTTAATCCAGAGGACTTGGGCTGCACAATTTCCTGCTGCCACATATTCTGCCTCAGCAGTAGACAAGGCAACAGTATGTTATTTCTTGGATGCCCAAGTCAATAGACAAGCACCTAGATATTGACAATATCCACTAGTGCTTTTCTTTTCTATCCTACACCCAGCATAGCTTGCATCAGTGTAAGCTTTGAGATCTAACTCACACCTTGCAAGATACCATAAACCTAAGTCTAGGGTGCCAGACAGATACCTAAAGATCTTTTTCACAGCTTTTAAGTGTGACTCCTTAGGACAAGCTTGAAAACGAGCACACAAACACACTGGAAACTGAATATCAAGATGAGTTGCAGTAAGATATAACAAGGATCTGATCATACTTCTATAAAGTTTGGTGTCTACCAATTTACCTTCAGGGTCAGCATCAAGACTTGTTAAAGTACCCATTGGTGCAGTGATAGCCTTGAGGTTTTTCAGTTTCAATTTCTTCAGTAGATCCTTGATATATTTTTCTTGAGTTATGAAGATCCCTTCCTTAGTCTGAAAAACCTGCAAACCAAGAAAGAATTTTAGTTCTCCCATTGAGCTCATTTCAAATTCATTGGTCATTAAATCAGAAAACTCCTTACACATGGATGGTTTGGTTGATCTGAACACTATGTCATTTACATATATCTAAACAATCAGAATATCTTTGTCATATACCTTTGTGAATAATGTCTGATCAACCTCACCTATGGAAAATCCTTTTTCTACATGAAACTTGCTCAATCTGTCATACCAAACTCTGGGAGCTTATTTCAAACCATAGAGTGCCTTATCAAGTTTGTAAACATAGTTAGGAAAATCAAGACTCAAAACCAAGGGGTTGTTTTACAAAAACATCCTCTTTTATTACACCATTTAAGAATGCAGATTTGACATCCATCTGTTTGAGGGTTATTCCTAAGCTACAAGCAATAGCCAAAAGAATCCTAATGGCTTCCATCCTACCTATAGGGGCAAATGATTCCTCAAAGTCTATGCCAAATTCCTGGTTGTACCCCTGAGCTACAAGTCTAGCCTTATTTCTAACTATATTGTCTAGCTCATCAATTTTATTTCTGAAGATCCATTTAGTGCCTATTACATTGCCATGTAAGGGTTTAGGAACTAAGTGCCAGACCTTATTCCTATCAAATTGATTAAGTTCTTCATGCATAGCATTTGTCCAATGTTCATCCTGCAGAGCACTTTCTACATTTTTTGGTACTATCTGAGAGACTACAGCAAATGAGTTCAAATTATTTTCAATTCTGAAATATGCACTAGTCCTAGGGGGTTCATTCAAATTACCAATTATGTTTCCTATAGGATGATCTCTGAGAAATCTAACATTGGTAACCTGATTACCTGGATTTTCATTTACCTCCCCCTGAGTTTCAGATCCTTCTGCCTCAGCTTCTTCAGCAGATTCTCCATTTTGATCTTCTTTGGTCTTAAAATATCTCCATCACCTTTGTCCCTGCAAACACCAGTTTTAGTTTTCAATGCCGACTCATCAAAGACAACATGAGGAGATTCTTCAACCATTTGAGAATTGAGATTAAAAATCCTATAGGCTCTGGACTTATCAGAATAACCTAGAAAAATTCCAGGTTAACTTTTAGGTTCAAATTCATCAAGGTCTTGTTTAGAGTTTATATGGATAAAACATTTGCAATCGAAAACCTTGAAGTGCGCTAGAAAAGGTTTCTTACCCTTAGGAATTTCATAGGGAGTCATTTGTGTAGAAGGTCTTACCATGGCTCTATTAATGATGTAGCATGAAGTGTTAATAGCCTCAGCCTAAAACCTTCTAGGCAAGTCTCCTTCTACCAGCATAGTCCTAGCCATCTCTACAAGAGTTCAGTTTCTCCTTTCTACTACTCCATTCTGTTCTGGAGTTCTTGGTGAGGAGAACCTGTGATTGATACCATTCTCCCGGTAGAAATCATCAAATTGTGAGTTTACAAACTCACCACATTGGTTAGACTATATTTAAAATAGCATACTCACTGGTCTGTTTTATTCTATGAAAGAACTCCTGAAATTTTCTAAATGTAAAGAACACCCAAGTGAATCTAGAAAAGTCATCTACTAAAACAAAACCATATCTTTTTTCTAATAAGCTAACTGATCTAGTAGGTCCAAATAAATCCATGTGAATTAGCTCATAAGGTTTAGAAGATAGATGTTCAGTTCTGGACTTAAATGACTTTCTGGTTTGTTTGCATAGGGTGCATGCTTCACAGATTTTATTATCATTTTTGAATGAAATATCAGGAAGTCCTTTCACCATGCAATGCTTGTTCAATTTATGAAGCACACCATAACTGGCACGACCTAACCTATGATGCCACAGGTGGACAAGATCATCCTTATTTACAGTTAGACACATATTTGAGTGTGCTACATCATCTAAGTCTACCATATAGATGTTGTTGACTCTCTTACCAATAAATTTGACAAATTCTAAATTTGGTTCAAAAATCGTGCATGCAAGAGAATAAAAAACAACTGTATAGCCTTTATCACAAAGTTGGCTAATACTGAGCAGATTATTTGCTAGCCCATCTACTAAAAGAACTTCTTCAATAAAACAAGATGAGCACTTACCAACTTTTCCTGACCCAATGATTTTGCCATTTGTATTACCTCCAAATGTTACTTGACCTGCATCTTTCTCTACCAACATGCAGAATTTGCCTCTATCTCTAGTCATGTGCCTGGAGCAGCCACTGTCAAGATACCACCTATTATGATTGGCTGCCAGACATACTTGTAAACAAGATCAAGAAGAAAATTTTGGAACACAAAAGTGTTTGGGCCCCATAATAGCAGTTAAATCAAGTAGGCTGGACAGGAGGTGTTTTGGAATCCACAATTGTTTTGGTGTCTTTACTGAACTAGTGGATTTCTTGTCATTCAGCTTATTCTGCTTTTTCTTGTCACTTTTAATTTTTGAAGATTATTTTTGAGGTGTGACATTCTTCTTCTTAATTTCATTTTGATATCTTCTCTGCCAATGACCAGTCCAATGGGCATTGGGAACAGTGTATGTCATATAGAACCTAGGCTGATCAGACATGGAATGAATAAAATCATAAGAGTTATGGCTTCTGAGATTTTTGTGCCTAGGTTGCACATAGGAGTTCCAAGGGAAGGTTGATACATAGAGGTAGCATATGAATTCTGGAGGTTATGCTGCTTTGACCTTATGTAGGAGTTGCCTTGACCTCTTCTATCAGAATTTTGGTGATAGGAATTATGAAATGCAGGATAGGTAGAGGCACTCTGGTAGTTGCTTGGACGTTCCTATTGCTTGGACTTTCCTTGGACTTTAGCCTTAAGAAACTAGCCCCTAGCCTATCCCTTGGTATGAGGTTTTGTTGTATGTGAGCATGACTCCCTAGATACCTCTATTTTCCCTTTGCCCTTGTCCTTGGCATTGTTCCTGGTTTTCTCAATGATTTTCAATGGCTTCTGATTCTCTCCAGAAGTCATTTTTATTAAAGGTTGTGATGTTCCCTTTTCAGCCACAAATGAGATAGTTCTTACATCAAACCTTTTCTTATTCATTGGGTTAAAACCCAAACCTTCTCTTCTGAAGTTTGTTTTTATTCCCAAGATGGCATTCAGATTATCAGTTCCTTGTGTCATGCCCTCAAGGGAATTT
This sequence comes from Amorphophallus konjac, assembly GCA_022559845.1. Taxonomy (NCBI): domain Eukaryota; kingdom Viridiplantae; phylum Streptophyta; class Magnoliopsida; order Alismatales; family Araceae; genus Amorphophallus; species Amorphophallus konjac. Next base: position 21,997 of record JAHNEJ010003444.1, read on the forward strand.
TTTTTGTCCCTATTCTTTTTTTCTAAATTCTCAATTGATTGTAGACACCCAATTTTGGCCGATAAATTGAGCATTTTCTTTGTTCTCCTAGTTAATGCCCCGATTGATCCTTAATTGGTTGATTTTCTGGGATTTCTCCCCATTCTTGGCCCAACATTTCAACTCCATACCTTGGATCTCGTCTCGAGTTTGGCATTCCCGCGCTATCCGCTCTTATCGCTTTCTTGTTCATAGTGCGTTGTGGATCTAATTGAAATTATCCTTTGAGCAGTTGTTATTTCTTGACATTTGATCATTATGACATCCACTTTGGGTGTTATTCTCATTCAACATTTGATTAAATGACTGCCCAATGGATTTTTCTCCATTTTTACATCATTTAATGGGCCTTTACTTGTCGCGCTATATCGTCATAGCGCGTTCTTCAAGAACACGGTATGGTTATATAGCGCGTTATCAGGCAGAGCCCTCTCCAGGTCGGGCTCCCTTCTTTCGATTCAGAGGCCTTATTGGGTAAGTTGCTGACTGTGTTTCTTATCCAGGAAGGTTTCTAAACCTATCAGGAGTCTTTCCCCCTCATTAATCGGCAGGATTACCTCGATTTGAGCCGCCAAATCTTTGGATTGAATCAAACTCCGACCTAGGGTTTCTTCTTCATCTTCTTCCTATAAATTGAACCCTTTGGCCGTCGTTTGATGATGATGCAACTCGAGTTATTGACGAGGAGGAGGAAGTACTTCGTGCACAATCAACAAATCCTCGCTCCTCGCACATTCAAAGGAGTATTTAGGGCTTTTTCTTGTGTTCTTCCTCTTTCATCTTTCTTTTCCCCAATATCCGGATTTTTAATCTTTGCATAGCATTGCATCCTGGTTTCAAAACACTCCTTTTACAAAATACATGCATTCACACACATCACACCTATCTTTTGCCCTTCCATAGGGGTTTAAAAACCACCAAACCCCCAGGTAATCGAGCCCCCTTGTTTGCATGCTTTTGATTAAGAATAGGGCAGATTCTACTTCAAACTCGATCTAATGGGCTTTTTATTTGTTGTTTATGATTGTTAGCAGGCATTAGAAGATTGATACGTGGAGCCCTTGCACCTTGGTCGGCCCTGGAGCAAGGAAGGAACGAATCCAAACAACCCCGCTTTATGTCTGATATCATGCTATAGGAAGGTAGCGCGATATGAAGAACGCGTTGGGACGATATAGCGCGTTAATCTCCAGGCCCACAACTGGCCCTCATGAATTTCTAAGGTATGTAGCATGCCCCCTATCTTAATATTTTATTATTTGGCGTGTTATTGGCCTTAGTGGCGATCACGGATCTTAATTATTGCATGTGATTTCCTCCTATTTGTGTCATTAATTGAGTGCTATATATTGTCCAAATATCACCATCTTTTATCAAATTTGGGGGTTATCATAATTTCATGATCTACAAATTGGCGATCACGGTGGGACCCTTTGTGCCACCACGTTCTTTCTGCTAGTTGCCTGCTTGTCAATCCGTAAGTGTGTGTGATTATTTGGCTTTTGGGGTTTCCCCCACCTCTGTCATTGGTCGCGCTATATATCCATAGCGCTTTCTAGCAGATTGCGCTATGGACATATAGCGCGTCTATCACCAAAGGATATTTCACCTACATCCTCTGTCGGGGTTCTAATTGCCATCTTCTCTGGTTGCGTCATTGTACACTTCCTGTTGTATATTCACTTCTTTCATCTAGTTTCCTTTTATTGTTCTAGTTTAGATTTTTCTTCCATAGCATTGCATTCATCTTTGCATTTGGTTTGAGAGACCTCCTCTCTCTACACTAGGATCCCACACACCCTCTTGGTAAAGGAATGACTCTCCATTGAGCATTCCGTCTCTTTGGACCGGAAATTCCTAAACCAAGCCTCCGTAAGTCCCCGCACCCGTGGATTCTCTCACGGACGCCGGGCAGGTTGTACCCTTGAAATCCCAGGTTTTAGTTGGCCTATACGTGGTGAGAGAGTGTTCCTAGTTGGCATTGAAGTTAAATCACATTTGGAACCAGGTTCCACCCTTGAGTGATTACATCAATTTGTTGAAATTCATTATTTCACCAAGGTTCAAACAAATTAAGATCAACGGTAACCATCCCACTTGTGTGTTTCTTTGCAAATTATTTTGCTTGAACTTTGATTGCATAATGGCTTACCTTGATAGACAAAACAACATGTTTAATCTTGATCTTGTTCATGAGGATGCACAACCTAGCACATCTTATACTCCTCAATTTCAACATGTTCAACATCATTCTCACCATATTTTCAAGGGACCACATCCTCATTCTTATGGTGTTGCCCGACCCATGGGCAATGTCCAATCTCATGGTCCCTCGCCTCAATCGCGAGCCACTACTCCCATGGGACCGTCTCTTCAAAACGATGAGAAGGTCTCCCAAATCTTGCATGTATTAGATCATCTCACCCCTCAACAAATCCAAGCCCTTAAGGCCGTTGTTGAGGGTGCATCTCATTCACATCATCCTCCTTCCAATCCTATGCGGGTGGCCCATCACCTACCTCCCTCTTCTATTCACATTCCTACTCGGGCGGTCCATCACCCATCCCCTTCTATTCATCCTTCTCCTCGGGTGGCCCAAGGCCCATCTCCTTCTATTCCTCCTCCACCACGGCCTCAAGGCCCATTTATTCCTTGCAACCCGGCCCATCCGGGTTCTTCTATGGGTCATCTCATTAATCCTCCTCCACGGCCCTTTTATGCGGCCCCTCCTTCAAGACCCTGCCAACCCTCGGTTGCTCAAGTCTCACCCCTCTAGCAAACTCTCTTGGACAAAGTTACTTCGTTGGAGGAACAACTAAAGAGGGTTACGAGCCCACGGCCCGCTCCTTCTACTCCAGTCAATCCCCTCCACGCCGCTCTGAATGATATTACAAAGATGGAGAAAGATTGGAAGGATAGGAGAGACGATTATGGCATCAACAATACAAGCAAGCAGAAGCCGACAGATTGCAACGTTCAAGTGGACACCATTCATTCTCCACCCATCCATCCCGTCCATTCATATGGCCCTCCGCCTCCGTCTACACACTCACACTTGCCTCCACCACATACACAATACCATAACACTCCATTACCCACATACACGCCTTCACTACGGTGTTCATTTGAATCAGATGATGAAGAATCGGCAATTGAAGAATTTGAGACGGCATATGATGATGAAGCTGCACAGGCACCCCTTCCGAGTTTCCTTCGTTTCCCTCTCCCTCCGCTACCACTTGATGAGCCCCCTGCTCAGGACTACGCCACCATACCCAATCCGACTCCCATTTCTGAGACCTCTTGGTGTTACGACGATGGGTCAATACTCCAATCACCCACGCTGGCGCATCTTGAGTCTCCTCTTATCTCTAACACCGCTCGCCCCGTCCGGCGTTTTCTCCGCACCAAACTTCCACCAATTACACCTCCACCAGCTATGCCGTCAACTTTCATAACACCAGCCTTCACCGAGCCTTCCACTAAACCTCCACCCACTACACCAATAGCCTCCATTCCATCAGCCTCCGCTGAACCTCCGTCACCCTCCATTATGCCGGTCTCCGCCAAACCTTCCATTACACCTCCTCTTTGTCCGCCACCTCGGCCCTCCATTATACCTTTAACCCCAAAACCCACTATGCCTATAACCCCTATTCCACCACTTAACCTTTCACCCTTACCCATGGCCAGTCCTGAGCAGGATCCACCCCTTTTTGCACTCGAGCCAACCCCGACTGCTTCCGAGCAAAGGGAGAAGCTCGACGTGTTTGAACCCCCACTTCCACTCATCCTTTCTCCAACACCCTCCGTTACACCGTCACCATCTATGGAGCCTTCCGCCTCCGCTTCACCCCCCTTTACTACTCGGAATGGGAGTGCTTCTGCAAGTACTTGTATCGAAGATGATCAAGAGCCGGGAAAGAAAGTTTTGGCCACGGCCGTGCTATTCAAGATGCAAGAGTTTATCTCCCGGATGTCAATCCGTGTTGTCATGCCGAGCATGGTTAAAGAGGCCAGGTCCCCGCCGCTGCTCGCCAAGAGAAGAGAATGCCAAGCATTGATGCTGTGTAAGGGCCGGGCAGGGCGCCCCTTGTTCCAACTTCCGAAGCTTGAACCCTTCCTTCCATACAAGGGGCAAATGAATATTCTATTCAACACCCTTTATATGCCACAATCCTTTGGCATGGCGATGCTTCCTATCCCAACCTTTCAACTCCCTCACACTATTACTTTTCACTCTCCCAGGGAGTTGTCATTTACTATTGAAGCTTCGTCATGGGTTTGTGCTTTATCCGTCAGGCCAATTGGCTATACATTTTCACTATTGTGGAGGGACAGTTATCTTGGTACTAAGGGGCCTTCCACTGTTCTATCCACCTTCTATTCAACTCCATTCACATTATTGTCTGTCACCGATTCTTCATGGGCCACTCCAGGGGTAAGGAGGAGGATCTCATCCTCTCGCCCTTCACATTCTTCATGTTCTTTGCATCTCATTGCATTCACGCATTCACTGCATTCACCGCATCCATCCTATTGCATGCAATTGCACTTCTTCTTTCCCGGGTTTCCGGACCCGTATCTTCCCCACCTTCCGGCACCTCCGGATATCCCGCATTTCCCATCCTATTCATCTTCATTGCTCGGGCATTGTCCCCTTTCCAATCTCTTCTCAGGGCATCGCGCCCCTTTCCAACTCCTGCACCCGGACCCTCCGGATTTCTCCTTTATCCTGCTAGGGCATCGCGCCCTTTTTCATCTCATTCTCTCGGAATTTTCGGACTTCCTTCTTGGGCATCACGCCCCTTTCCATCTCATTCCTCTGGAACCTCTGGATTCTCTTTCCTTCTGCTTAGGGCATCGCGTCCCTTTACACCTCATTCCTCCGGAGCCTCCGGATCCTCTATTCCTCTTTCCGTGCCCAGGGCATCGCGTCCCTTTTCATCTTCTTCCTCCGGAACCTCCGGATTCTCCGTCTTATTCTCTCTATCTTCTTCCAGGGCATGACGCCCCTTTCCATCTCATTCCTCCGGAACCTCTGGATTCTCTTTCCTTCTGCTTAGGGCATCGCGTCCCTTTACACCTCATTCCTCCCGAGCCTCCAGATCCTCTATTCCTCTTTCCGTGCCTAGGGCATCGCGTCCCTTTTCATCTTCTTCCTCCGGAACCTCTGGATTCTCCGTCTTATTCTCTCTATCTTCTTCCAGGGCATGACGCCCCTTTCCATTTGCTTCCTCCGGAACCTCCGGACCCTCCATCTTTCTTCCGATTCATCTTTCTGCTCTTCGAGGGCATCACATCCTTCATTTTCTTCTTCCTTTGCCATCATTTTTTCCCTACTTCTTCCAAGGGCACCGCGTCCCTCGATATTTTATCCCTCCGGAGCCTCCGGATGATTCCCCATATCACGATTCTCCTCCTTTACTCCCAGACCCTCCAGATCTGCCTCTTTCCATCTATCAATTTCTTCTGCTGATTCCTCCTGATCATGGGTTCGACCCAACTTCTTCCACATCCACTGCTTTGGGCATATGCCCTTTCTCCCACTGCTTTCGAGGCTTTAGTCCTCACTCCTCCTTCTAATTCTCCGCTTCTTCTGTAGACTATTCCATGTGATCAGGGTCTCCGCGCCTTAGCGAGGGAGTTCTAGCCCTTGCCTCTCTTCCTTTCCTCCTTATTTCGTCTGAGTCTGGTCTTGGCACCACTCCTTCTTGTTAAGCCACTTTCAAACCCTTTGCTTCCAATCCTTTTGGCTACCAAAGAGGACTATCCCACGATGATCAACCGCGCCTCTGACAGCTGCTTCTACAAAGGTTGCAAGGTAACATATTGGCGTAAGTACGCATTATTATGATATCATTATCTCACGCATGATTTTTAAAGTGAAGTTCTTCTTAACACGATTAAGAGTGATATTTTAAGCCTTTATCCTAGGAATTTATCTGTATTGAATTTCATCTTTAAAAAAAAAAACTGAAAGAGTCTTTAGGCTTGCTCTGTAGCACCTTTGGTTAATAAAAAACCCACGTAGGGAATTCGACATTCTCTCCCCGCTTGTTAAGAGTAACCCTTAGCTCGGCATTCCACACACTTCACGGCGTCCTTAGCTGGCTCCTTTAATAGAACACCGTTACTACTTTGGCCATGCCATGAGTATATCTGAAAGTCTTTTCTCTTCTTTATTCGGCCACGTGCAGGGGCAAGAGATTGACGGATGAGATGACCCAATCAGGGTAATCCCCAATACGAGAGGAGTCTCAAATAGGAGCAGTCTTGACCCAAGATCAATATAAATTTTCATGATATACATCTCGCCAAAAGGGCTATTATGAAAATCAAGTCAAAATTTTGATAAATTCAAAAACATGAATTATGGCATGACAAGAGTGGCAAAGTCCCCGCAGGGAAAACCCTGGTCGTATGCATGTCAAGGGTCTAAAAATCAAAGGCACAAAGCCCCAGTGCAACAAACTACCTCTTTGAGGGGAAATACCTTGGAAGGAATTCAAGTCCCGACATCTCCCATCCTGCATAAAACTTATCTCTAATTATTCTTCTCTCCTCCCTCTAAGATCGAATGTTTCTCGGGTGTGGCCTTGGTAGGGGCACCGTTAATCAAGGGCAGTCAGTTATAGGGAGCCACCCTTCAATGCACGCCCAGCTGTGGGTAGTTTTAAGCAAAAGGGGAAGGAACGGGGATCCTTAGCCAGTGGTTTAAAACATCCATTGATGCTGCATTAGCAATGTCTAAACCAAAATTCCAAAGAAATTTGAATATTACCAAAAATTCCAAAAAAATTGAACATTGCAAAAAAAAAAAATTCAAATATTTTTCAAAATCCACATAAAAATTCAAATATTTTCAAAACTCATAAAAATTTACATATTTTCAAAAATTCCAAAAAAATTGCATTCTATTTCTGATGGCATCCTTTTGAAGAGGCACGCAAAATGAAGAGCAATCACACAAGCTGCAACAAGTACTAAGAACTGTCTCAATCCACTATAACATATCATAAGAGTACAAAATGAGGTGGATACATCAATCTCTCTAGCTCTCCCCTCGACCCTCCTGGTCTCCCCCTCTACGTGAACTCTCAGCCTCCTCCTGTCCTCCCCGCGAAGACCTAGGAGGAGCCATCTGTCCCCGGGAAGCTGAAACCCTGTCACCCTGTGCTCCCCTCTCAGCATCTTCCCTCCTCTGGTGCTCGGAGGAGGTAACTAAATAATCGGTACTCGAGTAAGCTCGGGAGTATCCCTCGCGCTGGGCCCGCTCACGCCCTCGTCGATAACGATCCTCCGCGTCCTTCGCACGCTGCTCAGCCATTCCCAATCTGGTAATCAACTATACTCTCTCCAGCTCACGCTCCACTCGCTCTCTGTCTCGCTCCTCCCTCTCCCTCTGTCGCTCGCTCCTCTCCATGCCAAGAAGGGCGCGTAGCTCTATCACATCTCGGGGAAGCTCCTCTGCATCTCGGCGCCTCAGCTCTGCTTCTACCACGCGCAGCTCCTGTTCCTGCATCCAAAATCTTGATCAATAATTAATAATTGATAAATCCCCAAGACTAAGATTAAAAGAACAAGATTGCTTACTCTCTCCTGAAGGGAGGCCTCGGCTGCCTCCGCCCGAGCCACTGCACTGGCGAGCTGGCTCTCTAGCTCGGTGTGGTCGCAGACGGGCTGAGTAGAAGAGGACGCGCCGTGCGAGGATCGGACAAGCTCCAGCTCCTCACGCTGAAAAGAAAGCATTATCATTTATTGAAATTCAAATCCAAATCATTCTGGATTACAAGTTCTTACCAACTCATCAACGGTATGCTGGAGATCCTCACGCTGCCGGATTGTAGAGTCGAGGAGTCCCTGTACCATGGCCAGTCTCCCCTCTGTATCAAACTGCAATAACACATGTTAATCACATATCGAATAACCAGGTTTTATAATGGAAGTGCAAATAAATTAAAGCATACCTGTCCTCGAGCGCTCTGGTAGACTCGACTGCCGTATGCCTGGGAGTAGGCCTGGAGATAGGCATCATCTGAATCCGCTCCCGCAGGGACTGCTCGGCCGCACCTCTTCCAATCTGCCAACTGCTCTCGAGCTCGCTGCCGCCAGTCATCTGTCCCCTGGAGGCCTCGAAAACGTCGCCCAGGTCGTGGGTCCGTCGCCTGGGTCGGGAACTCTACTACCGCCTGGTGGAGCCCTAGTGTCCTCATGATCAGTCTATGATATAGGGGCTCGACCAGGTTGAGGGCATGTAACCAGATCTCTCTCCCAAAGTATGGGATGGCCGCCTCCACCCAAGGCATCACCCCGATGTCCCTCTGATAGGGAGTCCAGACCACCTGCATAATTCAATTTATCATTGCCCTCGATTCCACTCATAATTCAATTCAATGTCAGAATTAAATCTTACCTCTATGTGGGGCATCATGTCTAGCGTCTCCTGAATATGGGTGACCTGGTCCTTCAGAGATCGGCCATCTCGTGTAGGGGTCCATCGTCTGGCCAAGGGCAGTAAATCTCCCCGATCCTCCCAAGCGCGCCTGAGGGTAGGAAGATATAGATAACTCCAAACCTGAAATGAAGCTCATGTGATCAATATAAGAGGAGTGCATAACTTAATCATTGGAGTTTAAGGCTTAGAGAAATACCTGAAGTAGAGGGTAGAACCCCCCGAGTGAAGACTGGAGTGAGGAGATGCCGAAGCTGTCAAACAAGTGGGCAAGGACTGCCGCACCCCAAGCATACCGTCCCACTCTGTCTAGGTCCTCCAGTAAGGGTAGAAATCGGCAGCTCACTGCGTCACCCTGGGTCGCTAGAAGCAGCTTGCCGATCAGTAGAATAAGGAACCTCCTCAACTCCATGTCTGCCTGTGGGCCTGCCTCAGTCGTAAAACTCTCTCTGGCTCTAGCCTCTAACCTCTTCTCATGAGCTGTCGAAGTCTCTCCCACCTCCCTCTGTGTGTGGAACAGGCCGAGACTCTCCTGCAAAATGATCCTCGACACTAGCGAAGTCCGGCCAGTCCCCTCCAATTCCAAACCTAGCAGTCTGCGTGCCATCTCCCGGTAGTCGGGGTAAGTGTAACCCGTCACTGCCGATCCGTGCACCCGCAGCCCGGTGATGCGAGTGACATCTTCTAGAGTCGGGATCATATGACCCCAGGGGAAGAGGAAGGCCTTGCACCCTGTGTCCCATCTGGCTTTCAGAGCCCTTATCAGCCCCACATCCACTCTCAGCACCTCGATCTCTAGGAACTCCCCGAAGCCCATTCGGCGGAGGCGGGCCCGTTGAAACTCCGGTAGTGCGGAGTAGGCGGCCCGAACCAATGTCCATGAAATCCGGGCACGGACTGCACCCTCCACACCCTGCACACAACATAAAAGCAAGAAGGCATCATTTTGTGTTCATCAAACAAAAGAAAAAATCAGAAACAAAAAAAACTAGCATGCTGTTCTTTGTCGCGCTATATCGACATAGCGCGTTCTTCAAGAACGCGCTATGAAGATATAGCGCGTTCATTTTCTGTAGGTAGGGGCGACCCCTCATTCCCGAATTTCTATCCATGGGCATTCTGCCCTACATTTTGATTTAGGGGGGTGGCTCCCCTTCCGTTTTCATCCATTTGAAAGAAAAAGATAAGAAAAATCAAAAGAAAGCAAGATTAGGAGGGTTCCTTACCACTTGCCGTTTTCGGGCCGCCCCGCCTCCAACGGGCTATGTTGCTCCTTCCTCGGCCGCCGGGGCACCCTCAACTTCCTCAGCCTTGTCATTGGGAATGTCCATTTCGTCTCCCTCGAGCCTAGCCGAGACCGTGGCCTCCGAATCGGCGTGATCTTCTACGGGAGAGGGCGCCCGTTCTTCTTCCACGTGTGATCTTTGGCGGCCGTGGGTGGCGCGCCGTTTGGAGCGTCGAGGAGCGTCTCCCTCCATCGGATTGATGCGAATGGGGGCTGGGTTGGTGAGAGGGCGAGAGGGCGAGAGGGCGAGAGAGGGAGTAGGGAGAGGGAAAAGAGTGAGTTTGAAATAATAGAAGGGGGGGCGGTTTTTGAAAACCTGCGGGTAGATGACGCGCTATATGTTCATAGCGCGACAATGTCGCGCTATGTAAATATAGCGCGATAATCAAAGTAAAGGAAAAATGAAAATAGAAAGGGGGGGGGGAGAAAATAAAAGAAGATGCAGCTTGTGGGTGAATAAAAATTTGAGTTCTCCTGCTTACACGTACTTGAAGTTGTTCTACTTGTGCTTAACATTGTATTTCAGGAAAAGAAAAAAATGAAGTGGCACGCCATCAGGTAAGTATTTCTTTGTCCCTTCTTTTATTGCATTACTATATGCTATTTATATTATTATATTATCTCAAGGATCGGCTGGTTCTCTGTATGTTTCGGGATCTGAGTTCCCCTCTACCAAAAACAGTGATGATCTAGAAACATGCAGTTAATCGTCGGATAGGCCGTTAGGTCAGACACATTTGGGGACGATGGACTTCATCTCGCGCGCCGTGGTTGCGAATAACTCTTGACCCGAGTCTGTTTGATTTAACAATATTATCCTTGAGTATCTTATATTTTATCCTTTCTTGGCATTTGTTTTGAGTGATTTCTTTTATTTTATTTTTTAACCCTGCATGCATCATGTCATTTTTATATTCATGAGTGTCCAGTTTTCTTCTCGATTAAGGATCAATATGCTTTTGTCCTTGAACAAAGAAATTCAATTCCATTCCGAATTTGAAAGATTGCTCCCTGTTAAGCGCTGGATCTCACTGGTCGATGTGACCCTTGCCTGGAATCTGCTTCTCCCTTTTTAATCCAATTTCCTTCTTTTTGATCCACTCCTTAGCTGTGAACCGCACGATGGCGTCGATAGATCCGCCAGGCTCGCGTCCATTCCACTAATTGAGTGAAATCTGTAGTTGCTACGCGCTACGGATGCCTCTTTTGTGCAAGAGGTTGATCAGCTCCCTTTTCTTTGTTCCGTGCCTAACATTCTAGGCAGGAGTCACCAGTGCTAGCTTGACTTTGTGGTTAGCTCGGAGTTTTCTGGATTATTCCTATCTTTTATCGGTTGCGATGGGTGTCTTTTTCTCCTTGATATCCACTTATCAGTCCACTCCACTGCATTTTCACTTCATCTCCCCGTCACTACCACTCTGTGTCGTCTCCATTTTGCCTTCGTTTCACCTCCGTTTCGCTCCCCTGCAAAGCGGATATCAAGGAGGGGCATCTGTAGACACCCAATTTTGGCCGATAAATTGAGCATTTTGTTTGTTCTCCTAGTTAATGCCCCGATTGATCCTTAATTGGTTGATTTTCTGGGATTTCTCCCCATTCTTGGCCCAACATTTCAACTCCATACCTTGGATCTCGTCTCGAGTTTGGCATTCCCGCGCTATCCGCTCTTATCGCTTTCTTGTTCATAGTGCGTTGTGGTTCTAATTGAAATTATCCTTTGAGCAGTTGTTATTTCTTGACATTTGATCATTATGACATCCACTTTGGGTGTTATTCTCATTCAACATTTGATTAAATGACTGCCCAATGGATTTTTCTCCGTTTTTACATCATTTAATGGGCCTTTACTTGTCGCGCTATATCGTCATAGCGCGTTCTTCAAGAACACGCTATGGTTATATAGCGCGTTATCAGGCAGAGCCCTCTCCAGGCCGGGCTCCCTTCTTTCGATTCAGAGGCCTTATTGGGTAAGTTGCTGACTGTGTTTCTTATCCAGGAAGGTTTCTAAACCTATCAGGAGTCTTTCCCCCTCATTAATCGGCAGGATTACCTCGATTTGAGCCGCCAAATCTTTGGATTGAATCAAACTCCGACCTAGGGTTTCTTCTTCATCTTCTTCCTATAAATTGAACCCTTTGGCCGTCGTTTGATGATGATGCAACTCGAGTTATTGACGAGGAGGAGGAAGTACTTCGTGCACAATCAACAAATCCTCGCTCCTCGCACATTCAAAGGAGTATTTAGGGCTTTTTCTTGTGTTCTTCCTCTTTCATCTTTCTTTTCCCCAATATCCGGATTTTTAATCTTTGCATAGCATTGCATCCTGGTTTCAAAACACTCCTTTTACAAAATACATGCATTCACACACATCACACCTATCTTTTGCCCTTCCATAGGGGTTTAAAAACCACCAAACCCCCAGGTAATCGAGCCCCCTTATTTGCATGCTTTTGATTAAGAATAGGGCAGATTCTACTTCAAACTCGATCTAATGGGCTTTTTGTTTGTTGTTTATGATTGTTAGCAGGCATTAGAAGATTGATATGTGGAGCCCTTGCACCTTGGCCGGCCTTGGAGCAAGGAAGGAATGAATCCAAACAACCCCGCTTTATGTCTGATATCGTGCTATAGGAAGGTAGCGCGATATGAAGAACGTGTTGGGACGATATAGCGCGTTAATCTCCAGGCCCACAGCTGGCCCTCATGAATTTCTAAGGTATGTAGCATGCCCCCTATCTTAATATTTTATTATTTGGCGTGTTATTGGCCTTAGTGGCGATCACGGATCTTAATTATTGCATGTGATTTCCTCCTATTTGTGTCATTAATTGAGTGCTATATATTGTCCAAATATCACCATCTTTTATCAAATTTGGGGGTTATCATAATTTCATGATCTACATTGATCTTTTCAATTCTTCATTTACACCATTGACAACTTCGTATTTTTCAGTGGCTATCCTAGTTTCTTCTTTAATTTTTGCATTTCTATTTTGATCTCATCAATGGTGTTTTTCATATTCTCATTTTCAACTCTCAGATCAATCAAGATAATTTTATTACATTCAGCTTCATCAAGAGTGTTTTTCAGTTCTAAATTTTCAGATTCTAGACATGCAAGTTTATCAGACAAAGATGTATCATTAACTAATGAATTTACTTTCCTTTTCAAATGTTTGTTCTATCTATGCATGTCTTTGTATTTTTCAAGTATTTCAGTATATGCTTCTTCTCAATCACTAAGTGTAAAATTGTCAAATGGGGAAGTTACCTCAATGTTATCTTCATTGACTTCATTATCCTTGGCCATCAAACATAGACGCACATCTTTCTCACTCTCAGAGGAGCTGCTATGACTTTCTTCTTCTTCACTGCTCCAGGTGCTTACCATGGCCTTTGTCTTCTTCTTTTTCAACCTGGGCTATTTGTTTCTCAATTCAGGATAATCTATCTTGAGATGTTCTGCTTTCCTACACTTATAACATATAATGCTGTCAGATTTCTTGGCAATTTCAGGTTTAGACTTTGACTGCCTTTTCTTAGAAAAATATTTTTTCCTAAACCCCTTTCCTTCCTTTATGAGGAACTTTTTAAAATTCTTAGTGAACATGGCGAATTCACCTTGATCTTCATCAGAACTGCTAGAGCTATGCTCACTAGATGACCCTTTGTTACTGGTAGTGACTTTAAGAGCCATGGGTTTCTTTCTCTTCTCAGACTCATCAACCATCTTAAAGTTCAACTCATATGTCATGAGAGAACCGATGAGCTCATCTACTGAAGTGGTGGCTTGGTTCCTAGATTCCTCCATGACAGTGGCCTTAGCGTGCCGAATAGGTGTCAGGGACCTTAGTATCTTTCTGACCAGCTCGTACTTAGTATAGGTTTTTCCCAGACTTCTTAAACGGTTGGTAATCACATTCAGATGAGCATACATCTCAAAGATAGACTCATCAGGCTTCATTTTGAAAGCCTCATATTCAGAAATGTACATATTGACTTTAGTCTCCCTGACTTGAGAAGTTCTTCGTAGATCACCTCCAATTTATCCCACATCTCCTTAGCTGTAGAACAAGAAGAGACTCTAGAGAATTCGATGGGATGAAGAGCACACTACATGGCATTTATAGTGCTCCAGTTTAAAGTAGATCTACGAATATGCTCTCTAGTCCAAATCTCTTCATCCTCAGGTAGTTCGAAGGGGCCTTTGCTAACTACCTTCCAAATTTCGTAGTCCTTAGCTCCAAGGAAAACTTACATACGACTCTTCCAATAAGTGTAATTGGATCCATCAAAATATGGAGGCTTATTAGTAGAGTGACCTTCAGCTGTTAACCCTCTAACATCCATTTGCTAATCTCTCTGAGATGTAAAGCCTTAGAAGGAGAGTTAGGCTCTGATACCAAGTGTTGTTTTGGATGACTGACAGATCTAGAGGGGGGGGTGAAAAGATCTACCCCTAATCTTAGTCAAATTAAAGCACTTAGAAAGTAGAATTAAAATTCTATGGCTAACACAACCAATTTAACGAAATATCACTCAAGATTAAGAAACAGTCAACTAGATGAAGCTGTACTAGGTGGAGGTTGGACCAGAATCTCCTCACACAAGGTTAAGTATTCCAGATAGATGTAGCCTATCGTTCGGACTAAACCTTTTTATATACAACACTGGTTGAAAGTTCAACCTTAAACGGAGTATCAGGAATTTAGAAATCAGTAATGAGCATTCAATGAATTGCAATATTAGGAAAAAGAAGAGCACAATAAGATCACATGCACTGCAAGAAGGTTTTTAAGGTTGTTTGATCTCAATCCAGAGATCTACATCCACCCCTTACTCAATTGAGTAAGGCTTCTGCTGACACACAGCTTAAAAACTGCTGATCCACAGCTTTGGGGAATAGATCCCTACAACCTGCTGATCCACAACATTAGGGAATAGATCCTAGACAACTGAGCCTCACAGCGTGCTTCCAAAGAAATTACTTCCTTGCCGCTGACACATAGCTTGATAGTCTGTTGATACATAGCTTACAGAAATCGTAGCGAATGGAAAATGTCAAGAACAAAATCAAATGAAAAATTCAAGACAATCTGTAGCTCACTTGAGCAGATTGAGGTCTGGATTTGATCCAGAGATCGAGACATACAAGACTCAACTTACAGATCTCTTGAACGCTCACAGCTCTTCAGAGAATCCTCCACTTTCTGATCCCTTGTTTCTATCTCAACTCTTCACTCTTACTCTTTTATCTCAACAAAACTCAACTGAATTCTACTGAACTCTGGAGACTCTCAGACCCTCTCACTTCTTCACTGTGCTTCCTCTTTTTCTTCTTTTCTTCACGATTTTCTTCTCTCTTATGTATATTCTTCAAATTGATCAGGCCTCTATTTATAGCCTCACGAGCGCGTGGGAAACACGTTCCCGCCCAAGGAAATTCGAACAGGTACGCTGCTGGATGTCCACGTGTCAGGATATAAAGGAGAGTTGTCCACGTATCTGAATCCCCAGGCACGGCTCCTTCTTGAATCATGTGCATGTTTAAGTTGAAGACTTCGAACCACGTTACCGTGCTAAGCGTAAGGCATCCTACCTTTTAAATATTTGATCCTGGGTCCTTTAGTGACTTAAGTTCCTGCCAATCAAAATAAAGGCATTTCATCAAACAGATTGTAGTCATGAGTGAATAGTCAATATGCTCTGACTTATAAGAGAATATGATCATGGTATAAGTCAGACAAAGATGCATTAATATATTTTAGGTAAGTGTAAGAAATGCATCAATCTGCCTGAGCAAAGCGGTGCATGTGCACCGACTTGAATATGCAATCTGTACATATGCTCAGACTTGTGTATGCACATGCTCAGACCTCATACAGGTTGGTAATGCATGTGCACAGACTTGAAAATTGCATTTGCATAGACATTAGTCACCAGATAGTGCATGGATTTCTATACATGCGTAGACCTGAAATCCCTAATGTGCACAGACCTATATGTGCACGGACCTTACATGTGCGCAGACCTTGCTCTACGCAAGATACAAATGTGCATCGACCTTCTATACAAGATGAGAAACGTGCACATACTTATAATAGTAACATAAGTAGACCTTCATACGCACGAGTGAGCATGTGCATCGACCTTTAAGTGCACTGTAGAAAACATGCATCGAACTTAGATGCTTGAAGGCTAAACTAGCATCGACCTTTATTAATGAACAGTAATGTGCACAGACTTGTGTGAATGACTAAGACAGATGTGCATCGAGCTTAGTGTGCGCTACAGTGAATGTGCACCAACTTTCCTTTGCCTAGAAACGTAACATGCATCGACCTTAGTGTGCGCTACAGCGAATGTGCACCGACTTGCCTCTACTTAGAAATGCAACATGCATGGACCTTCATGCTAAATTCAAAATGTGCACAGACTTTGTTCTACGATGTCAAGATGTGCATCGACCTTGGTCTTGTACATGGAGCAATGTGCATCGACCGTATACAATAAAAGACATGATCGCCAATCATCAAAATAATGACCATAATGCATTGTTACCAATATCACAATTTAGCAGAGTATATACTATTGTCAGCATCAAAACACATTAAATTTAGAGGATCATAAATCAAAGAAGACAAAACATTCTTTCCCACAAACTCCCCTCAACACTAGGTACCCGAACTCGGGCACAGGAGTCGGTGACTAAGTGTTAGTTAGTGGTTGCCGGATACTGGGTACACAAGAAGACCTGAGCATAGGGTACTGGGGACTGGGCACTGGATAGGTGCTGAGTGCTAGGTATTGGAGACTGGGTGCTGGGTACTAGAGGATGAGTGCTGGGTATTGGAGACTGGGTACTGGGCACTAGATGATGGAGGCTAACCCCGAATGGGATGTTGGCCTATATTGTTGGGAACTGGAGTTGGGAGCAAACCCATCTGGGTGTGATGGCATGTATGACTGGAGACCGGAGGTTGGAGGCCGACCTATGAGGGTGCTTCGGCCTGTATTGCTGGGGTTGTTGGGTCTGTGTGTTCAATAAAGAGAAACATGGGAAACGGAAGAAGCCATGCGTAAAAGATTCTCAGAATTATTTGAATGTAAGTACAGTCTCCATAAATCCATATATTGAATTTGGGGACAAATTCTTTTTTAATTGGGGGAGGGTGTAATGCCCGAGAAATTTTCTAAGAATTCTTTGGATTTAAAAAGTAATTATAAAGCATTTTATGGGCTATAAATGAATTTTGGTTAATTAAATCTAATTATTTAAGCCTTAGACTAATCCAAGAGGATTAGGCCCATATAATAAACCCAATAGGCCCAAAGGATTGTTTTGGACCTTGGCCCGTATTCTAAAAGCTAGGAATGGGTGTAATCACGGAATTAAAGAGATAATTACTCCTTAGGATATAAATAAAAGTATAAATAGTAGGTATAATATTAAAAGTGTTTGAACTAAGTTCAAATTCGATGCCCACAACAGAAGACGGTCTATCGCGAGACCGCTAACGGGCAATAAACGGTCATCCCAATGATCGCCAACCACTACAGATTCCGTGAGAGAAAGAAAACATGAAAAGATTGGATTTTTAGCGTCCAAATCATCTTGGATTAACTCTATCAGTTAATTATGTTGAACCCCGTACACAATCGTGTGTTAAAGAATTTTGATGATGATTAAATACCATGTGTTTGTGTTTCATGTAAATAAATGGATATGTGGTTTGTGGATGAGAAATGATTTGCTTTAATCTCCATATGGTTGAATGAAGCTCATTCCCATATCTTTGCAATAGTTGAATGGGATGCCTTTACTTCAAGAATTAAGTGCCGAACTAGACTGACATTGTGTTGACATTTGTACAGGGAGCGATGAAGACTGGGCGTGATTCAAGCCAATTGAATGGAATTATCCTACTGTATTTTTGGTTGAATCAATTTATGTTTGAGTCATTTGATTCACTTAACATTTGATATGCAGGATCTCAATGTGTGAAATTGAGTGATTAATGAGACCTAGACTTTAATTTTCAGAAATTGAATGATATGGAAGACTAACTTCCAGTGTGTAATGGTGAGAGGCATATCGAATGGCAATGAACATGAAGACCATATTGGAAGCCTTCCAATTGGATCTTCACATGCGTTGTGGACCATCATGTGGTAAATTGTTTTGTTTGGATGGTTGGAGGAGGATTGTTGTGTAGATTGGATGAACAAATCCAAGGTAATTCCCTATCAATCTCTACTTGGTATGTCTATGATTTGGGGTAGATTATACTTAATTCTTCCATACATGCATTAGTTTTAAATGTCTCATGTCTTTTGCATAACCCCTTTGTGTGTTTTATTTACTCTGCTCATGTCAGGAAAAGTGTCGACTCTGTGAGTTGAAACTTTATCCCGGGTCCATATGCTTTTAAGCCTGGCCTCTTATGCTTTCGAACTGTGAGATAAAAAGTTGACTCCATGAGTCGACCTTTTTATTGGGCAGTTATGTCAAGTGTTTATCAGCTCTCCCCGGGAACAAATGTCGACTCACAGAGTTGACATTTTTTCCAGGGCATTCTGTCTGGGTGTTTCTTAACGCAGCAGGCTGAATGCGTCAACTCCTTGAGTCAACACTTTATACGCCTCAATCTGTCTGGATGGCTTTCAACCCTTGGGCAGCCACGAGTGTCGACTCTGTGAGTCGACACTTTCCGACAACCGGAAAAATCGTTGGTTCGTGCGGCGGTCAATGCCCTAGGTCGGTCCTCTCTTTGAGTGCCCTTCTTTGATTGGCCCATGAGGGAATATCCCCTCCACGTGGCCCCTCATTCCCTATTATTTAGTGCTAAGGATAGGGTTTGTATCGATAGGGGGGAAAAGGTTCTAACTATCCTATCTGTTTTTGTTCTTCCAAGAAAGAGCAAGGCCGCAGGGGAATGAAGCCACTCTCCATGGCGTCCTGAGCTCGATTCAAGAGAAAAGAAGCTCATCATCCAGCCTCCTGAAGTGAGCTTTCTGAAGCACAATGAGGATATCACCTTGCCATTACCCAAGGTCTTGATCGTGAGTCAAGAGAAGGGAGAAAGGGGCTTATGTCATCTACGTCCATCGTTCCAATCTAAACCGGTGAAGCTTTGTGGATGCATCTCCTCCAATCCGTTCAGCCCCTGCAGTCACCAAAGAAGCCAGTTCCATTATCTTCGATCAGGAGTTTGCTCAACCTATTATTCTTCTCCGTTTAGAGTCATCCATGTTTAGTTTATGCCTATTGAGCTTGCATTGTATATCTGAGTTCATCTGTTAAACTAAAAATGATTGTGTGTGTGTTCGGAGCGGTGTCTCCGAGTGTGGACTCATTGTAGGGGTACGTTCCCTATCCTAGCGTGTGTGTGTGCTGCGGAGCAGCGTGTTGAGGGTTCGCCCTCGTGTGTGTGCTACGTAGCAGTGTGTTGAGCTTCGTGCTCGTGTGTGTGGTTTGCTGCCGTCGTGCAGCGTATGGTGTATTGGGGTTCATCCCCGTGAGCTACCTTGAGTAGCGTTTTAGTGAAGCCTCACCGAGGTGGTGAGGGATGGACGTAGGGTACTCATCGTGGCCCCGAACCACCTAAAAATCACTGTGCACTTGTGATTGGTTGTGTGTGTGCTCCCTATCTTTTATCACCATTCACAGGATGGATTGCTCATCAAGTTGCTCATCGATGCTAGACTCGTCCATGTATACGGTTAGTTAAATGTGCTAATTCTCCGTGTGTGATCTTGTCTATTGCTTACGTTTTGTGAGGTTAGATTGAGAGGCATTTAAGTTGCTCAATTGGATTTAATTTTTAAAGAGAGGGATCTTTTCACCCCCCTCTAGATCTGTGCCACTACACTGTGGGACCCAACAATTAGTATCAGAGTCCGGCTCTGTTAACCCAGATCAAACGATCTTCAGAGGGATCCTAGTGTAGTTTTGAATGATGAATACTTCTTCAGATAGTATCTCATTGAGTTCCTTACCTGTCTATCATGGTGATGACTTTAATTCCTGGTTGGGAAAATTGTGTAGAGCCATAAATTTAGTCAATCCCAATTTATGGAAGCAAATACATGATGGTCCTCATAAGTTGCCTCGGAATGAGACCAAGTGGTCCAACCGTGATAAATTAAAGGATCATGAGAATGCTACAATTTTGAGCTTGTTAAAAGGTTCAGTGAATGCTAACAAGTTTACATTCGTTTCCTCCTGCAGAAGTGCTAAAGAGCTTATGCACCGGTTGGTGAAAGCTCAAGAGAAGCAGGTACAGAAAGGATTAATGGCTGATGACACTTATCAGACTTGTGATGAGAGTGCTGAGGAGGTAAGCTCCAAATCCGATGAAGATGAATTGTCGTTTGAAGATTTGGTAAATGCTTATGAAGAATTATTAGAAAAATATAAAAAGATGAAGTGTGAAAACAAAGCATTGAAGAAGAAGTCTAATGGAAATATGCATGACAATTCTTCTTGTGAAAAGTGCATTCATCTAAGTTCAAAAATTGAAAAACTGGAAAATGGAAATGAACAATTGGCATGTAAAGTTTCATTGCTTAAGAAAACCGAAGAAAGTCTAAGGAGCAAGTTAGATTCTCTATCCGATGATGAAAAACTTTTTGAGAAGCTACTTGACTCTGAAATAGATACCAAATCCCTTTTGGATAAAAATGAGAAACTAAAAGAGGACAATGATGCCTTGCTTATTCAAGTCTCTTTTCTTGAGGGCAGATTGAAGTGCTTTGAAAAATCTGAAACAGAAAATAAATTGCTGAACTCTGAACTTGAAAAGGTTAAACTGCTGAATGCGACTATGTCAGAAAGACTTTTGAAAAAGGCAAGTCAATGATTGCACAAGAAAGTGATGATGTGAGTCTTCTAAAACAGGAAATAGAATCTCACAAAACCATAAAATCCACTCTGAATGAGAAATTCATTTCCTGTGAAAATGAAATTCTATCTTGTGAACTTCAAATTGCTTCACCCCAAAATGAAATTGTTGACTTGAACAAGTCATTGGGTAAATTTGTGAGTGGGGAGGAGAACTTGAACAAACTTCTTGGAACAAAGGTAAACTTCCAACGGGAAGGTCTAGGATACAATCCTAGGAAAAAGGAAGCCTTTAATTTGAAAACCAAGACCTCCTTTGTGCATGCTTCCTACTCCTCCAGTACATCAAACATTCCTCCCTCTGTCAAACAAAAGCCTAATATGCATGCAAAGAAATCTAATGTGAAACACCAAGTTCCAAAACAAAACAATGCATCATGTCACTATTGTGGTGAGCTTAGACATCTAATGCATGACTGTAGTTTGATGAAAGAGGATGATTTGAATGCTTGTAGGATGCATGATGTTAAATTTCAATTTGATCTGAAAAAGAAAGTTGAATGCTTTCATTGTGGAAAAATGGGTCATACTATGAAATGCTGTTGGTTGTTAAATGTGAAACCCAAATTTCATACTCAAAATCATAGACCCCCCAGACATGCACAAAAGCCCACTGCTAATGTCGAACCAAAGAAATTGAATCAACGTGTGTATTGTCATTACTGTGGTCATGTGGGACATCTTATGGACGATTGCTCTTTATTGCACCTTGACAATCTGAATGCAAGGAAAATGTGGAAAGCTGCCAGTCGTGGTGCAGCTAACCCCCAGGGACCCAAGATGGCTTTGGTTCCCAAAACCTCAAAATGAGAATCTTGTTTTGCAGGGATGCCTTGTGATGGAAGAAGCTGTCAATAGAATAAAAATCCTCCAAGGCAAGAAATTTGATGAGCCAATGTGGTAATACATTCTACTCTTACTTCCACGTATGAATAACAATCTTTTGTAATTGTTCATAGAGTTTATTGGCTTTCACTCATGTTTTCTTGTGTGAATAACTATTATTTTGCAGTTGTTCACAGAGTTGTCTATAGTTACTCTCATCTCTTTTTGTGAATAAAAGTTGAACTTTACACATAGAGCACACACACTTTACATTTTATAAATATTACATCTTTTTGCACACATGTTAATACAAATAATATTCAGTCATCTGTCACCTTCATGTACAAACTTGCATATTCTTCATATTCGTGTGCATGAATGTCATGATTCACCGGTATATAAAATGACGTCAGTGGAAAGGTGGATTAAGTCCACCTGGAAGCTTTCATTATGCGTGAGTATGGTCTTCGGACCTACGTTCTCCGCCACGTACCGGTAATCAACTCGCTTGAATATATCATTTTGACATGCTTGAGTGTATATCATATACACCCGTTACTTTTTGTACTCTTCTACGACCGGACAACATTGTTAAATAAATTTGCATTGATCCAGGCATGAATGCCTCACGACACATATTAACAAGGACATTTTGGTTTTCAACCGTGCATACACTTAGGGGGAGACAAAACCTTGAATAGACTAATTCATCTACTACTATATGTTCAATCACTCACTTCATATGGAACTTTCATACAATTGACTTCATTCAATAAGGATCTCAGTTGTTCCACTCAACACTTTTAAGGATTCTTAAACCCCTACATTAAAGTCTAGTGACTCGTAAGGAAATGGCTATCAGTCCCACTAAAAAAATTGAATAAGTGTGATTTGACATCGAGTACATCGGGAATCCCCCCCTGAAATAAAGGAGGAAACTCGCATCGGAAAGTGTCTTATCCACATTATCATAAATGACGATACCGAGTAACCAGGAATTGCCCTTGAGACAAAGGGCATGTCTCGTGTCAAAAGGTTAGTCATGTTGTTATTTAAAATATATACAAAATTGTATGGGACTATGCGAAGCTACAAAAAGCCGAGCACTATGTATTGAACTATAGGGAGGAGAGATTCTTGTTAGTGTTCCTTATAACATGTGATTATCCATATTGTTTTGAAAGTCATTCCTCATTGTTCACATGTTGAATCTGAGTTTGATTGTTTGAATGTATTTCTTGAATTAGTTGATTTTCAGTGGTTATGCAGTACATCTACTTGTAAGCACAACCCTGTTAATATGGTTCATGGACACAATGCTAAAATCAGTTGCATTTTCTATATACCTGTCCCTAAGGGACCCTCATGCTTGATTTAATATCTATATATGCCTGACTGCCTGTGTGCATGCTTGAAGTGCATGAGTTGATCATGATTGTGTGAACCCCCATGAAAAGTCCTTCTAATCGTGTGAATATAGCTATGAAATTTCATGTCTTCAACTTGTGTTTCCATGAATTTCACTACAAAGAGTTTTGCTAAAAGGATTGCCATGATTGTCCCCATGTTAAATTTGTCCCTGTGCTGAATTCAGAACAAGTTATGATTGGACTGGCTTGAATTTTGATTTGCTACTAAGACAATGTGTCCATTGCACGGACTTTGCCTCATATTGCACTGACCATGAGCTGTGATGCACAAAGTTAATAGGTTACATTGGGTGACTCTAATGTGCTTTATCATGAGTTCACTGAATTATCCAATATGAAGAACTCAAGGTAATAGCTTCCCTTGGGTCAAGGTAAGCAATTTTGGTTTTATTACTACTTAATGAGGATGAAAAGTCACAAGTTCAAGTCTAGTCTATTTCTTGCAATAATTCAATTGCCATGAACTGCGATGGATATTAAAGATGAATGCTTCCATGCTAAATTATATTGGTCATCCAATTGTGGTTGTTTGATTTCCGTTGTCCAATATCTTTTCTCAGTTAAACAACTCACATTCTTGCCCAATTTGAGTTTATAATCTACTAGATTTAATGTACTACTCATCTGGCCTTCAATTCCTTTCAGTTCTTTTGGATTTTCAAAGTTCAGAAAAAAAAGTCGACTCTTGGAGTCGACCTTTTGTCCTGGTGTCCTTCCTCTTCTTACGGGACAGAAACGCTTCAAAATGTGTCGACTCAATGAGTCGACACTTTGTGTTTGGGCACCGGTTAGTGAACCAGACTGCTGGGTTTCTCTTCACTCCAATCACCTATCTGGTTCGAACCCAAGGCAACTTGGGCTCCATTTGGTTGAACCCACTCCACCTTAAACCCACCGTCCACACCCTCCAAAACCCATTCACTCTCATCCATTGCCCTAAATTCACTACACAACTCTCTCATCCTCCATCCCTCAGACCGAGCCACGGGCGACATTCCTTTCCCTAGAGCCTCCGCGGTTCTTCTTCTCCAGTCGTCCTCTTCTTTTCATCTGCGCCGCTCATCTCCAAGGAACCCTTCGGCAGGTGGCGGCGTTCGCTCCCCTTCTTCCTCTTGAAGCAGTCACGGCGCCCTCCTTCGAAGCACATCCTTTTGGAGAAGTTGCTATGCGTGAAGTTCAGCCAGTTCAAAGGAAGCCCTCCATCTGCTAACGGGTCACATTGCTGCATCTCTTCCATCTGCTTGTACTTAGAGCTGTCCGAGCTACAACAATGGCGCCCAAGAAGAGATCAGTGTTAAAAAGAGAGGAATCCCGCATCCTAACGGAGCTACAACGCAAAGATAAAGAAGCCCAGGCTCAGAGAAAGAAAAGAGCTACTGAGACAAAGATGTTGGTTGAAAGAAAGGTATTGCATCCTCGTGCCGTTGATTTTAGGAGTATGGAAACTGCTCTACCAAAGTTAGTTGAACTATTAAGGAAGCAGCCCAACTTGATTCCCTTCATGTCAGAACATAGGAAAGTTTACCATTCTATTGTACATCAATTTTATGGAAACATGGTTGTGAAGAACGATGAGTTACACACAGAACTGGATGGGCACCCTATTCCATTGACTGTTTAGTTAATTGAAAAAGCCCTTAATATGCCTTATGATACTGGCATGATTTATGGGGAAGCCATATATTCTGAAGAACTTGCATATGAGCTTATGACTGATGAGGAAGTAGCTGAAGGGTGTGTACCTAAGTTAAATGCAAATGAATTTCCACCTCTTCAGAGAATATTACATCACATGATGACCACCATCTTACTGCCTAGATCATGGTCAAGGGAACAAGTGACTGATAGGCATAAATTCCTATTTGTTCAGATAATGAGTGGAGAACCAGTTAACTTCCCAGAAGTGATGATGGAATATATAACCAGCTGCAGGAAGTCCAAGAAGAGAAATTTGCCTTATGGAGCAGCATTAACCCCAATTTTCAGTACTTGCATATTGATTTGAGCAAACAGGTCAGTCATCCAATTCAGGATGCTGACATTTACACTATTCCATCAATCTGCAGCAACATGGGTTATGAGCTGAGAAATGGAGCTCTAGTTTGTACTCTTCGGTCAAAGAAAGGCAAAGCCCCGGCACCGGGTTCTGACCAAAGTGAAGGTGAAGATCATGAAGAACTTGTCAGCAGAACCAGAGTCTCACACCCTGCATCTTCAGCGGATACATCACTGCACACCAAAATTGATGAATTAAGTGATGAAGTCTGCAATGTCAAGGAATCTGTGGATGTGCTCACACAGGAAGTCAAGGGATTAAAGCTTCATCATGACACATATCTTCAGAAGTTTGCTGCGATGGCCGATTCCATTGATTCCCTCCACACTGCTCTGGGCATTCAAAACTCCAAATTTGATGATCTATCTGATTTTCTCCGGCATCCACCAACACCTCCTGCCTCTCCTTGAGGCTTTGATCTTTGACACTCTACTTCAATTGACTCCGAGCTGATTGACTCTCCCCTTCCACTCCTTTTTGTTGATGACAAAGGGGGAGATGAATGTGCAGTCTTGTGTCTTAGGGTCTTGTGAGTCTTGTGTGGGTGTTATGTTTTATGTGTTGGTATTGTGACAATTGGCATCATGATGTTAAATGTTAAATGTTAATTGTGGAATGTTATTTGTGGACATGGTTGATGATGATTATTTGTGGGAACATTAGTATTGGAAATTTAATTCTTTTTGGTTATGGATTGCTTGATATGGCTTGTGAATTGTGGATAGGAAATCCACCTTTGAACCTTAATTTCCCTGGATGCCTTAATTTTCTGTTGATGAATGAATGCATTAATTCCTTTTGATGAAAGAGCTATCCAATGAACCACAGCTTGGTGAATTTAATTCAATGGGTATGGATTGCATTTCTAGAATGAATGTGATTGGATTGTTTAACATGAGTTCATGTCTAGGATGCTTGATGTGAATTGAAATTCCTTGAAACACATGTTATTCGTCGAGTCTATTTTGCCTAGTTGCACATAGTATTTGTCATCATCAAAAAGGGAGAGATTGTTGAACCCCGTGCACAATCGTGTGTTAAAGAATTTTGATGATGATTAAATACCATGTGTTTGTGTTTCATGTAAATAAATGGATATGTGGTTTGTGGATGAGAAATGATTTGCTTTAATCTCCATATGGTTGAATGAAGCTCATTCCCATATCTTTGCAATAGTTGAATGGGATGCCTTTACTTCAAGAATTAAGTGCCGAACTAGACTGACATTGTGTTGGCATTTGTACAGGGAGCGATGAAGACTGGGTGTGATTCAAGCCAATTGAATGGAATTATCCTACTGTGCTTTTGGTTGATTCAATTATGTTTGAGTCATTTGATTCACTTAACGTTTGATATGCAGGATCTCAATGTGTGAAATTGAGTGATTAATGAGACCTAGAATTTAATTTTCAGAAATTGAATGATATGGAAGACTAACTTCCAGTGTGTAATGGTGAGAGGCGTATCGAATGGCAATGAACATGAAGACCATATTGGAAGCCTTCCAATTGGATCTTCACATGCGTTGTGGACCATCATGTGGTAAGTTGTTTTGTTTGGATGGTTGGAGGAGGATTGTTGTGTAGATTGGATGAACAAATCCAAGGTAATTCCCTATCAATCTCTACTTGGTATGTCTATGATTTGGGGTAGATTATACTTAATTCTTCCATACATGCATTAGTCTTAAATGTATCATGTCTTTTGCATAACCCCTTTGTGTGTTTTATTTACTCTGCTCATGTCAGGAAAAGTGTCGACTCTGTGAGTCGACATTTTGTCCCGGGTCCATATGCTTTTAAGCCTGGCCTCTTATGGTTTCGAACTGTGAGATAAAAAGTCGACTCCATGAGTCGACCTTTTTATCGGGCAGTTCTATCTAAGTGTTTATCAGCTCTCCCCGGGAACAAATGTTGACTCACAGAGTCGACATTTTTTCCAGGGCATTCTGTCCGGGCGTTTCTTAACGCAGCAGGCTGAATATGTCGACTCCTTGAGTCGACACTTTCTACCCCTCAATCTGTCCGGCTGGCTTTCAAGCCTTGGGCGGCCACGAGTGTCGACTCTGTGAGTCGACACTTTCTGACGATCGGAAAAATCATCGGTTCGTACGGCGGTCGATGCCCTAGGTCAGTGCTCTCTTTGAGTGCCCTTCTTTGATTGGCCCATGGTGGAATATCTCCTCCACGTGGCCCCTCATTCCGGGTTGTATATAGTGCTTGTTGGAAATCTGGTTTTGATAATGACAGCTTATGAATCATGTTTAGACTAGATTAAATAAAGCTGCTGTAGGGTTTGCTTGATATGCCCTGCATTGTCTCAGGTTCATGCAATATTTGTTCAAGTCACATTCATATCAGTACAATTTCGTGTTTGATCCACAGCATAGTCTTTGCTTGGAATTCACTAGGTCGGTGCAATTCTTGTTGTTGCACACACGACCAAGTCGTTGCATCTATCAGGTGAGTCGGTGCATCTGATTAAAATACTTGGACTTGGTATATTCCTGGTTGATTGGACAATTCAAGTAAACTGCCATTGTACATTGGCTTGCTTGTGTCTGAAGCATGGTTGAATGATTTTAAAGCATGTGCGATTCATGCACTATGTCCATGTCATCAGTGCAAGGTGAGTCTGTGCATGATCAGTGCTGCATCGGTGCATCATCTATTACATGCATTCACTTTATCGGTACAGGTTTTTATATTCACACATGGTCAGTGCAATCCTTGCACCAAGGGCATAAAGTAAGTACCCATGTCCCGAGTACGTCTATGCATTAATCTGTCTCATGTCTTGGAGTCGGTGCAATATTTGGATCCGTGCAATCCTTGTCCTGCACTCATTGTTTAGTCTCTTCAGCATCTAGTGTAATTGGATTCCTCCTGCCATCTCAGTACAGCTCCTGCCTGGACTACATATCCGGCATCGATGCACTTCCTTCCATCCTGAGTCGGTGGTTGTTTCTACCTCGGTGCAAACCTTCCTCTCTGGTGAAAATAGAGACTGTGTATCTTTGTACTCTTCGCATTCAAGTCCGTGGATATAGAAGGTAAGGTCCATGCATATAGAAAGTCGGTGCAAACTTTGCACTGAACTTCCCTCTACTCTAGGACTGTGCAGTTTTTTGATTGTGAGCACTTGAGGTCGGTGTTAGTCTCTGCCCTAGATAAACTGAGGTCGATGAGAGTGTGCTTAGACTCACAACTAAGGTTAATGCACGTTGGTTTTAGACTGATCTAAAGTCTATACATCTCATTGAAGCACACTTAGTTTAAGTCTGTGCATATGTATGTTTACACATTTCACGGTCAGTACACATCTGGTTTAATTAAGCCTAAGTTCTGTGCAAAGTCTGTTCTTCCACGAAATGAACTCCAAATTCCTGCAAGTGATCTTAAACGATGCTCTGTATTTTGCAGGGAACAATTTCGTTCGCAGTAGAGGCACGTGATCTCTGGAAAAGGTGGGAACCAACTCTCCACACGCCGGAAGCGAGAGCCTGTGGGACCCAAGCCAGAAGCTATATAAGAAGGCCCCTTCTGCGATCAATAAAGGTGGTGCGAAACCTCGGTGGAAAAAAAAGGGAGAAGAACAGGAGAGCCAGCAGAAAAAGAAAAGAGGGGAAGGAGTCGCCAGGAGAACGGGAGAATATACTGAGAGAAGAAGAAAGAAAGAGGTAGAGAGTGCAGAGAAAAGTACAGAGAGAAGAAGAGAGAGCCTTCATGTAGATCAGAGTTCTATTGTCCTCTGGATCAGATCCAAGTCAAGTTGCTCCTACGGAGCTACATTTGTTTCTGTTTCTCCCTTTTTGTTTTTCATTTTGTTCCTTTCATTCTCTTTAGTGTGCTTCCGATCCTCAAGTTTGAGGTTGGGGTTCCTCCTGTGGACTTAGGAGAAGGGAGATTGTGTCTCCGGCTGCTAGTGACGGGCTGTCACTAGTGGTTCCTTCCGATTTGGAGGAAGAGAGGAAAGTTTTCCTCTGGATCAAACTGTTAGGCAGCATTTGTTGCAGACTGAGTCTGCTTTGAACCCCAACTTGGGCTAGTGGTATCCTCACTCGGTTTGAGTGAGGGGTGGACGTAGGAGACTGTGGGTCTGACCAAACCACCTAAAATTCTGGTGTTCTGTGGTTTGTTTTGTGAGTTTGATCCTGCCTTCCATTTCTCTCACAGAGGCACTTGTCAGTGTGGGTGTGCCCCGCCTGTTCGACTTATTGATTGCTTAAATCGGCAAATCCTTTTATTTAAGATCCATTCACCCCCCCTCTGGATCTAACAAGTGGTATCAGAGCGGGTTACTGGCTTTTCAGATCCAACGATCTACAGTAGCTCCTGGTGGTTCTCAGTGGTTTCTTCCTCTATTTGCTATTTTCTTTTATTAGTGGTCGTCGGCTTCTGATTTTCTAATGGCTCATCCTCCGATTTTTAATGGGTCTGATTTCCACAACTGGCCTGACAATCAGTGCACATTCATCAATTCAGTGAACCCAAATCTCTGGAATCTTGTTTCCAAAGGCCACACAGAATGCCTAAAGATGTGTCCAAATGGACGGACAAACATAGAATGAAAAATAATGAAAACATAAGAGTTCTTAGCATTTTAAGAAGGACTGTTGATTCTGACGTTTTTCATTTGTTACAAATTGCAGGTCTGCTAAAGATATCATGGACAAGTTGATGGCAGTCTGTAAGAGAAGCGATGACATCTGCTTGATGGTTAATGAGAGCAACCATAGGAGTGATCAAGATGAGTTCGAAGATGCTGAAGAGGTAAACAATCCATTCTCCAGTTACACTTTAAATGATTGGGAAGATGCCTATGCCAATCTGTTAGAATCTTATGAAAAACTAAAGAAGAAGAATAAAAGTCTGAAAAAGAAGCTAAATAATCTAGATGCAATCAATTCAGAATTCGATCAAGTCAAATCTGAAAACGGAAAACTCAAAAACCGATGTCAGGAATCTGAACAAAGATTAATCAATCTTGAAAGTGAAAATAGATTGATCACTGAAAAATTCGAGACTGTCAGAGCTGTCAACTTAAAGTTTCAAGAAAATCTTGAAAAATATGAACCAGAAAACCAGCAAGGAAATGTTAAGGAAAACCAGATTCTCCTATCTGATGTTTTGTTTGATGACGATAAGCTTGAGGAGGAGAACACTAAATTGAAAGCAGAAACTGAGAAATGGAGAAAAGAAAATGAGGAATTGAAATAGTTGAATACTGCTATGTCAGAAAGACTTCTTGTCTTAGAAAAAGGAAAATGCGTTCTTGATGAAAATCAAAATGAGCTCAAACTAAAACAAGAAGTTGAAACACTCAAAAATCTGAATGACGCAACGTGTCAACAAATTAAGTCATGTGAAGAAGAACTGGCTAGCTATGAGTTTAGTATCCTAGCTCTCCAACAATAAAATAATGATCTTAATGAATCCTTGTCTAGATTTGTTGAAGGAAGGAACAATTTAGATAAACTTCTTGGAAGCAAGGTCAATTTTTAGAAGGAAGGGTTAGGCTATAATGCTACAAATAAAAAGAGTTTTGGAAATAAAACTCAAACATCTTTTGTTTCCAGTTCTAATGCTCACAATTCTTTGGACCAACCTATCCTCCAGTTTACTGCTC
Source organism: Amorphophallus konjac (assembly GCA_022559845.1). Taxonomy (NCBI): domain Eukaryota; kingdom Viridiplantae; phylum Streptophyta; class Magnoliopsida; order Alismatales; family Araceae; genus Amorphophallus; species Amorphophallus konjac. The sequence goes on from JAHNEJ010003444.1 coordinate 52,618, forward strand.
AGAAGATTTCGAAAACAACTGAAAAACAAAAGAACAAAATTGCTTCTGCCACTTCTGTGCATGCTCCCCATAAGACATCCTCACACACACATGCATACAAAAAGAAAGTGATTTGTTATTACTATCACAAGATTGGCCATGTGATGCATGAGTGTAAAGTGATGGAAAAGGATGATCTAAGTGCTAGTAAAAGACATGCTGGGAAAACTAATCTTAAATCATGCTACTCAGAAAAAGGGGATTCAATGTTACTGCTATGGTAAATTAGGCCACATTGCAGCCCACTGTTGGCATGATCAGAGAAGAAAACTTAACTCTGAATTTGTTAAATTCCCTATGAATCAAGATGCTTTCAGCAGAAATAAATCTGTCTTCAAAAGTAAATTTATTTCTTGTTTTGAGTGTGGAAAGCCAGGCCACAAAATTGCTGATTGCTGGCTGGCAAGGAATTCAAGACAAAGCTTCCATGATAAAAATAGATACTTCCATGAAAATGTACATAGAGTTCAATGTCCTGTTAATATGCATGATAATATTAAAAATTCAGTCGATGCATGTAGACATTGTGAAAAAATTGGACATTCTATGGCTAATTTCTATTTGATGGAACTTGATGACAATGCATCTAAAAGATTGTTCAGAACACATGTTAGGGTTAATACTGGACCCAAGGTTGCTTGGGTTCCTGCTGGCATAAAATGATCAAATTGTTGCAGGTATGTCTTGGTCAAAAATAAAGGGGTAAATGAACCAAGGCAGTTGAAGAAGAAAACCCCAGGTCTGCATCTTGCAGGTTAGTCTTCCAAGCTCTGTTCCATTACTGTGTGCTAAATCTATATGATCTAGATGAATGCATGCAAATGACTGTAACTGATTTGGAACCTTTTGCATAACTGTGGAATGGTACATGAATTGTCACACTCCATGCATGTGAGCTCATTACACAGAACACTAGTATGAAAATCTAAAAGGAGTCAGTTGAATGTTTGCATAACAAGGCGATGTTTGATTAGGATCTTAGCACTTAGTGAGGGGGAGCTGAGCTGTTCTGAGAAGGGCGAAGTGATTGAGTGCTTGGTGCACATCATGAATTTGAAATCTATTGGTGTTTAGGCTAAGATGTTATGTTGGTACTGCTAGAACTGATCAGAAGTCTTTAGGTCAAGAGAAGGCAGAGGATACCTTGGTCTAAAGCTGTCTGCAACTCTACACCATACTGGACTCCTGCTCTAATGTTGCTGGTTTGTTCACTCCTTCATCTTCCATCATTATTGTCAACCTATGATCTATCTCGTCTCATCCAAATTCCTTTTTAATGGGCTGACACTTAGGGGGAGTAATATATGGAACTCTATTATCCTTGTCCATTGTGCCTTATTTTTATCAAAACCACTTCTAGTAGTGTATAAAAATTGTTGATCTTTCCAATTGAGTGATCTTCGGCCTATAAAGATTATATCTTATAATTAATTGTTCAACAGGACTCTTGAAAGTATTTTCAATGGAGCTGAAAACATTTCTAATAACTGGAAGTGTCCAACTAAATAAAATTCATCAATCTAAAAATCATGTGTAATGGGATAATCTGGTAGAAGAGGTTGTCTTATAAAGTATTGTTAAATCATGTCTTCAAGCTGATATGAATGTAGACCAGGGAATACGCCATTAAGTAATATAAATGAAATGGCAGAGCAATGGCAAAACTTCTGAGAAACTGGTTATCTAGATCAAAGAAATCTAGAAATTATGTCATGAAGAAATTAGCTATCTCTGTTCGTAAAAAAAAAAACAATGGCATAAAGGTAGACTGTGCTGAGTAACCAGGGATTCTGGTGTCTGATAAACATGTCTCCTTGTGTAAAAAGGGCCAGTCCTACCGGAATGCTCCTTAAGAAAAGAAAATAAAAAGAAAAGAAAGGAGTGGATATGGTTGACTCTGGTTCTTCTTCAGAAGCTGAAACAGGACTTAAATGCAATATAAGACATTTTGGAAACCGGTCTTATCCTATAAAAATAATGAATAATTTTGATGAATTATATTAACTGGACATCGTTTTGTGATTAAAAATGTTTATCTCCATTGGTTGTGCGTTAAAAGATGAATCTGTTGAGCAATAAACGTATAAGATATAAGTTTAATACGCCGAAGACCATAAAAGAGGAAAAGAAAAATATTCTATACACGAGAGGGGTAGTTTGGGTACAAAAAGTGCATCAGGTAAAAGCGATAATGTATTTTATATATTGTTTAACCCTAAGAGTGTCGCTCAAGTTTCCCCCATTCAAGCCCAACCATTCATTCCCGCACTCACGACTTCCCGTCGTGAGGGCTTCTCTAGTTTCTTCCTCTCCGCCGTTCTGCTACTCGCCTCTTCACAGTCTCTTCACCTGCTTTGACAACTACACTCACCGTTCCTGAAAGGGGTCATCCTCATCTCCATCGCCATCTCTTGTGATGTCTTCTCCGACAACAAAGAGCAAGGGGAAGGATGAGGTATTTAAGGAGCAACAGCCTCCATCACCAGATATCAGTATGTCAGAAGAAGAAGATCAATATGAGAGCAACACCGAGGAGGGGCGTGCAGGAGAAGCCAAAGGAAAGAGGAAAGCTGATGAGCTTGTCATGCACGAGGAAATGAGGATTGAGCAAAGCGAAGGAGCCACGAAAGGGAAGAAAAGAAAAGGAAAAGAAATAGCACATGAAGCTTCTGAAAATAAAGGTATTTTGATCAAATTCTTTTGAAAAGATGCTACATCTCTGGAAACTGAACATTCAGAACTAGTAGATTTTTCATGGATTTCTGTGACTAAAAAGCTCTTGGGAAAGTATTGGAGATACTACCCTGAAATCACTGCTAAGTTTTACAATAGTCTGTTTCTCGATATTGATTGATATTTGTTGCTCTATAGTGTCAAAGGAGTCAGTTGAACTACATGTTGAAGAAATTCAAAATATTGAAAAAGTTTGAGCTCCAAATGATGATCAAGAACACCCAGTTTACAATGTTGAGTATCCTGATTCAAGTGATTCATCTATCAGCTCACGAGAACCAAATAATGAACCAAATATCTCTGATTTGCTAACCAACCTGACAACTCTAGTTCAAAATCATAGTAAGATGATGTCTTCCTAGCTACTGGTTACAAATCTTCAATTACTCAGACTGAATACAAGGATTCATCTTCTAGAGAACAAAGTGGATAGGCAGTGGCTACAATTTCGGGCTGACAAACAGAGAACAGATATTGCGATGCAAGAGTTCTTAGAAAATCTCTTGGGTCCGATTAACAAAATAGCAGAAATGGTTAGCAGTATTCAAAGCACTCAAACTACATCTTTCAAAACTCTTGATATTATTCTTGATAAAACTTATGATATCAATATTGAACTTGCCAAGATGAGAACTCTGGATCACCCTCTCCTCACTGGACAACAAGAGATCCATTCTGTAGTGGACAAAGCTCAGTCTGACGCTGCCGGCATTGCTGCCAGACTTGAAACTATCCTGATAGAGCAAGCAGATATTTCCTCTCTCACGGCCAGTTTAGAAGCACTGTCCATTACACTTTGAAGAGCTGTCCAACTCCCTACACTCATTTCAAGATTCAATCCTTGACAAATTTTCAGGTCCAGTTTCTTCACATTAGCGAGCTCATTTTCAACGAGGCAGCACTAGCTCTGCTCCTCCCAGGGATGGAAATGGCTCAAGATCCTCCCATGGACACTAATCTTTTTTTGATAATGACAAAGGGGGAGAGAGATGTCATGTTTTTGAAGATTTGTATGTTTGTTTTGGATGGATACTAGAGAGAGAGAGAGAGATGTCATGTTTTGAAGGATTTTGGATAGATACCAGTTGTATTGATGGATATACTTTGAAGATTCATATGTTTGTTTTTGGATGGATACTGGAGAGAGAGAGAGAGAGATGTCATGTTTTGAAGGATTTTGGATGGATACCGGTTGTATGGATGGATATACTGTGTTTTTGAAGATATGTCATGGATGGGTTTTTGAAGATATGTCATGGATGGATATTCATGATTGTCTTTCATTTTTTCTTTCCCTGCTGGTTGTTTCGTGAGAAACTAATCAAACATTCTCTAAAATTTTCTCTCATGTACAAAAGTGCTAGTGTTGTTTTTGATTGGCTAGTGTTGTTTTTGCTTGTTTAATTGTGTGAATTACCATACATGACTCTACATGACTCATTACGTTGTCATCATCAAAAAGGGGGAGATTGTTGGAAATCTTGTTTTGATAATGACAACTTATGAATCATGTTTAGACTAGATTAAATAAAGCTGCTATATGGTTTGCTTGATATGCCCTGCATTGTCTCAGGTTCATGCGATATTTGTTCAAGTCACATTCATATCAATACAATTCCGTGTTTGATCCACAGCATAGTCTTTGCTTGGAATTCACTAGGTCGGTGCAATTCTTGTTGTTGCGCACATGACCAAGTCGTTGCATCTATCAGGTGAGTCGGTGCATCTGATTAAAATACTTGGACGTGGTATATTCCTGGTTGATTGGACAGTTCATGTAAACTGCCATTGTACATTGGCTTGCTTGTGTCTGAAGCATGGTTGAATGATTTTAAAGCATGTGCGATTCATGCACTATGTCCATGTCATCAGTGCAAGGTGAGTCTGTGCATGATCAGTGTTGCATCGGTGCATCATCTATTACATGCATTCACTTTATCAGTATAGGTTTTTATATTCACACATGGTCGGTGCAATCCTTGCACCAAGGGCATAAAGTAAGTACCCATGTCCCGAGGACGTCTATGCATTAATCTGTCTCATGTCTCGGAGTCGGTGCAATATTTGGATCCGTGTAATCCTTCTCCTGCACGCATTGTTTAGTCTCTTTAGCATCTAGTGTAAGTGGATTCCTCCTGCCATCTCGGTACAGCTCCTGCCTGGACTACATATCCTGCATCGATGCACTTCCTGCCATCCTGAGTCGGTGGTTGTTTCTACCTCGGTGCAAACCTTCTTCTCTGGCGAACACTACTAGAAAAAGTGGGATTACATACGGAAATTTCAGACGGAAATTTGTGACGGAAATATCCGTCTGAAATTTGTGACGGATTAATTTCCATCAGAAATCCCGTCTGAAATATGCAACTACACACCGAATTTCAGACGGAAATTTGTGACGGAAAATATTCCGTGTGAAATTTCAGATGGAATTTGTGGCGGAATTATTAAACTGTCAGAAATTTGTAACCAAGAATTTGTGACGGCCACCTCCGTCTGAAATCCGTCTGACAATCCGTCACAAATGTGTCTTCTCACGGATTTTCAGACAGAAATTAATCTGTCACAAAACTATTGCGCCCCAAATTCGTCGCAAAGGCCCTATTTGTGACGGATTTGGGCGCAATAGTTTTGTGACGGATTAATTTCCGTCTTAAAATCCATGAGAAGACACATTTGTGACGGATTTCAGACGGAGGTGGCCGTCACAAATTCTTGGTTACAAATTTCTGACAGTTTAATAATTTCGTCACAAATTCCGTCTGAAATTTCACACGGAATATTTTCCGTCACAAATTTCCGTCTGAAATTCGGTGTGTAGTTGCATATTTCAGACGGAAATTTCCGACGGAAATTAATCCGTCACAAATTTCAGACGAAATTTCCGTCACAAATTTCCGTCTGAAATTTCCATCTGTAATCCCGCTTTTTATGGTAGTGGAAAATAGAGACTGTGTATCTTTGAACTCTTTGCATTCAGGTCCGTGGATATAGAAGGTCAGGTCCGTGCATATAGAAAGTCGGTGCAAACTTTGCACTAAACTTCCCTCTACTCTAGGACTGTGCAGTTTTTTGACTGTGAGCTCTTGGGGTCAGTGTTAGTCTCTGCCCTAGGTTAACTGAGGTCGATGAGAGTGTGCTTAGACTCACAACTAAGGTTAATGCACGGTGGTTTTAGACTGATCTAAAATCTATACGTCTCATTGAAGCACACTTAGTTTATGTCTGTGCATATGTATGTTTACACATTTTACGGTCAGTACACATCTGGTTTAATTAAGCCTAAGTTCTGTGCAAAGTCTGTTCTTCCACGAAATGAACTCCAAATTCCTGCAAGTGATCTTAAACGATGCTCTGTATTTTGCAGGGAACAATTTCGTTCGTAGTAGAGGCACGTGATCTCTGGAAAAGGCAGGAACCAGCTCTCCACACGCCAGAAGCGAGAGCCTATGGGACTCAAGCCAGAAGCTCTATAAGAAGGCCCCTTCTGCGATCAATAAAGGTGCGCGAAACCTCGGTGAAAAAAAAGGGAGAAGAACAGGAGAGCCAGCAGAAAAAGAAAAGAGGGGAAGGAGTCGCCAGGAGAACGGGAGAATATACTGAGAGAAGAAGAAAGAAAGAGGTAGAGAGTGTAGAGAAAAGTACAGAGAGAAGAAGAGAGAGCCTTCATGTAGATCAGAGTTCTATTGTCCTCTTGATCAGATCCAAGCCAAGTTGCTCCTATGGAGCTACATTTGTTTCTGTTTCTCCCTTTTTGTTTTTCATTTTGTTCCTTTCATTCTCTTTAGTGTGCTTCCGATCCTCAAGTTTGAGGTCGGGGTTCCTCCTGTGGACTCAGGAGAAGGGAGACTGTGTCTCCGGTTGCTAGTGACGGGCTGTCACTAGTGGTTCCTTCCGGTTTGGAGGAAGAGAGGAAAGTTTTCCTCTGGATCAAGCTGTTAGGCAGCGTTTGTTGCAGACTGAGTCTGCTTTGAACCCCAGCTTGGGCTAGTGGTATCCTCACTCAGTTTGAGTGAGGGGTGGACGTAGGCAAACTGTGGGTCTAGTCGAACCACCAAAAATTCTGGTGTTCTGTGGTTTGTTTTGTGAGTTTGATCCAGCCTTCCATTTCTCTCACAGAGGCACTTGTCAGGTTGGGTGTGCCCCGCCTGTTCGACTTATTGATTGCTTAAATCGGCAAATCCTTTTATTTAAGATCCATTCACCCCCTCTCTGGATCTAACACCAGACTCTGGACAGCCCACTAGACCTAACAAACCCAACGGTCCTTGAGCCACATGACTCGGGTCACGACCGTTGCACGTGATGGCACACCGCCGTTGATCTAGCCTAATCCCTAGGTCTGAAACCACGATAACACGATTCCCAAGGTAGCTCACGAGCCGCCGAGTTGATCCCCTATCTAAGGGGAAAGCGAAAAACCTCCAACCCCAGGCTAGGTGACTGGACTCACAGTCCAAGGGCCAAACTCACGGCCCACTCGGAAAACACTTACCGAAGAACCCACGTCGTACAGGGAAAGCCCTCCGCACTCATACCACCTCACGGTGACTCGATCTAGCGAAAGCACGAAAGCCCGGAACAAATGGGGTCACCCGGACCCCCAAAACCCATGGGCATGCTTATCGAGGTAACACGGTACCCCCAGACACCCCCAAAACACGGACACAGAACCCACGGGGGGGCCGGGACATCACGAGACCGAAGGTCGACCACTGGGTCACAACCGGGTCGACCGGGGGTCAACATAACGTAATCGGAACACACTAACATGGAAAACTATGTGGCGGTCCTCCCTGAACCGTCACATCGATTGGCGGTCCGATCAGGGCCGCAAGCCCAATTGGCAGTCTTCCTTGAGGCCGCTACTTCGAAGTGGCGGTCTCTACTGGACCGCTAATTGCCAGTGACACTTGGAATAAGGCGGCCATCCTCGGGCCGCAACCAACAAATGGTGGCCATCTCCCTGGCCGCAAATCGGAAGAAACGGTCAGATACATGACCGTCATATCCGGACCCACAAAGTGGCGGTCTTGGCCCGATCGCTACTATCAATTAGCGGTCAGTCGCAAGGCCGCTACTTCAAACCGACATAACGGAACTAGTGGCGCTCCTAGAGGCCCGCCATTGCCAGTGGCGGTCTCTGGTACGACCGCTACTTCGCTCCGAACCCGAAAACGGCGAACTCCGCAAAAACCCCCATTCCACGTCCCATTCACACCCATGTGAAGGGAAAAATAAGGGGAAACCACTCCCCAACCTCTCTAGCACCGAGAGGACCCATTTAAACCCAAAAAACGTGATCAAAATGCTAAATCCGACTCACACCCCAAAATCACACATTATGACCCCAACGGGAATATAAACCCTCTCGGCTCGCCTCGGGCTACCAAACTCGCGGGAAAGGAAGTACACGAGCTAGGGAACCGTCCCCTTACCTCCATCGAAGATTCCGCGCACCAAGGATGTCGATCCGCCAAGAAAATGCCAACGAACCGCCGCGGTGCCCCGAAGTCGCGGCCAAGCTTCGCCGCACCTCCACCGCCTCGATCCTCGCCCATCCTTGCCTGCTCCTCGCCCGTGTCACCTCCGCCTCACCCCCGCCTCGCTCCGTTGGCCGCCGGAGAAGAGAGGGGAGAAAGAGAGAGCGTGAGAGAAGAGAGAGGGAGAGGGTGAGAAATGAGAGATGGGGAGAGAGAAAAGGGGTTGGTTTAAATAGAAAATCCAGAATTTTTAGAAAAATATATTAAAAAAGGAAAAAATACTCCCTACGATCCTCAAAAAACCCACAACGCGCTAGTAATGTCCCGGAGTTGAAGAACGCAACGGTTCACCCCCACACGGGGTTCCGAAGGCTCGCCAGACGAAAATACGCGTAAACCACAAAACTCAATCCAGGACCCACAAAAGCGATCCGAAACCCACGGATCCAGATCTGAACAAATATCCAGAAAATTTGGGCCATTACAACCTGGGTGGTGAGAGTGACTTGGGAAAGCTAACGTAATCCAAATCGGATACCCGGTTTGGGCTCGGCGCTCAAATTACTCAATTTAGAACTAAGTTTTCAAAGCTAACTTTGTTTAAAACAATTCAGATAACTAGTGGTTCGGGGGTCCAAAATGTAAAATATTGGCTTGATCGGCATACCGATCATTCCAACATGACCTGGGAGGTAAAAGTGACTTGTAGGAGCTGACGAAATCTAAATTGGATACCCGTTTTGGGCTCGACGCTCAAATTACTCAATTAGAACTAAGTTTTTAAAACTTTGTTTAAAATAATTCAGATAACTAGGAGTTCGGGAGTCCAAAATGTAAAATACTGGCCTGATCAGATGCCGAGCGTTCCAACACAACCTGGGAGATAAAAGTGACTTGTGAGAGCTAACGGAATCCAAATCGGATATCCGGTTTAGGCCCGGCGCTGAAAAGAACATTCTCTAAATGCACTTTGTTTAAAAGTAAAAATGTTGGGTTCGGGGGTCCAAAATCTAAAATACTGGTCTGATCGGCATGCCGATCATTCCAACATGACTTGGGAGGTAAAAGTGACTTATGAGAGCTGACAGAATATAAATCGGATACCCAATTTGGGCCCGACGTTGAAAAGAGCATTCTCTAAATGCACTTAGTTTAAAATTAAGGAAGTTGGATTCGAAAGTCCAAAATCTAAAATACCGGTCTGATCGGCATGCCGATTGTTCAAACACGACCTGAGAGGTAAAAGTGACTTGTGGGAGATGACGAAATCTAAATCGGATACCCGGTTTGGGCCCGACGATGATAAGAACATTCTCTAAATACACTTAGTTTAAAATTAAAGAAGTTGGGTTCAAGGGTCCAAAATCTAAAATACTAATCTGATCGACATGCCGATCATTTCAACGCGACTTGGGTGGTTAGAGTGACTTGCGAGAGCTGACGGAATCTAAATTAGATACCTGGTTTGGGCTCGACGCTCAACTTACTCAATTTAGAACTAAGTTAGTTTTCAAAGCTAAATTTGTTTAAAACAATTTAGATAACTAGGGGTTCGGAGGTCCAAAATGTAAAATACCGACATGGTCAGCATGTCTATCATTCCAACACGACCTGGGAGGTAAAAGTGACTTGTGAGAGCTGACGGAATCCAAATCGGATACCCGGTTTGGGCCCGACGCTCAAAAGAGTATTTTATAAATGCACTTAATTTAAAATTAAAGAAGATGGGTTCGGGAGTCCAAAATTTAAAATACCAGTCTAATCGGCATATCGATCGTTCCAACACGACCTGGGAGGTAAAAGTGACTTGTGAGAGCTGACGGAATCTAAATCGGATATCCAGTTTGGGCCCGACGCTCAAAAGAACATTCTCTAAATGCACTTAGTTTAAAATTAAAGAAGTTAGGTTCGGTGGTCCAAAATCTAAAATACCGGTCTGATCGACATGTCGATCATTCCAACACGACTTGGGTGGTAAAAGTGACTTATGAGAGTTTACGGAATCTAAATCGGATATCCAGTTTCGGCTCAACACTCAAAAGAGCATTCTCTAAATACACTTACTTTATAATGTAGCTAAGAAATTGGGTTGGAGGGTCCAAAATCTAAAATACCGGTTTGATCGGCGTGTCAATCATTCCAAGACGACCTGGGAGGTAAAAGTGACATGTGCGAGTTGACGAAATCCAAATCGGATATCCGGTTTGAGCCCGACGCTCAAAAGAGCATTATCTAAATGCACTTAGTTTATAATCAAAGAAATTGGGTCAGAGGTCCAAAATTTAAAATAATGACTTAATCGGCGTGCCGATCGTTCCAACACGACATGGGAGGTAAAAGTAACTTGTGAGAGATGACGGAATCTAAATTGAATACTTGATTTGAGTTCGGTATTAAAAATATCGATTTGATATTATATCTGATTCAAATTTGTATAATCAAATAAAATATGTAATTTATCTTTTCAATATATTTTTATTTATTAATGCATGCTTAATGTTATTACTTTTTTAATATATGTTCCTCCAACGAGTGGCGATAGAGGGAACGAGCAGGACGGGGAGGATGAGGGCATGGAGGATGCAGATGATATTTATTGATTATTTTTATTGTTATAAAATTGATGATTGATGTTTTGTTTCATTTCTCGTATATATTGGGTTTTGTGTGTGATGGGTATACGTTATGTTTTTTATTTAAACAGGTTTTTATATAAATTTTATATATTTTTTAAAAATAAAAATTATATAATTTCGACGTAATAAGATTTCGTCGGAAACGTTATGAAGTTTAAAAAATAATAAAACTTTGTTTCCGATGGAAATATCGATGGAAGAGGTAGCCGTCGGAATTGTTTCCGACAGCATTACCGACGGAACACACTTCCCGTCGAAAATATTAAGATCGATTATAAGTCAATATTTCCAACAAAATTTTCGTTGACTTACGATCCGTCGGAAATTATTGATGTATTTCCGATGGAATCTTCATCTGTTGGAAACTTCGGACAAGGAATACCCGACGGACGTCTTCTGTCGAAATGACGTCAGAATTTCTGTCGAAAACTTTTTTCTGACAGATTTTCGACGAAATATGTCCGTCAGAAACTCCACTTTTTCTTGTGGTGAAATGGGCCACGATTTATCTTACCTCTTTCTTTAAATTTTTTTTATTAGAGTATTTATAAGTCTAAACAACTACTAGAGTATTATTTTTCTAAGTGAAGGGTGTTTTTGCACAGATCAAGAGGTTCCAACCTAGGAATAAGTTTTCTATGGATCTAATCACCTAAGATGAGTATAGCTTCACAAATTGATAAATCAGATAAAGATTTTCACACATATACCCTATAAAGTTAATATTTAAAAAATAGACTTTTTATTTAGGCTTATTATCACATATTTTCTTAATGTGCCCTAAAAGTTTGTGACTCTACACCCATCGTAACTCTTGTTTATTTAATTAGAGTGAAATGCGAGTTAAGTGATATAGTGACTAACATACTCCCAAGTTAGCATCATCAAAAGTTTTAACACATATATCTTATAGAGTTAATAATTATAAATAAGGGTTTTTTGCATATTAGTCCCTACAAATATGACGAATTACTTTTTAGTCCCAACAATCTCTCTATTGTTTAAAAAGTCCTTGGAAATCTTACCGTTAAACTAAAAAGTCCCTATCATTTTTTACTGTCGACGATATTAAACGCAAGGTGAGTTAACTTGACCGTAGTTAGTGAAAAGACCAACCCACCCTCGATTAATCGAGATTCATGGCCGTAGTAACCCTTCTGCCGCACCACCCTCCTGTTTAGGGTTCCCCCCGTACACAATTGCCACCCTCCTCTTTCCCTTCCCCCCGTACATAGTCGCCATTGCCGTCGATTTCACTCTTTGGTCGTCGTGACAACAATGATCGCCGGCCACTGCCAGGGTCGATTAGGCACCATCGCCATTGCCCAAACCTGCACGTAACAACCGCGGCGCTTCACGGCACCCCATCTGCCGCCGCAGACGTACGACCGCCCTCGTTCAGACGCCGCATCACCGGAGTCACCACCCCACGTCCAGGTCTGGGCCACACACCTCCGTCTCCACTCCGGTACGCGTCAGGCGCTCCTGCCACCTCACACTCAGTATGATCTGCAAATATAAATGTTTACTCATGTATTTTATATGTTTACAGAGTCGAAATATTAAGGACATCAATTTTTATTTTCTTTCTATATGGTTTAAGGATAAGATTGTTGTTATGTCATTTTTTGCTATAATGTTGTTAGATTATTTAATGCTCTAAAAAGTTTTGTTATTAATTGTACATGTCTGAATTCACGGGTGCAGTTTCTTTATGGTTCTGTCAAAAAATTTTGCTTTAATATTTTTCAGTCACTCAATTCATATTAGTTAAGAATGTTATTATTGTACTCAGATTATTAGGTATGCGTGCTGATTTTGTAATGTGGATAACTGTTCTAGAGAGTTTATTTCTGTCTTCAGATTGTTAGATTATGAAAATGGGGGAACAAGAGCCATCATTAAAGTTGACATATAAGTTTGGTGGTTATTGGAAAACTCTTCAGTCTGGGAGGAGGGCATATGCACTAGGTCAGAGCAAGACAGTCGTGGCATATCCTGATTACTACAGTAGATACATATTAATTGAGGATATGGGACATCTATCTAAGTGGGCAAGTACACATTGTTTAGAATTTCATTATGAATTACCTAATAGTAGACCTGTTCAGTATGAGGAAATTGTTTCAGATGCTCAATTATATGAGGTGATGAAAGCCCATTTGCCCGTAGGGAAGATGACCATATATGTTAGCACATTGGACAGTCGGCCATTAGACTTACAGCCAACCAATATTCCACAGAAAGGTATGGCCAGCCAGTCTACTCAGGCCCATTCCCAGACATTTGTTGACATTGATGAGATGGATGATGATGCTGAGGTTGGTCAACATCCTGAGTTTGTTCATGATGCTGCAGTTGTTCATCGTGATGAGGTTATTCATGATGTCCCTGCCCCTGCCCCTGCCCCTGCCCCTGCCCCTATAGTTGATGAGGATTATCATATTTTAAAGAAGAGGATATGTTCTAAAGCTGAGCACAGTGACTCAGAATATGTTGCATATGAAGATGAGTACAGCGAATCTGACGAGAGTGTGGCTGATTCTGATGAGGTACACACTGAGGACAGCTATCATTCAAGGCCATGTCCCTCAGATGAATCTGATATTGATGGAGGAGTTTCAGATGATGATGGAGATTTGTTGGAGGCTGATGAAGAGACCCCAGATATATCAGTTGGTTCTCTATTTGCAAATAGTCAGGAGTACATGATTGCTCTACGTCAGCATGCTATTAAAAATCAATTTGAGTTCAAGTAAGTGAAAAATGACAGCATGAGAATTACTGTTGTATGTGCAAATGTTAATTGTAAATGGAGAGTGCATGCCTCAAGACTGCAAGATGGAGTTACTTTTGCAGTCAAAACAATGCAGGAAAAGCACACATGTTCAGCCACATCTAGGTGTGATAGCAGGATGGCATCCAAATCTTGGATTTCAGCCAGGGTATTGGAAGCAGTGAAGGAGAATCCTGACATACCTCTAAGAAAGTTGCAAGCTGATTTATTGAAGGCTTACAATATTTCAATCCCTTATCACCGCATTTTGCGTGCACGAGAGTCGACAAAGGAGAAGGTGTTTGGGAAGGTTGAGGAAACGTACAAGCATTTGCCACAGCTACTGAATGAATTAAAGCAGAGCGACCCTTCTTCAGTTGTACAGTACAAGATTGGATTGGATGGTTGTTTCCAGAGGGTGTTCATTGCCTTAGGGGCATGTATTAGTGGTTTCAAAGATGGTTGCCGTCCAGTGCTAGACATAGATGGATGCCACTTGAAAGGGTATTACACTGGGATCTTGGTGGCTGCAGTTGCTCTTGATGGGAATCATGGTTTGTTCCCAGTTGCCTATGGTGTTGTTGAGGGGGAGAGTATAGACTCGTGGACATGATTTTTGCACAAGTTGAAAGACGCTATTGGAAATCCGACAGGGATTACATTCATTTCTGATATGGAAAAGGGCATTGAGGTAGCTGTCCCAGATATCTTTCCAGGTGCCGAGCATAGGTAATTAAGTTTCTCTTTTTACAATGTTTGATCTACTGCTAGTTTTATTTTCCATAATGTATGAATTGAGTGACTATGTATTTTAATGACATTGGCTATAGGTTTTATATTAATGATGAGATTGTAATTTCGAATTGCTTGTAGGTTTTGTATGCGGCACCTTTACAGGAATTTTAAGAAGAAATGGCCAGGCCCAGGTTTCAAGAATGTTGCATGGGCAGCAGCAAAATCTTACATTGTTCAAGAATATAAAGTAGCTATATTTGAGATGAAGAAACTAGATCCACAAGCTACTTCCTATTTAGAAAGTTTACATTGTGCCTGGTCAAGATGTCATTTTAATGACAAGGGTAAGCTAAACTACATCACTAACAACGTAGCAGAGTCATTTAATTCATTTGTTGGTGATACAAGAGGCCTACCACTTGTAGACATGTTAGATGGAATTAGGCAGAAAATTATTGTGAAAATAGATCACAGGAGGAGACATGCACGTAGGATCAAAGAAAAGTTTGTTCCACGGGCTGTTGCCTATTTAAATGCAATTGTTAGGAAGTTGGGAAAATATGCAGTCAGATATTCCACTGATTTTATGGCTGAGGTGGAAGGTCCGTATGAGAGGTGTGTTGTTAAATTGGACGAGATGTATTGTTCTTGTCGTCAATGGCTGTAGGATCAAAGAAAAGATTATGTTATTTCTAATAGTTAACATCCTCTCTTTGTCACACCTACAGGACATTGGCTGATGTGAAGAATGTTGTTGCCGACCGGATGTGAAGAATGATATTGAAGAACAATATTTCATATCTGTTTTATGTGTTGTTGTCCTCAATGTAAACTCTTATGGATTGTGAAGTTTTGATGTAACTAATACAAGTATCTGTTTTTTTGTTGGTGATATGAATGATATTTGTAGTTTTGTGCTGGGCTTAAACCAGGTTTGAATGATAAATGGTTTGTGTTGGTTTGAAATGAATGATACATGGGTGTTGACACCCGTTTTATACCGATAATTCGAGCCGTTTCTCTTACTCCCATTAGTTGATGCCTCGAGTTGTTCATCATTAACTGGGCCATTTTGTGGCATGACTCGGGCTCGTTTTATGGGTCGTCTCCCTCCTTGGTGCAATTCGTGGTGATTCGGGGCTTAATGGGCCTTGGCTTTGGTCAATTGAACGTATTTTATGAGAAGCAAGTGCCTAAGGGCATGAACGGCTTCACATCAGCCGTTCAGAAGGTGGGAGGTTGAAGATGGGCCGTTCATATATTTTGGCTAATTTCTGAGGATTTTCTGAATATTCACCGACAGGGTTTTGTGCGGTGTGATTAGGACCGTTCAATCTCATGGACGGGCCTATTCCAACCGCCTATATCTCAGAGTCCTACGCACGCCCAGTTTCTCAGAGAATTATCCAAATGATTCGAATTATCACCGACAGGGTTAAACGGTCGTGTTTGTGCCGCCCTAAACTAAAACGGTCTCCATACAACCGTTCATATGTTCAGGGTCCCACGGCGGATGTTTCGGCCAGTTCGAGAGATAGTTGGGATAATATTCTGATTATTCGAATTTCCACTGACAGGATGGACGGTCCGAATTAGACTGCCCACACCTTGTGCGGTCTATTGTAAGACCGTTCAAGCCGTCGGCTGTTGATTTTCAACCGATTTTATCCCATTTATCTCATGGTTTTATCCTCAACTTATTTTGATGATTTCTCCGCGGATAATCAACCATTTTAGATGCCGTTTCGTGTGGATGGAAGATTATGATATTATCTACGAATTATCTTTTGTGAGTTCGACCCGAGAATATCTAAAACCCCAACTTCGAGGCTGGCTTTCTAGGCTATATAAATAGACCCTAGTGGCCGGACGTCGAAAAGGGGGGGAGATTTTGGTCGACGGCGAAGCCCTGCCGCATTTTTGAGCGACCTAGCACCAAGGAGGGAGGCTCTCCACGTCCGCACGAGCCTCCGGTCAAGGGAGTAGCCCAGTCTTCGTAGTCTTTCGTTCCGTAGCTTTGTCGTTTTCCTTCATTGCATGCATTGTTTCTCACCCGTGTACCCCCTCCTTCTCATTATCATGCACACAACCATCCCGTTTTTTGTCACCCTAGGGGTTTAAAACCCCCCAGGTATTCCCCTTTTCATTTGTTTATGCTTAATTCTTCTCGTTTGAATGCATACTACATTATTTAGGTCTAATCTAGGTGTCTCTTCTGTGTCTCTACATTGTTTCGCAGGTCAGCACTTAATCAGCACGAGGCCCATCCCCTCTGGCCGGCCGGAGAGGGTGGAGGTCGAGCCCTTCTCAACTTGCTGAGTGAAGGTACTGAGTGGCTATCCTTCGGCCGTTCAACGGTACGCGCGGTGCATCAACGACCGTTCTTCCCTGGAACACGGTCCCTCTAGCGCCGTCCATCTCACTGCAGCAGTTCCTCCCGCGTCCCTCGCAGCGTCCTGGGGCGGTCTATCGTAAGACCGCGCAACGTAGGGCGGTTCTAAGGGAGCCGTTCATTCTTCAGCGCTGCACTAAGGCGAGTGCCTCCCCATTTTCCAAGGTACGGCGTGCCTATCGCGTACGGCATCTTGGTGGCGATCACGGTACTCTGCTTTGTTCCCTATCTTCTCTTCTTTCTCTCATTTGTCTCATGCACTTGACGCACTTTGACCCGTAGTGAAAGGGAGAGAGGAGAGAAATATATATCTACACCCCTTTGTGGCGATCACGGTGGGACGCCTAATGCCCGTCGTGCTTTTGAGTTGCTGACCCTTCTTAATCGTTGTCAAGGTTTCCTTCTTGGAGTGATTTACAGGTTGGATGCGGTTCCTGTCCTCTGGCGCACACGCGGTTCGTCCAGGGCCGTCTACCAATACGCACGGTTGATACTCCACTGCTCATATACTCTGCCATCAGGTTTATCTACCCCGGCCTTTCCTGTTGCAGACGGCTCCCTGGACGTCGTCCATCCGTTTGAGCGGCTTTCACACAGCCGTCCCGCGCTCAGGCACAGGTACGCTATACTTTTTGGGTGGCAGAGACACGGCTGTGAGGCGGCGGTTCAAGTACGTGAGCGGTTGACTATCAACCGTCTGTCTGGTAGTTCCCTTGCTTTCCTCCCATCAACTACGGTTGGATATTAACCGCCTGTGTACTTAGAGTGGTCAGAGGAGGACCGCACATCTCCTGTCGCAGTGCATTTATTTCATCTTGCTTAGTTTTTTCGGCTGATATATATATTGCTCCTCGTGCTGTTCATTGGCTCCCCCCTGCCATCTTATTATCATTGCATCACCATGTTTTTACTACTCATGTGTATACTCGCTCATTGATTGATAGCTGCTAGGCTAGTTTGTGCATGCACTCCGGTGCGCATAGGAGCATCGACATCTTCCCATATTAGTTGCATTCCTACCGAGGTAGGGTTTCCTCTCGTCTCCATATTCCTTGGAGCCGACTAGGGACCTTGCTGAGGACCTCCGTAAGCCCCCGTGAGCTGTGGATTCCCACACAGACGCCGGGCAGGTTGTACCGTATCCACCCCAGTCTAGGGTTGCATCCGCGAGTGAGAGGTCCCGATAGGATCACACAGTTCCTCGTTTCTCATCCCAATCAGGCACCTAGTGGTCGAGAGAATTGATATTTTCATTAATCCACTAAGGTTCAAACCCAAAGATATAAGGAACTGACGAGCATCATTTTAAGAACTTGATTGCATTACTGAGTGATTCTGCTCTCATCTCGCTCCATTATATGCTTATTACTTGATTGGTAGATTTGATTGATTTAGTGTTGCTTGTTCTAGTAGCAAGTGTCTTGGTGTATGTGGGGCTGCCTTCTGCCCCCACGATCATCTCCTAGGGTTGACTCTTATTTACATTCCTACTCCAACCCCTTGTTCGATTCTTCTTCTTCCATGTCGTCGTATGACTTCTCTCAGGCCCACGAGGATTCCCTTCCTCGTGGTCTCCTTGAGGACCCACCTAGGGTCACCCACTTGCAAGGGGGAGAGGGGACGGCCCCTTCACTCCCGACCTCTATGGGCGAGGGTCCCCGACCCTCTTTTTCAAACCCGCCCAATCAGAATTCAGCCAGTATGATCCTCGATATGATGGCCCAGTTGGACCCCACTCAACTCCATCTCATCAGACAAGCTTTGCAAGGGGGCGATGCCCCGGCCTCAGTTCCGGTTCATGCCACGGCCAGTGTCGCCACTTCATCTCCTGTGGTCGGGACCACCTCTGTGGTTCCCATTGACCTTACTCCGGTCCGCCCTCAGAACCTTCGCTATCCCAATATAGAAATGGGCCAGGCGTCCACATCGGTCCATCAGCAACTTGATAAAGGAAAATCCCCAATCCCCTCTGTTCCTTATCTTGAGTCGTACCCTACAATTTCTCCATCGCCTCAGGCCCTCATGGCCCCGGCGGACTTCGCTAGGTCACAGTCAGGGGCGGCCCAGGTGGCTCATACGGATATGGGCCCTTCCTCAGCCCATTATCCCTCTTACGGGCCGCCTCCTTCGTCAATTTATCCTTTGGTCGCCTATCCAGCTGCCGCTCCTCTTGCTCCTCCCCCTCCTTCCCGGGAACGGGAAATTCTTGACAAGTGGGCTGCTATGCAGCAACAAATTGATCTCCTCCACAAGCGGGTCGGCCCGCAATCTCTAGCCGATGTCCCTATCCCTAACTTCAGGGACCTACGTCTTCCTTCCCAGTCGGAGCTCCCCGTGTACCGCAAATACGATGGGAACGGCAACCCATTCATCCATGTCCGGGAGTTCTTGTACGAGTCTGCGCAGTTCCAGCAGGATGATCGTTTGATGGCCTATTTGTTCCGTCGGTCTCTGGAGGGGGTCGCGTTGGAATGGTTCTACACCTTGCCTATGGAGGAGGCTGAGAATTTCAAGACCGTCAAGGAGAGGTTTATACAGAGGTTTCAGGATCGGGTCGGACCCGAGTACTCTTTCACTGACCTGGTGGCGGAGAGGATGAAGCCGGAGGAAGACTTCGCAACCTATGCGGACCGCTGGAGACAGATGGCCTCACGGGTGCCCGGACAGATTCCGGAAGAGGAAAAAGTGAAGTTGTTAATTTCCAATGCTACGCCAACTTTCAGAAACATTCTGGCAATAATGACATTTCAAACATGCACCAACTATACAGTAGAGCTAGGTTTATTCAAACCCAATTTATGGACTCTCCCATCCATTCTTTATTCGAGGCCCAGAAACCCAAAGCCACCAAGAAAACCCAGGGCCCCGTCACTGAGGGGGTACAAATTAACGAGCAAGTCCAGGCCGTTCAGTTCCCCCAACAAGCCACTCCACCCCGCTTCCCACCGCCTCAGCGTAACCCCCAGTTCGCCGCTCCGCCAGTTCCCCAGCCTGCCTTCCAAGTCCCGCAATGCCCTCAACAGGCACCTCCGCCACCTCAACAGCCTCAGCGGCCCCCGCAATACAATAGTGTTCCTCCACCCCCCACCTACGGCTCTGCTCGACCAGCTCCAAAAAGGGCTCATTACCCCCCTCTTCCGGAGACCTTGCCAGATATTTTCTCTGCTCTAATGTATACCGGTGACCTCCAGCTGCCTCCTGAACGCCCGAACTGGAATCCGGCTGCCGACCAATCCCGATATTGTATATTCCATCGGCAACCCGGGCACACGATAGAGCGATGCTATCAGTTCAGAGACCTGGTGTATGATTTGCATGAGGGCCAGAGGATTGATTGGGCCCAGATGCGCCAACTAATTGAGGATATCAAGCAGAGACAGAGATAGGCCAGGCCGCAACAGGCGGCGCCCCAGCAGCAGCAGCAGCAACAGCCCCAGCAGCAACCGCAACCTCAACCGCAGCAGCAAGACCTTGGGATCCATCAAAATCCCATGCCAGTGCATCAGCCCGCTCCTCCGCAACAACAGCAACCGCCGGCACCGGCTCCAGCACAAGTGAATTTGGTCCAGCGCCCAGCCCCCAACGCTGGATGGACGTTTGATGACGAGACCCCCGCCCATCTCTTGGCCTTACACCACCACTACTCTCCCACACCTGCCATCCCCTTCATCCTTAGATCCGCCACTACACCGCCCGTCACTTCCCCCGCGTCGCCTCTTAGGCCCGCTACATTCCCCTCTACTCCGTCCGTCCTTTCACCACCACCCGCCACGCCTCCCATCAATTCCCCTAAGCTTAACCCTTCACCCATTTCCCCTCCACCAGGGCCCATTAAACCCACTTCAGTCATCCTCACCCCCACCTCCACGCCATTCACTTGCCCCACCAGGCCAAGCGGGGGTCCAGTCCAGGCCGTGCAAGCTTCGCAGTGCGCCCTTCGGAGCGGGCATCCTTTCGAAAGAAGTTTTTCTTCCCCAGGTGCATCTGCACCAAACCCTACAGTTTCCTCCCCTACAGTTGAACCAGAAGAGATGGACCCGGTGCCGGGCACAAGATATGACTTATTACAGCACTTAGACCGGCTGCCGGCTAAAATCTCAGTGTTAGAACTAATCAAGAGGTCGCCGCTCCACCAAGACGCCCTGAAAATCTTTCTACAGAAAGTTATGGTGAGCGAAGATGTGGTAGTGGATAGCCTGCCCGCGGTCTTGGCCACGATCACAAAGGGGCCCTCTATTACATTTGCTGAGTCAGAGCTAGCTCCTCCTGAGGCACGGCAGATGCCGTTATGTATTACCATCTCTCTAAACAAAACGGCCGTGGAATCCGCCCTTGTGGATACAGGGGCGTCGATAAATGTCTGCCCATTGAGTACCCTTCGTGCTTGTAATATATCGGAGGACATGCTCAAGCCGACACCAACCACGATAGCCGCATATGATAACTCCAGACGTGCTTGTCACGGGGTGGTAACTGTACAGGCCGAGCTAGGGCCCTTAGTGATGGATGTAGAATTTTATGTGTTGGACATAGACCCAATGTTCAAAGCCATTCTGGGTCGTCCATGGTTGAATAGTTTGAACGCCGTCCCCTCGACCGCCCACCAGTGCCTGAAGTTCCCGTTCCAAGGGCGAGTGGTCAAGGTGAAAAGTGTTTCCACAGTTCAAAACGTTGACGCCATAGCAGCCAAGATTCTGCCCACACTGTGGCCGAGTAACAGACCTGTTCTATCTGTCATGGACTTAAACTATTCGTGGGCGTATGCGTCAGGCAAGCCCACCGCTGTACCAATCAATGTGAAGGTCAAGCCCAAAATGAGAGACTCCAAAGGGTGGCACCTAATTCTAAAATTGGGCTATCAGCCAGGCCGAGGACTCGGCGCACAATTGCAGGGCCGAACTAACCCCGTTCCCAAGGGAAGGAAGATGGGCCGCCGGGGCCTTGGCTACCATGAATCCTCCATGTCGATGCTTGGGGACTCTGGGCCGTTGACCTGGGATTACCGGCAACATTTTGTGAAGGGTCCGTTGCAGCCCGGCACCTTGAAGACTCCGCCATCCAGCCTTGAAGAAAAGATAAACGAAGCTTGTGCTGTTGCCGATCCGCCACCATCACCGCAAGGGCTAGCCGGTGACTTGGAAGACCTTTCTGAATGCCTTACAAGGATGTTTTGTGAAAAAGAGGGTGACCCAAAGAAGAAGGAGACGCAACTGGTAAAGCGCCCTCCGATGCCATTGGCCCGCCAGGGGCCCCGGAAGACGGGGAGCTCCGCCGCTACTTATTCTATGTCCCCATCCCGTCTCGCTTCCTGGTTTCAACGGTTGGATTCTGCTCCCCGTTCCCCTCCACTCCTGGTCGACCCGTACTTTGCGGAGAGACCCGAAATCCTATTCGTTCCATGTGCTTGCGGGCGCTACCCGCCCATTGATCTATCAACCCTATTCACTCCTCCTCCTCCAGGAGCTCAGCTCCATGAAATGTGGTTTAAGTCTTCTGACCCTTTCTTTGACTGCATCTTCCCAGAATTGTTCCCCATGCAGCTTCCTCCTCCTCCGCCTTCTTCCTCCTGTTGTGTGATCACCTCCGGCCTCCAAAAAAAAAATGCCAATTTCAAAACGGAGGTCTCCAGGGAAGATTACGCTATGTTCTGCCCAGATTCCCAGGGGCGCGAGACCCCTGTTTCTTTTCCGGTAGATTTCTTCTCCCCTAGATTAGATGTACAGTGTACAGAGTCTTCTAGGATGGTCGAGTCAGTCAGGGTAGAGTCTAGTTCGAGTTTTGTCAGCCCGTCCACGTCTGCGGCACCTGCCGTAACGCGTCCTCCCAAAACCATCCCCGATAGGTTTCTACAAGATTTGGCTGGGAGATGTCATGCTCTGTTGAAGTGTCCAGAATTTGTGGAGACCGCAATTATCCTGGAAGATGATGAGGGAATTGATGAGGTATGGAGCAAGGATGGACTAGGAGTATATGGAATTGTGAATGAGAAAGACCCAGCTGATGATGAGGAAGATGAAATGGATGACACTGCCGACCTATATGCCCAAGGCTTGAAGAAGTTCGACGAGCCTTCCGTAGCAGTGGATGAATCCACTAAAGAAATTAACCTCGGAACAGTAGAGGACCCCAGGCCCATACTTATTTCTGCCAATCTCCCTCTTCCAGTCGAAGAGGAACTTGTCAAAGTCTTGAGGGAGTACAGCGATTCTTTCGCCTGGTCCTACGAAGACATGCCGGGCCTTGACCCCGCATTGGTCGAACACAGGCTGATTCTCAAACCAGGGGCAACGCCCGTTAAACAGAAGGCAAGGAGATTTCACCCGCAGATGGCCTTGAGGATTAAGGAAGAAGTCGATAAATTGCATAAGGCCAGGTTCATTAGAGTGGTGCTGTACCCGCAATGGGTGGCAAACATAGTCCCGGTGATGAAGAAGGATGGTAAAATTCGAATCTGTATTGACTTCAGGGACTTAAACAAGGCATGTCCGAAAGATGATTTTCCACTTCCTCACATCGACGTCTTGGTCGATAATACAGCTGGGTACGAAGCCCTCTCCTTCATGGACGGCTACTTGGGGTATAACCAAATCCTTTTGGCTCCGGAGGATCAAGAAAAGACCTCGTTCACCACACCTTGGGGCACATACTGCTACGTCGTTATGCCATTTGGGTTGAAAAATGCAGGTGCCACCTACCAAAGAGCGATGATGGCTATCTTCCACGATATGATGCACGTTTATTTAGAAGCTTATGTGGATGATATTTTAGTCAAATCAAGGTCACAAGAAGAGCACCCCGCCATTCTAGCCAAGGTATTGCAAAGGGCTAGGGAATACAAGTTAAAGATGAATCCAAAGAAGTGTGTGTTCGGAGTTGCATCAGGGAAATTGCTCGGGTTTATAGTTAGTAAACGGGGGATTCAGATCGATCCAAACAAGGCAAAGGCCGTCATGGAAATGCCACCGCCGAAGAACGTCACTGAGCTTCGAGGTTTGATCGGGCGTTTGCAATTTATCAGGAGATTCATATCTCAGCATTCGCAAAGATGCCGCCCGTTTTATGAATTGTTAAAGGCAGGCGTGAAATTTGAATGGAATGAACAATGTCAAAAGGCCTATGAGGAACTCAAGGTGTACCTCTCTAATCCCCCGGTTCTACAACCACCCGTCCCCGGGAAACCCCTGATCTTGTACATTTCTGTAATTGAGGACTCCCTAGGAGCTGTTTTGGCACAGGTAGACGATGAAGGAAGAGAAAGGGCGGCGTACTATCTCTCAAGGTTATTTAATCCTGCTGAATCCAAGTACACTGCTATGGAGAAGACCTGTGCAGCACTAGTGTGGGTAGCGCAGAAGCTTAAACACTATTTTCTTGCCCACGAGGTTAGGCTCATTTCTAGAATGGACCCCATCCGTTACCTGTTGGAAAAGCCGGTCCTTTCTAACCGGCTAGCTCGCTGGCAAAGCTTTCTTTCCCAGTTCGACATCACCTTCATCGTACAAAAAGCGATTAAGGGATATGCTATTGCCGAGCACCTGGCTCATTCTCCTATCCCTCGCACCGATTCCATTCAGGACGAATTCCCCGATGAACACCTGGCGGTGATCACTCATCTTCCTTTTTGGTCCCTGCACTTCGATGGTGCCCTTAATTCCCAGGGCAGCGGAGTCGGCGCCGTTCTTCTTACTCCAGAAGGGGTAACCATCCCCGTGGCATATCAACTCTCATTCCCCGCCACCAACAATATAGCCGAGTATGAGGCTCTCCTTGCTGGTCTGAAGCACGCCTACATCTTGGGCGCGCGATACCTAAACATCATAGGAGACTCCCAGCTGGTGCTGCGTCAAGTTTTGTCAACCTACCGCACCCGCGATCCTAAGCTCAAACCCTACCAGGATCTGGTCACGCTCTTGGCCAGGCAATTCAGGAAACTCGTCTACATTCACACTCCTCGCTCTCAGAATATCTTGGCCGACGCCCTTGCGTCGCTCGCCTCTTCTCTATCACTCCCCCTAAGTCGCGCCACTGAGACCATTGTGGTCCAAAGGCTAGACGTTCCTTCCCTGCAGGATCCCTGGTTCAACAATCTTAGGATGTCCGTAGAGAAGAAAATAGAAAGGGAGGAAATAAAAGAGGTTTCATTAACTGAGCTCGAGGAGATCATTGAAGAGGAAGAATTGCCGTGGTTTTATGAGATCGAGCAATACTGCAAGGATGGTACATTTCCGAAAACAGCCAATGCTGAGCAACGAAGAGCCATTAGAAGAGTCGCCGCCAGATACACGATCATCGCCGGTGAATTGTATAGGCGGGCTTTGAGTGGAGTTCTAATGAGGTGCCTAGATGACGAAGAAGCTTGGAAGGTCGTGGAAGCAGCCCACTCCAGCGAGTGTGGAGGGCATGTGAACGGACAGGCCTTGGCAAAGAAGATTCTTAGGCATGGCTATTACTGGCCAACCCTAGAAGAAGATTGCTCCACCTATGTCCGTAGGTGTCTTCAGTGCCAAATCCATGCCGACAAAATCCACGCTCCGGCCTCTTCTCTTCATCCTATTACGGCCCCCTGGCCATTTTCTATGTGGGCATTTGACATCATCGGACCCCTCGGTGATCCGAACTCTGCTGTTAAACAGAAATCCTTCATTCTGACGGCTACGGAGTACTTTACCAAGTGGGCCGAAGCTGAAGCTTATGCAGAAATCAAAGCCACCACAGTATGCCGCTTCATCATGAAGAACATTATCTCGCGGTTCGGAGTACCAAGCAGCATCGTCACCGACAACGGGCCTCAATTCATCTCACAAGAACTCCAAGACCTCTGTAAGAAATTCAATATAGTTTTGCATCATTCGTCACCATACTACCCCCAAGATAATGGCCAGGCTGAGGCCACGAATAAGACCCTTCTCAAAATTATCAAGAAAACATGCGAATCACATAAATTTGCTGATTGGGCCGACAAATTGATAGAAGCTCTATGGGCCTACCGCACCTCCGTCCGCACTCCCACAGGGCAGACTCCCTTTGCCCTCACCTATGGAATGGAAGCGGTGCTCCCGTATGAAATTCTGATCCCTTCCCTAAGGGTGCAGCTGGATAAGGAACTTAATCTTGACGAACATCGAGAGGCGTTGCTAGTCCAACTGGAACTCTTAGACGAGAAGAGGTTGAATGCGGCCAATCATGTTTCAGTTTATCAAAAGCGTGTCTCGCGATATTTCCAAAAGAAGGTCATTGAAAGGAAATTTCAAGTGGGTAATATGGTTTTGAAACACAAATTCATCAGGTCAGCGGGCCCCAGGTCTAAGTTGCAACCCAACTGGGAAGGGCCCTTCGTAATCAAAGAAGCTTATCCAGGTAATGCGTATCGTCTAATTAACTCGGAGGGGGAGGAATTACCAAACCCGTGGAATGGGCTGTATTTAAAGCATTTTCATCCATAAAAATAAAACCAGTGAACGGCTCAATGGCAGGGCATACCCCACCAAATTGTGAAAGGAGGACCCAGGTCCAGCATCTGACACACTACACGACCCCGTGGTGCGGTATTCTCTCATGCTACCCGACACCGTTTCTTCTTTGGCCATGCTCGGGGAAGGTGGAAGTCCTTGTATTTCCTTTCTCTCGGTTGAAGATAGGGGCAAGTGGTGAATAAGGGGGCGAGAACTGACCCATATTCCCTGTTAAAAGAGGTCTCAAATAGGGGCAATCCGTTAAGACCTCACTCTGCAAAAGAAAAAAAGAAGAGAAAGAAAAGGAAAGCAAAAAGAAAGAAAAAAAAAGGAGAAAGGAACAGGGGCAAAATCAAAAGATAAAGCCGAAAGTACAAAGCCCAAAGGATGCAACTAGGCATGGCAAGAGTGGCAGTACAGTTTCCCCGTGGGACGTTATGAGCCCGGTCGCATGCGTGCCTAGAGCGGGTGAAGGTTCGATAACGGATACAAAGTCCCGGCGCAACAGACCAGATTCCTTGAAAAGGGGGTGTCCCGGGAAGAGAACTCAAGCCCTAAAAACCCCTACACCTATCGTCGGCTTCTCTACTCAATCTTTTTTTACTTTCCCAAGGAATGAATCCCACCCCGGGTATGGCCTCAGTAGAAGCACCGTCGAGCAAAGTTGACTCCGATCACGGGCGGTCCCCCCTTCCCGCACGTGCTGGGCCTTGGGATTCCGTAGCAAGACGAGAAGGTCCCTGTTATTGAGACCCGAGCTGGTTTCAAAACCCAAAAATCAAATATTTCAAAATCCAAAAAAAATCAAATATTTTAAAACCCAAAAAAATCAAATATTCTAAAACCCAAAAAAATTAAATATTCCAAAACCCAAAAAAAATCAAATATTTCAAAACCCAAAAAAAATCAAATATTTTAAAACCCAAAAAAAATCATCAAATACTCCAAAACCCAAAAAGATCGAACATTTCAAAATCCAACAAAATCTTACATGTTTCCCTCTTGCATTCATCTGCATTTCTCGCACTTTGATACTTACCTATTTAATAAGGCTCACCCCCCTTGACCAAAAGTCAAGAAAGGGTCATCTCCTAACTTGCTGTAGGCAAGGGGCTGAGCCTAAAATAGATTTAATATGTTTCGTGTTTGCATGTGTGCAGGGGCAGGTTGGAAGGGCAGTTGGCTCGAGACCACATGAATATTCAATCCTCGCGTTGACCTATGCAATCACATCACATCATAATCAAATTACAAAGCTCAAACTCAATCTCATTCAATCTTATTCATGTCATATATCAAGCTGTCCAGATATAAAATCCTATCCCACATCATCATAAAAACAAAAGGAAAATCACTCAGTCCGCCGTCGGGCATCCCCGCGAGGACGTATCTCTCTCAACTCCCTAAGGTAATCCTGTCGAGTCTCTGGAACCTCCTCAACCTCTGCTGGTAGGGTACGCACCCTACTCACCTCCCACATAATCAGCGCACTCCTGACCGCCTGCTCGTCCTCCTCTGTCCCGATCCTCCGTGCCTGTAGCATGGGAAGGTGGGGTAGCGTAGGTAGCACCGTCCGGGGTAGTCCAATCTGCAGGTAGCATCTGTGCGGGCCGTACATCGCTAAGGTAGTGTCGCTCACGAGCCACAAGTCCAAGCCAGCTCTCCTCGGTAGTCTGATGGTGGTATCATGGAGGAAGTCCGGGCGCATCACAAAC
Organism: Amorphophallus konjac; assembly: GCA_022559845.1. NCBI lineage: Eukaryota > Viridiplantae > Streptophyta > Magnoliopsida > Alismatales > Araceae > Amorphophallus > Amorphophallus konjac. The sequence goes on from JAHNEJ010003444.1 coordinate 80,579, forward strand.
CTATCCAGGGGCAGCCTGTTGATGTACGGGCGCCACTCGTCCCTGGTCTTCAGCTCGGTCGTCCTGCACTCAACCTGTGGAGAAAACCTGAAGACGCCCCCTATGAAGTAAAGGGGATGGCTCCCAAAGATCCTGCTAACTGAAGTAATGTCCTCCCTCAGGGTAAACTTCATCCTAACTCCCATCCAGCACTCCAATAGGATCATTGAACCAAAGAGAGGACCTCCTAAGGCTGCTGAAGTAAGACCCTCGTACAGGTAAGCTAAGACAGCCTGAGAGATGGAAAACCCCTGCCAAAGGCCGCTGATGGTGCTGAGTAAAGGAGTCTCTAGGACATGGTCGGCTGAAGGGAAAAGGATGGCCCCGCATAGGCAGATGGACGCAGCTTTGGCTATGGCTTCAACCCACCCGCACTTATTCTGGCAATGCTCCACTACCCACTGGCTCAGAGGAAGGAGGTGGATGTGGCGAGGGCCTATAAAGGTACGAACATCCCCGCTATCAGGTATGAATCCCCCTAGGATGAGTTTTGGGTCTATAGGGGCAACGGTATGACATATCAAGTCTTCCTCCCCCACCTTGGACCTAGGGAGCCCGAAATATGTCTCTACCTCCTCTAGCAAGATAGTGGCCTCAAAAGATGGGAAGAAGAAAGTGTGGGTCTGAGGGTGCCAAATCTCCATCAGAGCAGAGATACTATGCCAGTCTAAGGAAAGTTTAGGGTAATTCTGACCTAAAACTAGGAGGGAGTGTAGGTGCCAGGATTTGAGAAGATGAGTCACCCCGAGGGGCAATGCACGGACCATGGGAGCCACCCACTTTAAACTAGAAAAGCGTCTCGGGCCGGGAAGAAGCTGAAAAGAAGGAGAAGGCAAAGGGGTGTAAGGAGATATAAGAGGAAGATTGAAAGATGGACTCTAAGCATATTCTGATCAAACTTACCTCTCTCATAGGGGTGGCGCTGAGATGTCGAGGAATCAAGCTTAGCCGTTGAATCGCTTCCCGCTTCTTTCTAGCCGGCCGCGGTCCTTCAAACAACGCGCCCTCCGCAGGACTTCCATCATAAGCCCTCTTCATGTTGAGGTGACGAGAATCGAAGGTTTTTAGGCTTCAGGAAAGGGAGGATGAGTGAGTTGAGGGTTCAGGCCTCCCTACTACTTATAGGGTTCATTAGGGAGCCTAAACATCTTAGGATTAGGCCTAGATAAGCCTAGGACGGGTTTAGATAGGGTTCTGATAAGTACAAAGTGCCTTGCCCTCGGGCTGGGGACTCTCCAGGGAGTCCCCTTTCGGGCAAATAGGATGTTGGATTGGACGGTCTTACGATAGACCGTCCATACCATATACGGCCCATCATCAACCGTTCTTCTCTCCAAGGAAGCCCGAGCCCGGTGACTTGTGCGGCCCGACATCCGCCGTTCCAGCATCCCTACGGTTTTCATGGAACCGTTCCAAACAATTTAAGCGGCCCTTAGGGAACCGCTCTTATCTATGAACGGCTAGGGGAGAGCCGTCCATATGCTCTGCCCCCCCGATTAACCCGCTGCACTCATGTCTCAATCACTTAACGCTCTCATCTCACTCAAGTCGGCGTGTGCGTCTCTCATCTCACTCAAGTCGGCGTGTGCGTCTCTCATCTCACTCAAGTCGGCGGGTGCGTCTCTCATCTCACTCAAGTCGGCGTGTGCATCTCTCATCTCACTCAAGTCGGCGGGTGCGTCTCTCATCTCACTCAAGTCGGCGGGTGCGTCTCTCATCCCACTCAAGTCGGCGTGTGCGTCGCTCATCTCTCTCAGGCTAAGCACGCTCCTCAAATTCATTTCGCCCACTCATACATACATTCATCCACAAAACAAACGAAAAACAAAGATAGGCACATCACTAATCATGTCACACCATGTACAAAGGACGGGCCCAGTACAATCAGTCAAGCAGCTCCCTCTCCCTGGCCCCCGTCACTGTCTCCACCGCCCTCATGCCTCTTTGGGGGAGGCATCGCTGAGGTCGCCTCATCACGCCGTCGCCGGCGCCGCTCCTCCTCCTCGTTCCTCCGATGGCCGGAGGAACTAGTGAAGTAACTCCTCACGGAGCCGTGGGTGCCGTGGCTGCCACTCGCAGTCGCCCTGCTGCGCTCCCGACTCGCCTCCTTCAGACCCTCCACCTTGCCCTCCAACCAGGCAACCTGTAGACGGGCCTGCTCTGCCTCACTCCTGTAACGCTCGGCCTCTGCCCGATAACGGTCCACCTCGGTAGCACCGGCCCGTAGTCGCTCTAGCTCGGCCCGGAGGAGTGCCGTCTCCACTGCGTCCACCGGTCGGCTCCGCGCAGCCTCTTCTCGCACCCGGGCTACCTCCTCCAGAGCCGCCACCCGGCCCCGCTCCAGCTCCGCCTGGAGGCGGGTCAGCTCGGACGTCTGCATTCACATATCACTATCAGTTGGTCACATTTCATACATTTCATAAGCATAAATGAGCAAGAGGAAGTATGGAGATTCGTGTACCCTCTCCACGAGTGCCACCTCGGCCGCTTTGGCCCGCTCTACCATCCGAGTGAAGTCCGCATCCCGATCGGCTCGATCTGCTGGGGTCTGGACGGAGGAGGAAGAAGGAGCGTCTGGTCCCGCCCTCTGAACACCCTCGGCGCGCTGCATCCAAATACTCCAGGTCAGTCATAGGCATAATCATAATCATATAGAACTGCATAATTTAAAGAGTCTAGGGTTTAGAGCACTCACCAGTAGGGCCAGGGCCTACCGGGCCTCGTCTCTCTCTCGGATGGTGGAGTGCAGGAGTCCCTGCAACTCTGCCACTCGTCCTGCAGGGTCGACCTACATGTAAAAGTCCTTGTTAGTGCATCATTCATAAGCATAATAGACAAAGTTTAAGTTTAGAAGTCGTACTGGTCGGTGGGCGCCTCGGAACACCTGGTCCCGGTAGTGCCGTGCGTACGCAGTGTAGTATGCGCTGTCGCTCTCTGCCCGGGCGGTCACCACTCGCCCTCGCGCGACCCAGTCGGCAACCTGCTCGGCGTTCCTCGCTGTCCAGTCGTACGCCTCGCGGAGTCCCCGGGTCGTCCTCGACACCCGTTCCCCCGCCTTCTCGGGCGCAGGGAACTCTACGGCCGGCTGATAGACCCCGATGGTCCTCATCACCAACCTAAAGTGTAGTGGCTCCACCACATTCATGCAGTGAAGCCACACGTCCCGGCCAGAGAAGGCCAAGGCCTCGGTCACCCACGGCTGGCCCTCCGGGCTCTCCTCCGTGTAAGGAGTCCACCGTACCTGCAAAGAATAGGAAACTGCATCAGCATCATCATATCTTGACAGAATAGCATGTATTTAAAGAGTCTGAGTCTAGAAGCGTACCGAGGTGTACGGTAGAGTGTCCAGGTCGTCCTGCAGCTCCCGGACCTGCCTCCTCAAGGCCATCATTTCTCGGGGTGCTGTCCACCTCCGCGCGATCGGCAGGAGCCCAGGGCGGGTCTCCTCGCCTCTCCCCAACCCACGTAGGCGCACGTAGGCCCACACCTGTACCACAAGTCGTGTCAGCATTTAGTAAGCATATAGAGTTGCATAATTAAGACTAGAGAAGAGAGTCGCACCTGGAGTAAGGGGGAGAAGCCCCCAAGCATCGTCCGACGCGCCGTCGAACTAAGGGTGTCAAAGAGGAAGGCGAGGACCGCCGCTCCCCAAGCATAGTCACCTACATGCTCGAGCTCCTGGAGGAAAGGGAGGAAGTGACAGCTCATCACGTCCGCCCGAGTGGAGAAGAGAAGCCGCCCGAACATCAGCATCAGAACCGTCGTAGTACTCTGTCTGCCTCAGGTCCCGGCACCGCTGCGACCCTCGGTCTCGCCAGCCCCACGAGCCGCTCCAAGTGCTCCTCTGGTCGCTCGCCCACTGCAACGCCAGCTCGTCGAAGACCCAGGCTGTCCTGGAGAGCAGCCCGGGGAAGGAGGGTCGACTGCCTCTCGGGGCGCCGCAGCTGTAGGCCGAGCAGCTCCCGAGCCATCCCCCGGTAGTCAGGAAAAGTAGTCCCGCTGACCGGCGACCCGTGCACGCGTAGGCCAGTAAGCCTGGCCACGTCCTCCAATGTAGGGACCATGTGCCCCCACGAGAATAAGAACGTCCGACTCACTGGATCCCATCGGTCGTGCAGGGCATAGAGCAGAGCTGCGTCAAAGCGACACACCTCGATACTCAGGAAGGGGGCGAACCCCATGGCAGCCAACCGCTCCCTCTGGAAGTCCGGCAGTGCGAGGTACACTGCCCGAACCTGCAGCCAGGAGGTACGGGTCCTACGCTTCCCCTGCATTCATCCATCTCATTTACATTAGTCATTTAGTTTCATTTTTGTTTCATTTAAATAAAATGCTCAGAGTCCAATTACTGATTTGAAGAACGGTTACTCACGAACCGCTCTATGGATGAGCGGCCTCCCTCAGACCGCTCTGTTTCTCAGGTCCCCCCGTTTGAACGGGCTCTCCCTAGCCGTTTCCATCATGGACGGATTACCCGGAACCGTTTGTTTGCCCGTCTTCCTAAGGAGTAACGGCCCACCTTTGACCGTATTGTTTTGATGACGGTCCTGTAAGGACCGTATTGTTTTGCTTGGTTACATGTTTGGACGGACCTATGTGGTCCGCCTACCTTTTGAACGGTGATAACCTCGCCGTATTAGGGTTTTGGTGCCCCGTTGGCTTTGTAAGGGTGAGCGGCGCTCCTTGCACCGTGTTTATTTGAGGCGGTCCTTTGGGGACCGCATTGTTTTGCCGTACGGTTTCTGTTAAACCGTTTTTACCGTCGCCGTCCCTGACGACGGTGAAGGCCCCCCGGCCGGCTGGGAGACCTCCGTGGTCCCTAAACCGACCCCCCTAGGCCCCTCTAAACCCCTAAAACTAACATGCAGGGAACAAAATCAAAAGAAATGGAGAAAGGCGGGGAGGCCTACCTCGGGATCACGTGGCTTTTTGGCCGCCCCCGTGGGTGGTGGTCCTCCGGCGACCTCCTCCTCACCGGCAGGGGCCTCTTCGTCAGCAGCGACGATGGCGAGCTCTTCCATCGTCACCCCGGGCGTATCTCCCTCCTCCGACGGCGGTGGCGGTTGCTCCGGGCCGGCGAGCCCTCACCGGCGGCTGACGGCCTGGCCGCCTGGTGCTTCGTCCTGGTCATCAAGTAGGCTGGGGGGAGATTGAGAGAGGAAGAGAGGTTGAGAAGAGAGAGTGAGAGAGGGAGAGTGAGGGCGTTTTGCCCCTTCGTTCCTTCCACCGTCAGTTACGGTGGAGGGAGACGAGGGGGTTCCCTTTTTTTTCGAGGTTGCAGAGAAGAACGGTCTATCGTTAGACCGTTCATTGTGTGAACGGTTCGTATATAACCGTATGTATCTCTTGACCGTTAATTTCAAGTCGATTGGAATTCTATGCCCGAGTGGTTCTCATGGAGCCGTTCTTATTATAAACGGTGCCGTACCAGCCGTTCGTCACTGGCAACCGGCCCTGTAAGATTTGTTCGAAGGTCAGGTAAGAACGGCTAACCTAGAGCCGTTTGGAATATTGCACGGTTGAGATGAGGCCGTATATCTGGTTGGTCTATTTAAATCATGAATATTGAATATTTTCTTGGAAATACATATCTTAACCATCTTATGCAGCATCACTTCAGTCTGTCTCGCCATTTCGCCTGCACAGGTAAGTCAGGTATGGCCTTCTATCCCTAAATCCCTTATTGCATTATTATATGGTATTATATTATACTATTTCGAGAGCCGGCAGGTTTCTTATGTGTCCCAGGATCTGATGTTCCCCTTCAACAAAAACAATGATGATCCAGGCTCATATACCTAACCTTCGGATAAGCCGTTAAGTTGGGATGTCACGAGGAGGACGGTTCTATCCGCACGCTGTGGTTGCAGACGGTATCTTGACTCTGATATTCCCAGCTTAATAATACTACTCTCGAATATTTTATATTTTAATCTTTCTTCGCATTCGTTTTAACGATTTCTTTTATTTTTAGCCCAGCATGCATCATGCGCATCCTTTTGAGCTTTCATGCCCCATAGTCTGCTTAAGAAATGTCCCGTCAAGTGATGGTCAGCTGTGTGTCCAAATGCTCGAGTAAGGTGAACTAATTCCATTCCGAATTCGAAGGTTTTCTTTGGTCGGTTCGTTGGGGTCGGTTGACTGAAAGATCCCCGTCTGGAGCTTTAGCATCTTTTTCTTTTGTGGCCCCCTCATTGGACCGCGGGATTGTGTCCCCCATGAGGTTGGTCTTGTCGGTTGATTTCGTTTAGTTTAGTCCCTCCAGATTGGCGTCGCCTTTTGGTCAATTACTCCTAACGTTCGGTCCAGGATTTTCCGAAAGATTCTCACCGCTTGTTGGTAGAAACGGGTGTCGTTTTACCTTAACGCCCGCTTTTTCGGTCCACTCCGCTGCATTTCCGCTCCACCTCCATGTTCCATATCACCTCCGCTTCACCTCCGCTCGCTCCCCTGCAAAGAGGGCGTTAAGGAGGGGCATCTGTTGACACCCGTTTTATACCGATAATTCGAGCCGTTTCTCTTACTCCCATTAGTTGATGCCTCGAGTTGTTCATCATTCACTGGGCCATTTTGTGGCATGACTCGGGCTCGTTTTATGGGTCGTCTCCCTCCTTGGTGCAATTCGTGGTGATTCGGGGCTTAATGGGCCTTGGCTTTGGTCAATTGAACGTATTTTATGAGAAGCAAGTGCCTAAGGGCATGAACGGCTTCACATCAGCCGTTCAGAAGGTGGGCGGTTGAAGATGGGCCGTTCATATATTTTGGCTAATTTCTGAGGATTTTCTGAATATTCACCGACAGGCTTTTGTGCGGTGTGATTAGGACCGTTCAATCTCATGGACGGGCCTATTCCAACCGCCTATATCTCAGAGTCCTACGCGCGCCCAGTTTCTCAGAGAATTATCCAAATGATTCGAATTATCACCGACAGGGTTAAACGGTCGTGTTTGTGCCGCCCTAAACTAAAACGGTCTCCATACAACCGTTCATATGTTCAGGGTCCCACGGCGGACGTTTCGGCCAGTTCGAGAGATAGTTGGGATAATATTCTGATTATTCGAATTTCCACCGACAGGATGGACGGTCCGAATTAGACCGCCCACACCTTGTGCGGTCTATCGTAAGACCGTTCAAGCCGTCGGCTGTTGATTTTCAACCGATTTTATCCCATTTATCTCATGGTTTTATCCTCAACTTATTTTGATGATTTCTCCGCGGATAATCAACCATTTTCGATGCCGTTTCGTGTGGATGGAAGATTATGATATTATCTACGAATTATCTTTTGTGAGTTCGACCCGAGAATATCTAAAACCCCAACTTCGAGGCTGGCTTTCTAGGCTCTATAAATAGACCCTAGTGGCCGGACGTCGAAAAGGGGGGGAGATTTTGGTCGACGGCGAAGCCCTGCCGCATTTTTGAGCGACCTAGCACCAAGGAGGGAGGCTCTCCACGTCCGCACGAGCCTCCGGTCAAGGGAGTAGCCCAGTCTTCGTAGTCTTTCGTTCCGTAGCTTTGTCGTTTTCCTTCATTGCATGCATTGTTTCTCACCCGCGTACCCCCTCCTTCTCATTATCATGCACACAACCATCCCGTTTTTTGTCACCCTAGGGGTTTAAAACCCCCCAGGTATTCCCCTTTTCATTTGTTTATGCTTAATTCTTCTCGTTTGAATGCATACTACATTATTTAGGTCTAATCTAGGTGTCTCTTCTGTGTCTCTACATTGTTTCGCAGGTCAGCACTTAATCAGCACGAGGCCCATCCCCTCTGGCCGGCCGGAGAGGGTGGAGGTCGAGCCCTTCTCAACTTGCTGAGTGAAGGTACTGAGCGGCTATCCTCCGGCCGTTCAACGGTACGCGCGGTGCATCAACGACCGTTCTTCCCTGGAACGCGGTCCCTCTAGCGCCGTCCATCTCACTGTAGCAGTTCCTCCCGCGTCCCTCGCAGCGTCCTGGGGCGGTCTATCGTAAGACCGCGCAACGTAGGGCGGTTCTAAGGGAGCCGTTCATTCTTCAGCGCTGCACTAAGGCGAGTGTCTCCCCATTTTCCAAGTTACGGCGTGCCTATCGCGTACGGCATCTTGGTGGCGATCACGGTACTCTGCTTTGTTCCCTATCTTCTCTTCTTTCTCTCATTTGTCTCATGCACTTGACGCACTTTGACCCGTAGTGAAAGGGAGAGAGGAGAGAAATATATATCTACACCCCTTTTGTGGCGATCACGGTGGGACGCCTAATGCCCGTCGTGCTTTTGAGTTGCTGACCCTTCTTAGTCGTTGTCAAGGTTTCCTTCTTGGAGTGATTTACAGGTTGGATGCGGTTCCTGTCCTCTGGCGCACACGCGGTTCGTCCAGGGCCGTCTACCAATACGCACGGTTGATACTCCACTGCTCATATACTCTGCCATCAGGTTTATCTACCCCGGCCTTTCCTGTTGCAGACGGCTCCCTGGACGTCGTCCATCCGTTTGAGCGGCTTTCAGACAGCCGTCCCGCGCTCAGGCACAGGTACGCTGTACTTTTTGGGTGGCAGATACGCGGCTGTGAGGCGGTGGTTCAAGTACGGGAGCGGTTGACTATCAGCCGTCTGTCTGGTATTTCTCTTGCTTTCCTCCCATACACGACGGTTGGATATTAACCGCCTGTGTACTTAGAGCGGTCACAGGAGGACCGCACATCTCCTGTTGTAGTGCATTTATTTCATCTTGCTTAGTTTTTTTCGGCTGATATATATATTGCTCCTGGTGCTGTTCATTGGCTCCCCCCTGCCATCTTATTATCATTGCATCACCATGTTTTTACTACTCATGTGTATACTTTCTCATTGATTGATAGCTGCTAGGCTAGTTTGTGCATGCACTCCGGTGCGCATAGGAGCATCGACATCTTCCCATATTAGTTGCATTCCTACCGAGGTAGGGTTTCCTCTCGTCTCCATATTCCTTGGAGCCGACTAGGGACCTTGCTGAGGACCTCCGTAAGCCCCCGTGAGCCGTGGATTCCCACACGGACGCCGGGCAGGTTGTACCGTATCCACCCCAGTCTAGGGTTGCATTCGCGAGTGAGAGGTCCCGATAAGGTCACACAGTCCCTCGTTTCTCATCCCAATCAGGCACCTAGTGGTCGAGAGAATTGATATTTTCATTAATCCACTAAGGTTCAAACCCAAAGATATAAGGAACTGACGAGCATCATTTTAAGAACTTGATTGCATTACTGAGTGATTCTGCTCTCATCTCGCTCCATTGTATGCTTATTATTTGATTGGTAGATTTGATTGATTTAGTGTTGCTTGTTCTAGTAGTAAGTGTCTTGGTGTATGTGGGGCTGCCTTCTGCCCCCACGATCATCTCCTAGGGTGGACTCTTATTTCCATTCCTATTCCAACCCCTTGTTCGATTCTTCTTCTGCCATGTCGTCGTATGACTTCTCTCAGGCCCACGAGGATTCCCTTCCTCGTGGTCTCCTTGAGGACCCACCTAGGGTCACCCACTTGCAAGGGGGAGAGGGGACGGCCCCTTCACTCCCGACCTCTCTGGGCGAGGGTCCCCGACCCTCTTTTTCAAACCCGCCCAGTCAAATTCAGCCAGCATGATCCTCGATATGATGGCCCAGTTGGACCCCACCCAACTCCATCTCATCAGACAAGCTTTGCAAGGGGGCGATGCCCCGGCCTCAGTTCCGGCTCATGCCACGGCCAGTGTCGCCACTTCATCTCCTGTGGTCGGGACCACCTCTGTGGCTCCCATTGACCTTACTCCGGTCCGCCCTCAGAACCTTCGCTATCCCAATATAGAAATGGGCCAGGCGTCCACATCGGTCCATCAGCAACTTGATAAAGGGAAATCCCCGATCCCCTCTGTTCCTTATCTTGAGCCGTACCCTACAATTTCTCCATCGCCTCAGGCCCTCATGGCCCCGGCGGACTTCGCTAGGTCACAATCAGGGGCGGCCCAGGTGGCTCATGCGGATATGGGCCCTTCCTCAGCCCATTATCCCTCTTACGGGCCGCCTCCTTCGTCAGTTTATCCTTTGGTCGCCTATCCAGGTGCTGCTCCTCTTGCTCCTCCCCCTCCTTCCCGGGAACGGGAAATTCTTGACAAGTGGGCTGCTATGCAGCAACAAATTGATCTCCTCCACAAGCGGGTCGGCCCGCAATCTCTTGCCGATGTCCCTATCCCTAACTTCAGGGACCTACGTCTTCCTTCCCAGTCGGAGCTCCCCGTGTACCGCAAATACGATGGGAACGGCAACCCATTCATCCATGTCCGGGAGTTCTTGTACGAGTCTGCGCAGTTCCAGCAGGATGATCGTTTGATGGCCTATTTGTTCCGTCGGTCTCTGGAGGGGGTCGCGTTGGAATGGTTCTACACCTTGCCTATGGAGGAGGCTGAGAATTTCAAGACCGTCAAGGAGAGGTTTATACAGAGGTTTCAGGATCGGGTCGGACCCGAGTACTCTTTCACTGACCTGGTGGCGGAGAGGATGAAGCCGGAGGAAGACTTCGCAACCTATGCGGACCGCTGGAGACAGATGGCCTCACGGGTTCCCGGGCAGATCCCGGAAGAGGAAAAAGTGAAGTTGTTGATTTCCAATGCTACGCCAACTTTCAGAAACATTCTGGCAATGAATGACATTTCAAACATGCACCAACTATACAGCAGAGCTAGGTTTATTCAGACCCAATTTAAGACTCCCCCATCCATTCTTTATTCGAGGCCCAGAAACCCAAAGCCACCAAGAAAACCCAAGGCCCCGTCACTGAGGGGGTACAAATTAACGAGCAAGTCCAGGCCGTTCAGTTCCCCCAACAAGCCGCTCCACCCCGCTTCCCACCGCCTCAGCGTAACCCCCAGTTCGCCGCTCCGCCAGTTCCCCAGCCTGCCTTCCAAGTCCCGCAATACCCTCAACAGGCACCTCGCCACCTCAACAGCCTCAGCGGCCCCCGCAGTACAATAGTGTTCCTCCACCCCCCACCTATGGCTCTGCTCGACCAGCTCCAAAAAGGGCTCATTACCCCCCTCTTCCGGAGACCTTGCCAGATATTTTCTCTGCTCTAATGTATACCGGTGACCTCCAGCTGCCTCCTGAACGCCCGAACTGGAATCCGGCTGCCGACCAATCCCGATATTGTATATTCCATCGGCAACCCGGGCACACGATAGAGCGATGCTATCAGTTCAGAGACCTGGTGTATGATTTGCATGAGGGCCAGAGGATTGATTGGGCCCAGATGCGCCAACTGATTGAGGATATCAAGCAGAGACAGAGACAGGCCAGGCCGCAACAGGCGGCGCCCCAGCAGCAGCAGCAGCAACAGCCCCAGCAGCAACCGCAACCTCAACCGCAGCAGCAAGACCTTGGGATCCATCAAAATCCCATGCCAGTGCATCAGCCCGCTCCTCCGCAACAACAGCAACCGCCGGCACCGGCTCCAGCACAAGTGAATTTGGTCCAGCGCCCAGCCCCCAACGCTGGTGGACGTTTGATGACGAGACCCCCGCCCATCTCTTGGCCTTACACCACCACTACTCTCCCACACCTGCCATCCCCTCCATCCTTAGATCCGCCACTACACCGCCCGTCACTTCCCCCGCGTCGCCTCTTAGGCCCGCTACATTCCCCTCTACTCCGTCCGTCCTTTCACCACCACCTGCCACGCCTCCCATCAATTCCCCTAAGCTTAACCCTTCACCCATTTCCCCTCCACCAGGGCCCATTAAACCCACTTCAGTCATCCTCACCCCCACCTCCACGCCATTCACTTGCCCCACCAGGCCAAGCGGGGGTCCAGTCCAGGCCGTGCAAGCTTCGCAGTGCGCCCTTCGGAGCGGGCGTCCTTTCCAAAGAATTTTTCCTTCCCCAGGTGCATCTGCACCAAACCCTACAGCTTCCTCCCCTACAGTTGAACCAGAAGAGATGGACCCGGTGCCGGGCACAAGATATGACTTATTACAGCACTTAGACCGGCTGCCGGCTAAAATCTCAGTGTTAGAACTAATCAAGAGGTCGCGCGCGGGGTTGACCCAGTGCTATTAATAAAAAAAAAGTTTTTTTTATTTTTTTTAAAAAATTATTTTAACCTATTTAATTTACTGTGCTCCAGTAAAATTATATATATATTAGATATATATATTAAAATGCTCAGTAAATTAAATAGAATTTTATTTAGTAGGTTAATTGTGTTATCTCGATGGTAAATGTCAAAAGTTAAATTTTATTTAACCGTGTTGAATTTACTGAGGTGAGATAATTACTATTTACCTTGGGATAAAATGGTAATAATTGAAGTTACTTCGATAAATTCTAATTTTTAAATTTTTAATTATTAGATAATTAGAAAATTCAAATTTTGAATTTTATTGAAGTTAAATGTGAAATTTTCAATTATTTGAATTTTTAATTATTAGATAATTATTAAATTCAAATTTTAAATTTTAGAAAATTACTAATTAAGGATAATTGCATTATTTTAAATTTATTTTCAAACAAAAATTATTGGATAATTAGTTTGAATTTAAATTTAAATTATTGGCATGTTTAAATTTTGAATTTAAATTTGATTATTAGATAATTAAATTTAAATTTAAATTTAATTAATTATCTCAATTAGATGCCCCTGTAGAAAATGATGGTTCTTTACGTGCTTTACTTTATTTACCTTGTATTGGCCTGCTTGTGTGTTTAATTTTAGTTAATCATGCTTTGATTTTTAAAATTAATCAAAGATAGCCTATTTTTATTTGCACATCCCATTTTTAAATTCAAAAGTAAGGATTATTTTCAGAAAATAACCCTTGATTGATTTTATTTGAATGGGTTGGCAAGTGATCATGGACTTGGATTAATGTAATTAATTGGGGTCTGCGAACCTCCTTTCTCTCTCTGTTAAAATTCCAATGTACTTCTATCTTCCTCCATTGTTGTACTCGCCCTAAGGGCTGCTGGAATTTGAGTCACATGTAATTTCATTTTTCCGGCCTGCGTGCCGTGTAAAAGTTGTAATTAATGCGACGTCGGAGTTTGAAAGCGTGGTGCACACCCGACGAGGACGATCCAGCTGCTTCGGAAGCGGGCCGGATGTCTTAGTTACATTAGGGTTAAAGTCCGTGATCACTTGCGTTTATTTTTGCATTGGATGCATTTATTTTGTGCAAACTACTAGGTACGGTAAATATATTGGATATATTTATATTAACACCTAGGATGAGATCAAGATAAAATTAAATTCCCTCGCGTTTAAATTTTAGATCTGGTAAGCGTGGCTCTAGGAGTCGTCGTGGCCCTCCATCATTATGGAGTGAATGAACGTCTTCATTTCATGGATTTGTTGTGCTTTCCACAAGGTCCATGAGTTTGGGGGTGGGATTAAACTCCAAGGCTCGGCCTCAATGGGGTGAGGAATTGAACTCGGCCTTGTTGTGCTTTCCACAAGGGTCAGGTCATGAACTCATTGCTATGTAGTAATGATGGTTAGATCTAACCGAGAATATCCTTTGTTGTGCTTTCCACAAGGGGATGATTTCTCGGGGGTCGAATATCGGATATTGCATTAGATGCAAGTGTTTGTTGACTGCCCTTGAGATGTTGTATGGCTTGTTGTGCTTTCCACAAGGTCATACATCAGTCTCGTTGGGATTCCGACCCACTAGGTAGATCTCGCTGATCTCCCGTTCTATATACTGAGGGTTATATAGTCCGATCGAAAAATAGTGGGACTAACTAAGATAGAAAACCACATCTAAGTTAGAATTTGAACACATGCTAAGTTATCTTTTATTTCTTATCCAGGTTACAATGTCGTCGTCCAACCCCCTCCGCGGTATCTTGGATGCAAATAGATTAACTGGACCGAACTACTCGGATTGGCTGCGTAATCTACGCATAGTCCTTACCGCCGAAAAGATTGCGTACGTGTTGGACACGGTTAACTCTGAGCCATCTCCTGATGCAGACGAGGGCGAGTTACTGGCTTATGCCAAGTGGTCTGAGGACTCATCCCTTGCCCAATGTTACATGTTGGCCTCTATGGCTCCCGAGCTACAGAGGCAATTTGAAAAGACTGATTGTAGAAGTATACTTCTCAATGTACGCCAGCTCTTCGGGGAGCAGGGTAGGATTGAGAGGTATGACATCTCAAAAAGGCTTTTCAGGACACGGATGTCTGAGGGTTCATCAGTGCAGGCCCATGTACTGAAAATGATGGAGTGGATTGAAAGACTCAATGCATTGGGGTTCAAGTTGGATCTTGAACTATGCATTGATCTTATACTCCAGTCATTGCCCGATTCCTTTTCTTCCTTCATCATGAACTTTAACATGAACAGGATTGAAGCAACTCTCCCAGAGCTGCTCAATATGTTAAAGAGTGCTGAAGGAACCATGCAGAAAGATAAACCATCTTCGTCTGTAATGGTTATTGGCCGGACCAACAAGAAAAGGAAGGCCTCTCAAATATCCACCACGAGTAACAAAGGGAAGGGAAAGAAAAAGGCCACGGGTAAGCAACTCGCCAAAGTTAACAAAGGGAAGGGCAAGAAGAATGAAAAGGAAGACAAATATTTTCGATGCGGGGAAATTGGGCATTGGAAAAGGAATTGCAAGGTAATTCTAAATAAAGGTATTTTTGTCATAGACCTTAATTTGTCATATATGGAATCCACATCATGGGTATTGGATACTGGATGTGCATCCCATATCTGCAATTCTGTGCAGGTGCTGGCAAATAGAAGGCGATTGGGCAAAAAGAAGATTGAACTGAGGATGGGCAATCTCTGGCTTGTATAACATTGGATATACATTGACTTTTAATAGCACTGGGTGCTCTATAATGAATAATGGTTTGATTATAGCCAATGGTTCATTAGTCAATGGTCTTTATGTATTAGATACACGTTCTAATGTTATGCAAATTTCCAATGCTGATGAAGTGAATTCTGCATATCTATGGCATTGCAGACTTAGTCATGTAGGTGAGAAAAGAGTCTCTCACTTACAATCAAATGGGTATTTGAATTCGTTCGAATATAAGCCATTTGATACCTGTGAGTCGTGTCTCATGGGGAAAATGACCAAGGCTCCTTTTGGTGGACATGGTGAGAGGGCTGTTGACCTTCTCGAACTCATACACTCGGATGTGTGTGGACCCATGTCCATAGAAGCAAAAGGAGGTTATCTCTATTTCATTTCTTTTATTGATGACTTCTCTAGATACGGCTATGTGTATTTAATGAGACATAAGTCACAAGCCTTTCAGAAGTTTAAGGAATACAAGAATGAAGTAGAGAAACAGATTGGCAAAAGTATTAAGGCTCTTCGATCGGATCGAGGAGGTGAATACTTAAGCCATGAATTCACTTCTTATCTTAAAGATCATGGAATAGTTTCTCAGTGGACACCACCGTATACACCACATCACAATGGTGTATCCGAGAGGAGAAACAGGACCTTGTTAGACATGGTCCGATCCATGATGTCTATGTCAGGACTACCCTTGTCTCTCTGGGGCTATGCGTTAGAGACTGCGGCTTATTTATTGAATAGGATATCAAGTAAATCAGTTCCTTCTATACCATATGAGATATGGAAGGGCAGGAAACTAAATTTTAATCACATTAAAATTTGGGGGTGTCCTGCTCATGTAAAGAAGAACGAGAGTGATAAGCTTGAGTCAAGAATCGATAAGTGTAGGTTTGTGGGATATCCAAAGGAGACGTTTGGATATTATTTCTATCACCCTTCTGAGCAAAGGGTCTTAGTGGCCAAGAGAGCTGTATTTCTGGAAAGAGAATACCTACTCCAGAAAAATAGTGGGAGCCAGATAGAATTGGACGAGGTCCAAGAACCACAACCCATAGACACACACTCGTTAGATGAGACTGTATCGGTTGATCCTATTCAAGGTGAAACACTGACACTACAGAGATCTGGTAGACTACCGAGAGAACCTGAGAGATATGTTGGACATGTCTTAGAGGGGTCTTCTAAGGTATGTATCGATGAGGATGATGATCCTCAGTCGTACCAGGAGGCGATCCGTAGTGTAGACTCCGAGAAATGGCAAGAGGCAATGGATTCAGAGATCCAGTCCATGTACACCAACAAAGTTTGGAACTTGGTTGATGTACCCGAAGGGAAGGTCCCTATCGGCTGCAAATGGATTTTCAAAAGGAAAATCGGTGCAGATGGACAGATTGACACATACAAGGCTAGACTAGTGGCGAAAGGATATCGTCAAAGGCAAGGTATTGACTATGACGAGACGTTTTCGCCGGTAGCCATGGTTAAGTCAATCAGAATCCTCTTTGCCATTGCTGCATACCTGGATTATGAGATCTGGCAAATGGATGTGAAGACAGCTTTTCTTAATGGAAACTTGTCAGAAGAGGTGTACATGGTACAGCCTGAGGGATTCACCTCCAAGCCACATCCTAATAAGGTATGCAAACTTCAAATGTCCATTTATGGATTAAAGCAGGCATCTAGAAGCTGGAACTTAAGATTTGACGAGGCTGTCAAATCTTTCAACTTCATTCGGAATGAAGATGAACCCTGTGTTTACAAGAAGGTGAGTGGGAGCTCAGTGACCTTCTTGGTCCTTTATGTTGATGACATCTTACTCATTGGGAATGATGTAGGGATGTTGACATCAACTAAGTCTTGGTTGTCCAAGACTTTCTCCATGAAGGATTTGGGAGAAGCATCCTATGTGCTGGGCATAAGGATCTATCGAGATAGATCTAAAAGGATGCTAGGATTATCCCAATCAATGTACATAGATACTATCCTCAAAAGGTTTAGGATGGAAAATTTTAAGAGAGGTCTCATTCCCATGAGACATGGAATTTGTCTATCCAAGGGGATGAGTCCTAAAACTTCTGAGGAGGTGGCACACATGAATAAGGTACCCTATGCTTCGGCGATAGGGTCAATCATGTATGCAATGCTATGTACACGGCCTGATGTTGCCAATGCTTTGAGCATTGTCAGTAGATATCAGGCAAATCCAGGCGAATAGCACTGGAAGGCAGTAAATGGCATCCTTAAGTACCTGCGAAGGGCTAAGGATCTTTTTCTGCTTTATGGAGGAGAGGACTTACAGCTTAGAGCTTACACAGATTCTAGTTTCCAGTCAGATCCAGATGACTGCAAATCCATGTCTGGATTTGTATTCATGTTGAATGGAGGGGCAGTCAGTTGGAGAAGCTCCAAACAAGACACGACTGCAGACTCGACGACGGAGGCAGAATATATTGCTGCAGCAGAAGCTGCTAAGGAAGCCGTCTAGATGAAGAAATTCATCTTGAAACTTGGCGTAGTTCTCGAGATAACAGCTCACATCCCATTATTTTATGATAATAATGGGGCCATCGTCCAGGCGAAGGAACCGAGATCTCACCAAAGGTCAACGCATATCTCAGGCGCTTTCACCTTATTCGGGAGATTGTTGATCGTGGAGATGTGATGATAGAGCGTGTACCGTCAGAAGACAACATAGCAGATCCACTGACTAAGTCTTTGACACAGACTGTATTTGAGCGTCATCGGGATAAGATGGGCCTCAAAGTTGTGGGCAATTGGCTGTAGTTCAAGTGGGAGATTGTTAGTGTTGGTGTGCTATAGGCCAATTTCGGGTCGGGTAGGCCCAATAGTTGTACGATCTTGTTCATTAATAAAGTGGTGTTTGAGCGTAAATATGCGATTGTGTTACTTTACGTTGTCCCTAGGATATGTGGTTGTAAAGTCAGCTCGAGATTGGATCTCGAACATGAGACTTACTTTACATGAACACATACCTTAAACTTTTCCTGGTTGGAGGGTAATCACTCGGGGACTTTGATTACCTATTAAACCAGTACACATGATGTGTCAGTGACCAGTCTCATGGTCATTGGTGCGGGGCACCAACACATATGTGTAGGTGTATGTCCTTGGAGGATGTGCACTGAACTGATCCGCTATTGGATCTTCAGATGGTTGATTATACCTAATGTCAACTGAAGATCCAACGGTCACAGTAGCATCGTTGGTCCTTTGACCTGAGACATTGATCGGATCTTACACGAGGATTGGAATGGTTTAATTATTTAGCTAAGTGACTTTAACCATAAGTCATGAGTTGCCGAGTCATTAACCACTCCATGATACGTGTGAAGATCATCAATGGTCAAGAAGGGATCGCTCACTGTCGGGTATATATCAGACAGTTAATGGGTCATGACATTGACGCTCCGTTAAATCCCTGGCCAGAGTCGTGTGAGTTCGTTTAGAACGGACGTCATACACTTTAAGGAGGTCATAGTCAAATGGCACGATCATGGGGTTTGACAGATACCGTACCCTCGATCGTACCAGACTCATAGAAGGAGCGAGGGATTATATCGATGTGGTAACTGTGGACTTACAGGTACCAGACAGGCTGGTTTAAACCCGGCATCCTCTAGGATCACGCGGATTTGCTTGACCCAACGTGATCGAAGGTTCGGAATGAATTAAACTATTATTCGGCTCTTGTAGAAGCGAATAATACGTTTAATTTACTTCTAATTAGAAATTAGAAGTTAATGGGCCTTAAACTAGAGTGACTATGGGCCTAGAGGATCACACACATTGGATTCTTGGGTGACGATTTATTATTATACAATTGTATGTATTAATTCTATTTAATTCCTTTTGGAAAGGAGTGTAAATGGAGCTTAATACATATGTATAATATGAGATAGGACATATATACAGTTTCGGTCTTTTGGAGCCCTTTTCTAATAAGCCTAAACTCTATATATATGGCTCCTACGTGAGTTCATTCGAACTCTTAGCTTTTCCTTTCCTTCCCTTAAGCTAACCAAGCATTAAGCTTAAGGGAGAGGTTAAGCCTCCCCCCTTTCTCCCCCTTGCTCTCTCTCTCTCCAGAAGGTGTTAGAGCCGGGGAAAGTTGTGCCGGGGAGGTACCGTCGCTGCGCAAGGGTCCGTGTGGATCTGCTCTAGAGGCCGTACAACTGTGCGGCTCGGTTTCTCTGCATCGGGCTTAGCGAACAGCGTCGTTGCGTGCAAGGTGAAACACGCAACCCGTAATTAGGGTCTTAGAAACACCGATGAGAGCACAGATTAAGCTTTCCATAACACCAGAATCGGGCAAATTAAATTTTTGTTATCCGCTGCGTCGCCCGTAGGTGCTGTGCGAAACCTTACACATGCTCCCCTGATGCTGAGAATGCTCCCCTGGAGCAGTGGGTGCGCTCCTGAGTCAGAGTGTGATCCCGTGCAAGGGCGCATGAGAGAGGTCGACACTTCCTATGTACAGACTTTGTAATGTATAGACTTTGCTCGATTCAGCAAGAAATGTATAGACTTTTGGAATGATGAAAATAATGCATTTTCAATGAAGATGCCCTGCATCTTTGTGTTACATGTGAAGAGGTCGACACTTCAAGCAAGAGAGGTCGACACTTCCTATGTACAGACTTTGCAATGTATAGACTTTGCAATGATTTGGTCCGATGTATAGACTTTGTAATGTATAGACTTTGCAATGATTTGGTCCGATGTATAGACTTTGCAATGTATAGACTTTGCAATGACTTTACAATATATAGACTTTGCCAATGTATAGACTTGGCATTATGAAGCACAGACTTCACCAATGTATAGACTTGGTCTGATGTACAGACTTGACCGATGTACAGACTTGGTTCGATGTACAGACTTGACCGATGTATAGACTTCACCGATGTATAGACTTGCTCAGTTCAGCAAGAAATGTATAGACTTTTGTGTATAGACTTAGAGTGAGTGTGCATGCATAACGATGTACAAACTTGTGTGTGCGTGCATACAACAATGTGTAGACTTAGTGTTTGTGCAGCTAGCCAATGTAACAAAGCTTCTGTTACATGTCAAGAGGTCGACACTTCAAGGAAGAGAGGTCGACACTTCAAGAGGTTTTTACTTTATTGTATGTTAAAACATGTGAAAGTATGCCTCCCCAAAATAGTTATGCATGTGATGTCTGGATGCTTTGCGAAAAAGAGAACTCTACCCTATGCTGGTGCCTTGACTGCTGTGTTCATCAAGGTTGGAATTCCATTGGAAGATGAACCTATTCAGATAATTCCAAGGACCAATGTCTACTGTCAGAAATTCATTGGCACGTTTATGCATTACAAGAAGAAAGGAAACAGGATAGTAAGAGATCTTCCAGGCTATGAGACATTACAAGGTCCAACAGTTCCCTCAACCGAACCTCAGGCTACTCCAGACACACACATTGGAGCTATAGTTCCTTTTGGAACTTCTCCACCCTCTTCACCTCCTCAGATGTTCAGAGAGTCAGATGCACCTCCAGAGTTCCATACACAAACATCTACACCAGATCAAGCCGGCACAAGCTCCAATCATTCTCTTCATTCCCATATGATGAAATATATGCAGGAGCAATTTACTGTCATGAAAAGTGAAAATTTTAAGCTGAACTCCAATCAAGAGCTTATTCATACCCAACTAGTCTATGTCAGTGCACAACTGCTTCCTATTATGAATGAACTTAAGGAATTCCGTGCAGACACTCAGATGAAAAACACTGAACTTCAACAACAAATTCAAGAGCTTTCTGTTCAACATTCACAGTTCCAGGATGCAGTAGTTCACTGTTGGGGGATAGAACCGGAGTACCCAGAACAGGAGGACAAACAGCAGAGGAGGAAGAAGAGAAAAAACCAATCACACAAGAACACACAGGGATTTTTACGTGGTTCGGAGGCAAGATGCCTTCCTACGTCCACAGCCGCAACAGGATTCCACTAGATAATCACAGACTTGTTGTTGTTCCAATAAAATGAGAGAGCCCATCCTTTTATACTAGGAGATTAGGGCGTCATTAGTCAGGGTATTAAAGATAATAATACCCCGGTTAAACAGAAACCCTCTTCCGGGATACATCAGTCGCGCATGCTCGTCTATCCCCCCGGATGCTCTCCTGGGACCGAGTATGCCCTCCAGCGACGGCAGATGCTCCCCCACCACCAGTCAGGTTAATGCATTGCCAAGACAAGTGTCGACACCTCTTCATGCATTACCAAGACAAGAGTCGACACTTCTTCATGCAGGTCAGCCTACTCCAAGTGACATCGAAATGCCTTGAGCCCGCAATACATGCTTCCCTGACGCCAGTGATGCTCTCCTGGGACAATGAATGCCCTCCAGAGACAGCATGTGCTTCCCTGCTAGACCCGGACAGCATATGCTCCCCTAGAGTAACGAATGCTTCCCTGGTACTGAAAGGATGCTCCCCTGGAGCAGCGATTGCTCTCCAGCGACTGAAGGATGCTCCCTTGGAGCAGCAAATGCTCCCCTGGAGATGCGATATGCTCGCCATGCTCCCCTGAGCTGAGGAAGCTCCCCTGGAGCAGTGGATGCTCCCCTGGGGCAGCGATTGCTCCCCTGGAGCAGCGAATGCTCGCCATGCTTCCCTGATGCTGTGAATACTCCCCTGAAGCAATGGATGCGCTCCTGAGGCAGAGTGTGATCCCGTGCAGAGGCGCACGAGTGAAAGAGTTCTGACTCCACACTCTAACAGTTCACATCTCCTCGCAGCTTAGTTCCCAGCATCCAGCCGGCTCCAACTCTGATATTCCCTCTACAGTCACAGTTCATGCATTCTTCCATCGCCTTCAGTTGATATTTGACATCCACAACATTATATGTAGTATCATCAACCCACTCAAAGAAACCGCAATCCCCGTCAGTATTTGCATACGGACAACAATAGAAACGCTTGCCTTTCGACCTCTCACGATTTGAGACGTAAACCCGACAATTACCCCTTCTACAGTTGCATTCCATCGGCGGTACACGAGATGAGACGACAGCTCCTCGAGACAACTGCATTCCACTAACATTTGATGACTGCATACGACACGAACAAGTTATTATCACTGTAAACATAGATGTGGTGAATAATCTAGCCATCAAAATAGCATACCATTTCAGACATGGGGAGAATAACAAGGGTCGATTTGTCGTGTTGGGCGTGATGGCAAGGGCCGGCGGTGGTCGGTGGGCCGTCGGCGGTAGGCCGTCAGCGTCGACCGGTGGGGCTTCTGCGGCTGGGGCCTTGCGGTGGGGCGTCTGCGGCGGCCGGTGGGGGTAGTCCGCAGCTTGCAACGGCGGTGGGGCGTCTGCGGGGGTGAAGGGTTTCACTGGGAAAGGGTCATGAGTAAGGGTAGTTTAGGATTTTCAACTTTTTTTAATGGAAGGATGTAATATTCCATCGAATATCCAATTGTTTTAACGTCGATGAACTACACGGGCCTTTCTGTAAGAGTTACATGATTTTAAGGACTTTTTAAACAATAGAGAGATTGTAGGGACTAAAAAGTAATTCGTCATATTTGTAGGGACTAATATACAAAAAACCCTATAAATAAACTCTTTATTTAGACTTATTATCACATAGTTTTCTAAATTTTTTTGAAAGTTTGTGACTATACAACTACTATAACTCGTGTTTATTTAATTGGAGTGAAGTGCGGGTTAAGTGATACAGTGACTAACATACCCTCATGTTATCATCATCATCATCTCTCTCTCTCTCTCTCTCTCTCTCTCTCTCTCTCTCTCTCTCTCTCTCTCTCTCTCTCTCTCTCTCTCTCTCTCTTGTATAGGTCATAAGGGACCCTACTGTGGTAAGGGGTAGGGCTCCCCACGTCTAGGTAGTCCCAGGGCTTCCCCTTGCCATTCCAATGAATCAAGTTGACGCCACCCAGGTGTAGCGACCAAGCTTCCCCCGATGATATCTCCCCCTCCCCCCTCTCAAGGCCATCTTGGTTCTAGTGATAGTTCACCATCTGCATGTCCCCCGTGAACACTAGCAGGAATGGAGACATCGACCCTAGCTCGTAGATCCACGGTGCCGCCTTCCATTGCACCTCCATCTACCGGATTGGGCGCTGTGGCCACTTGCCCTCCATCTGGCCAGGTTCATCACCTCACCATCACCCTGTTGTTAAAGTAGCAGGGGTAGGCGCTCCGCGACCGATCTAACGCATGTCAATAGGTCGCATCCCGCTAAAAGACGGTGATGAAGTACTTGGTAAAGTTGGCATGGCAGTACTCGGGTGTCGCGATCATTGTCCTAGAGCCCCGCGTCTCGTCCCACAACTTCTTGATGTAGTCTGCCATGACCGGGTCAAAGTCAAGGTAGATGACCTAGTGGACACATGGCTCGAGGAGGTCGGCGAGCTAGTTGTGGGCATCATTCACGGGCTCCTCTAGGGCCTCCTAGATGGACAGGAAGATAAGCTCGGCCACCTCCCACTCCTACTGGAAGGGGTACATCTTGAACCACAGTGAAGGGAACAAAATGAGGAGCATACAATAAAGCCCCCCCAATCCTGCTCCATTCCTAGCAGAGGCTATTGAATGGAACTAGATGCTTTCGGGGTTGATCCCGTCCTTCACCTATAGGGCAGTTGGGGCATTAGTCACCGTTGTGGTATTGGGGTGCCTCGGCAAACCTCAACAAGGCGAGGCGCATTGGGAGGGCAATGCTTGTGGCAGCGTAAGCTATAGCAGCAACAAAGATAGGGGAATCAGGCAAGGGAGCTATCACAATGGGAAAGGAACTCATAAGCATGGTTTGACGTATCAGTTCAGTATATGACATACCGCATATACCAGACTGTACCAATTAGAGACCGATACGGTCGGTGCATGGTATGCAATCAGTTTGCTACTCATATTCTTTTAAATATTATATATTTTATTTTATATCAAATGTATCTTCGTAGGTAAGTTGGTTGGGAGTAGTTCTAAACTTATAAAGATATATTTTTATTATTATTTATTATTATTTAACAATTGAAGCTAAAAATATTATGACACTTGTGAGATTCGAATCTAGACCTCATATTTAAATTACACACTCTCTAACCAACTAAGTTACACATGATTTTCTATTAAATTTTATTATAATAGATATTTATGAAATAGTATTTCCTTCTTGTCACACGGCGATACGGTATGATATGAAATCGTACCATACCGATAAAAGACCGGTACAATCGATACGACTGAGTCGACAAATCCTACTCACAAGGGTGTGTTCATTATTTCATGTATGCTACGATGACTTATGTAATATATTCTCAAAATATTCACCTTGCATTGATATCATGGGACCATTGGCGTATAATCGAAAACATTCAAAATATATTAGGTATACTTATGATAATAGGTCTAACTAAAGAGTTTATTTACAAATATACAGCTTTATAGGAAGATATATGTAATTACAAACTCACCTTTTGGCTTTTACACAACTGTGAAAACTGAAAAGTGAGTTTTGAAAATGTAGCTCGGAGGTATTACCTCTTTTTTGTAAGTGTGTAACCAATTTTTTTTCCAAACATATATGTTGATCTCAGCCGATACCACATCAAGAAGACGACCACGGGATATTGATTTGTTTGATTGCGATGGGACTAGCCCTTCCACGGCAAGCGTCCAACGTGCGGGACCGCGTTACCATTGACCCGGTGCGGCATATCTCTCTCCCCGCCGTCCAGGGAATGCGCACCCCACCCATTCACTCAACCGGTGATCGGCACGTGATACGTAATTAATAAGTTATTTATTTTTTAAATATTATATATATTATTTTATATTAAATATAATTTTATAAATAAATCAATTTGTAGCATTCTATTATAATGTTGAAATTCATGTTCAAAACACTTCGGGATCATTCATTTTTCATTATATTTTAAGAGAAAAAAGTTAAAAAATTGATGGCACTCATGAGTTTTGAACTCTTGTCCTTAAGAATATTTAACACATTTACTAATTATTAAATTATATATACTTTTTATTATATTTTAATATAATATATATTTATTTTATATTTTTTATTTATAATATATATTAAAATATTAAAATATAATATTATATCATATCATATCGATAAAAATTTGACACGACCTAGTCGACAAATTTTACTCCAGACAACTTCTCATCCCCTGCGCCCCGTAACGCTGTCTTGCCCGGGCCAAGCGGTCCACCGCTGGAGTCCACTTCACGTACGATCGTAGGCAAATTGCGCTTGCAGAAAAGGCCATCCAGCCAATACTGCTCACATTCACATTTTTTATTATTCTTTTAATCATGTTACGGTCGGTAAAACAATGGGTGGGACCGTGTGAGGGTTTGTTATAAGTACACCCTATGATATTTCATATTTGTATTTATACTTATGACTTTAACAATTATAAAAATAATCCTTAATATATTTGAATGCTCGGGGTTATATTAATTTTAAAGTCTTATACCATCCATTTTTTGAAGGAACATAAGTAAAAGATGTTACTAGAAATGTAGAAGTCGAAAAGTGATACTTCGAATTACACACTATATCTCTGAGATTTATTTGTCAATGAAGAAAGGAGCTTTTCAAGAGACATACATGCGAGCAAAAAGAAGAATATCATAAAGAGTCACGGGTGTAATCTTGGAGGATAACTATCCGATATCTAAATCAGACGAGTGCTTCGGATGGGGAGATGAGTAAGGAGTATCATGGGCTTAGAGTGTTTGCTCCCTAGCTGTCCAGCAAGGATACTTTTTATAGGGTTTTCCTCCTCGAGCACGTTATGACATTCACATCTTCTAGGTTATTGGAGGAACGATTATCTAGAATTGTGAGATCATGGGACACTCGATCTTCCAATTTGTAGGGGTGTAGAGTTGTGGGTCGGTTGGTCTTCTACCTTGCAGAAGGTGAGGGGGTGTGGATTGCCCTCCATACCCATTACTCAGTTATTATTGTGCTAATGGCTTCCCGATTGTGTGTCACATGGTTCGTGGAGCAATTATATGCGCGAGACACAGGCCTGGATCTTGGGCCAATCACTATTGGGGCTTAATGGACCCATGCAGATTCTTCCCTCCTCAAGAAACATTATAAAACATAGAAATTCATAATATTCTTAAGATTCATGTGATCTCGTTGAATCATAATGGCCATTGAGGAGAGAGGAACCCCGCTTGGGCCCATTAAGGTCCAATAATGATTGGCCTAAGATCTAGACCTGTGTCTCCTACGCGTGGTTCCCCCACGAACCACGTAACGCGTAGTCAAGAGACCATTATCACAATAATAGAGGATATTATCTCAGAAATTAGTGGGCGTTAAGTGGTGATCCATGCCTCCGCACCTCCTATAAGGTGGAAGACTAGGGTGACTCAGGACGCCACGATCCAAGACAACCGTACCTTCAGTGAGTTAGAAGATGGGGCGACAGAATATGCTCGAAGGGGAAGACCTTATAAGAAATACCTTGGCTGGATAGCTAGGGGTAAGCGCTCTAAGCCCACAACGCCTCTCACTCTCCTCTCCTTCCGAGTACTCTTCTCCCTTTCGAGCACTCGTCTAACTTAATTATCGGTAGGTTGTCTCTTGACATCACACTTGAGACTCCTTCTGACGTTTTTCCCTTTACTTGCAGACTTTATTCTCAAAAAATTTTCCCTCTTCCTCGTCAAACAAATCTCAAAAGTGCAATGTACAGTTCAAAAGACCAACTTTTGACATCCACAGCCATCTCCGATGTTTTGTCCCTTTAAAACTTGACTTGAAGATACATTTGTTTGTTTAATATTTACACTGCACTTAGATTTTGTTAATTAATTAAACATACTGTGAAAAGGTAACCATAATTAGTTATTGTAATCGGGAGTATAATTTTATAATTGTTAAAGGTAAAGTGTAAATATAAATATAAATATATAGTTCTATATGATATGTTTGCAAAAATTTCAGGAAAGAAATATGCTAAAAAGCAGCAATAGAAGGATAGAAAGAAAAGAAGCAAAGGCAGCGTGGCACAGTATGGTAGTTAATAACGCAGACCCTTTTTTTTACCTTTTCGCGGTCTCCGTGGGTTTGAAATTTAGTGCCCCGGTCGCCGGCTCGTGCGAAGAAAACTGCGCCCGCGCCCCCCAACTCTTTATTTACTGTTCTCCTTCCATTTCCTCTCCATTTGAGGGGTCTCTCCTCGGCGCTCTCCCCCCCGAAACCCTTGCGCCACGCCCCGCCGCGCCGGAGCCCTGCGATCATGAAGAGCAAGAAGCCGCTGGCGCTGAAGCAGCTCGCCCTCGCCATACCGGACCAGGAGACCCCCGTCACCAATTTCCTGTGAGTGCCCTCGGCCGCCCCCCCCCGTCCCCCGCGAAATCTGGCCTCAAGGCACCGTTTCCCCCCCAAGTTTTTTGCTCTGCCTTTTCGATCTCCTAGTCTAGGGTTGTCGGTTTGGAAGTTGTGGCTCCTATCCAACATCTTTTCGCTTTTCTGCTTATGTTCCTTTTATGATCCACTGTGTTTTTACTATGAATTCCGGCCGGGGGGGGCACGCTGGTTGTTGGGCCTTTCAGGACCGCTAGCGGAACGTTCCAGGACGGTGATCTCCTGTTGAACCAGAAGGGCTTGAGGCTGATCACTGAGGACAGCGGTAGTCAGGTATGTGTTTACGATGTACTTACTGTGGAATTCAGATTATAGAGCAGTAGGTGTGTTACACTGAATAATTTCGGAATCTTGAGCTGTGACCGTTCTTATAAGTTTTAGTAGTTATTTTCTGTTTTTCGTTATATTAATTGAACTGATTGCTGCTCTACATGATTTTTTTCTATATTTAGATTTTCCCTTTTATAATCTTTTAGTGCAAGTTGGGCATGACAAGGGCAAGTCCCATTTTAGACTTATCATCTTCGAGAAAGTATTCACTACGAAAACATAATTAAGAGATGCGTGCATATGCATAATTGGTTCCTTGAGAAGTACCATCTACGGCAATTGCATGCAATGCCCGTTCACCCAATGTTGTTGTCTTTATACGGCATTCTATTGCTAGTTCTCATTATGTGCTTGAAATTGCGTGATATTATTCATGCTTGTATCCAATATTTGTCCCTTTCTTTCTTGCTGTAATTTAAAATTTGAGAGGAACTATTTAAATGTTTGATGCCTCTTTGGTTTGCCAATCATCACTTAGGACCCGCTAGGGCTGTGCATGAGCTGTGCCAACTTCGGCTGATCCAAGATTTATTGTTCCTTCACAATGATTGAGCTCATTTATTTGTTAATGCGTTGGACCAGCTGTGGCTGACAAGTCTATGGAAATTTCTCAAGCCAGTGAGCCACCACAAATTGCTTGAGCCCACCACAATTGGATTTGGGCCGGTGCTTTTCTGACCATTTTGGTCTAATAAGCTGAAAATGGGACAAACCCGGTCTGTTGACATCTCTGATTTTGCCATGTGACCACTTACTATTTTGTTACCATATGTCGTATTTCATGTTTTCAGTTTTATCCTCGAGGACAATCTGTCAACAGCCATTGTATCCACAGTTGTCAAAGCAACACGGTGACTCAATCCATTCATGGGGAGCCTAAGTGCTTAGGTGTCTACCTAGGTGATACCTTGGCACCTATTTAAGAACCTGAAAACCCAATATACAAATTAATAATAAAACACATGAAAAAAAGATTTTTAATATTAAAAATTGGGAAGGGGGGTTGGGGTGGGTTTGTAAAGGGGGATGGGTTTTAATAGGACCCACTTAAAATGGATAATGTTATAGGTTATATGCTCAGGCCGGGTAGCCCGACAGAGCGAAGGCGCCCTGCCTGGCTCGCCTAGGTGGGCTTCTTGTCTGCCTAGGTGAGTGCCTTGCTTGCCTTTCTGGGGGCCAGAAAGGTGGGCTGGCACCTTTGCCCCATAAGGATGCTTGGTCGCTGTTGAACCCTACATTGTTTCCATAGTCAAGTAATGCCATGTTCAGAAATTTCAGAAATAAAAAATTCTCTTGTGGTGGTCACAAAATGAAAGGAATCATTGTCATCACACCAAGGTCTTTGAGGGACCCGCTTTAAGGGGGCTACCCATAAATTTCGACGTGCTTCTATGCACACAAATTTTGTTTACATTTGATGAACAGAGTGGAATAACCCACTTGCGCGTGAAATTAAGTGTTTAAATCATTAATGGGGTTTTATTCCCCGTGTTACCACGCGTCCTCGTGACAATAGTGGCCAAAAGCAGACAAAATGTGAGAATCCCCATTGCTGTAGCCAAGTTTTCAACAAAAAAAATGGTGAAAAAAGGGGATGGGAGGTCCTTTTATACCCAAGAGACCGGGGGAGCAGGGCTAACCCCCTCCCCCCTCTCCTCTTCTCTCTTCCGCGGCACCAAGGCCGGAGGGGAACCCCCTCCGGTCAGTCAAATTGGTGGGGGGGACCCCCTCTGGTTGACCAGGCACCGAGGGTCCCCCCTCCGGAAGCCGCGCGCGCAGGGGGACCCCCTCCGGCAGGTCAAACTGGAGGGGAGTCCCCTTTCGCTGTTCCCAGACCGGAGGGGCCACCCCCTCCGGTCACCCTGCACCGGAGGGGGGTGGCCTCCGGTCACCCTGCACCGGAGGACCCCCCCCCCCCTCCGGTCCCTGCTGCACCGGAGGGGGTGGCCTCCAGCCCCCCTTTGTCTGCGGGAAGGCCCAAAAAGAAAAAAAAAGAGGGAAAAGAGAAAGAAGAAGAAGAAGAGAAGGGGGTCCCTTGCCTTGGCCTTTCAACTTCCATCGGAGGGGAAGTTTCCACCGGAGCCACCTAGCTCTTCCACCACTATAAAAAGGGGCAAGCGCTCGAGAAGAAGGAGGAAGGAAGCAGGGAGAAAGAGAAGAAGAAGACACACTTGGAGAGCTTCTAAGAGGCCCAAGTGCAAAGAAAGAGGAGGTGGGTTGCGCCCCTCCCTTTGCTACCCAAATTTCTTGGGTTTATAGGGTGTTTGGAAACACTTTTTTTTTCAAAGTTATTTCTCTCTAAAAAATTAATTCATGTCAATTTTTGACTTAATTTTTAAAAATGGTGTAAATTGTTGGACACATGTTTGGCAAGACTAACATAATTTTTTAAAAATTATACAAATAGGTTTGGCATGTTAGCAGGAGGGCATTGGAAGGGGGACCGGGAGAGAGAGAAAGAGAGCACACCGGGAGAGAGAGAAAGAGAGGGCGGAGGGGGACTGAGAGAGAGAGAGAAAGAGAGGGAGAGAGGGAGGGGCCACAGCGCCGGAAGGGGGCCCGGGAGAGAGAGAAAGAGAGCACAGGCCGCTGGGAGAGAGGGAGGGGCCGCCGCGCTAGGAAGGGGACTGGGAGAGAGAAAGAGAGGGCGGAGGGGGACTGGGAGTGAGAGGGAGAGAGGGAGGAGCCGTCGCGTTGGGAGGGGGACCGGGAGAGAGAGAAAGAGAGGGAGAGAGAGAAAAGATCCCTTGCCGCCATCTTCAAATCTCTCTACTTCCATGTTTCAGGCTGGCATTCTGGAGCACCAACAAACATAGGTAGACTCAAGAGTGATAGCTCTTTTCAACAACCGCGGGAGCCCTCACCTCAGATGCCTCTTCACAGGTGATGGGGATGCCGGCGAGTGGCTGCCAACCTTTATTGGCTTTTCTTGCTGCTTCTTCACTACGTCGGCCACGAGGATGGCACCGGAATCACACCACCCCGCCAGAACATCCGCTTTCGCGTCCTGCCAATCAAAAAATAGAGAGGGGCCGTCGCGCCGGGACGTCGGGAGGGGGACCGGGAGAGAGAGAGAGAGAGGGCGGAGGGGGACTGGGAGAGAGAGAAAGAGGGGGAGAGAGGGAGGGGCCACCGCGTCGGGAGGGGGACCGGGAGAGAGAGAAAGAGAGAGAGAGGGGCTGCCGCGCCGGGACGCCGGGAGGGAGGGTTCAACGGCAGCAGGCCATGGGTGCCCTACGCACAAGGAGGTGGGAGAGGGCGACGACCGGCGGGCCACCGGGTGCGGAAGGAGGAGACGCGAGAGTCGGGAGGGTCGAGGTCGCGGGCTTCGCAGCGTTTTTAAAGAATAAATTGCTCAGGTGTTGTTTTTAATTTAAAACAGGTTTCAACGGAGGGAGGATCCTCTCCTAAAAATTAGGAAACAGTCGCCAAACGCAGTTGCGTGAGTATTTTCTCTCTTTTTTTTTAAATTTGAGAGAGAAAGAAGGAAAAAAATGTAACCAAACACCCCATTAAGCCCAATTTTGTAAAAGAACCCTTCTTAGGGTCTGTATTGACAAAAATGCCCTCATTATACACAAAAAGGGACATTTTAATGAGGGAATATGATGCGGGACGGAAGTGGGGGGTCTTCTTCTTCCTTCTGATCATAGTCGCGCTATACCCATTACGCGCGTTCTGAAGAACGCGCTATATCGTTTACGCGCGTTCACAGACAGCAGCAGAACGAAGAATCTCGACGTTGGGGCTCCCGTAGATGACTCTAGGGGATCAAAATACAAGGGGACAACACACAGGAGGGTAGACAACACACGGGGGATGCTTAAAACGAAATCAAACCAAGCAAATCCTATCTAGGATAACTTTTGTGAAGGCGGATGTGGGGGTGAGTGGCAAGGGAAGGAGGGTGGACGTGGGTGATGTTAGGGCCTAGATGAGGCTTGGCTGGGGCCTCACACCCGAACCCATCACAGGTACGGTGCAACCGAGCTCCATCCAGATCTTAACAACACCTTTGGCGGAGGTGGGGGTGGATGAATCGTGGTTGGAAGAAGATCAAAGCTCCGAATGGAGCCTCACACTCGACCCCGTCTCGGAGCCGATGCACCCGGGGCTTCGATCATCCTCCATTGAAGGGGAAATAGAGAGGATCAGGGAGATAGAATTGGGCCTCGTGCCCACAGGGGAACGGACGAAGGGGGGGGGGGGTTTCCAAAGATTTGGAGGAATAGCCATGGGCTTCCTCAAGAACACTCATACTTCAATTCATTGATTCATACTTCGATTATTTTTCAATCAAACGAAAGGGGTACATATATAGGAAAGGGGAAGACAACACGACGCTAACACGTCGATTTACAACCATGGAAGACTTCTAACATCGAAGACTTTGAAGATTTCGGCGCCGGGAAGTTGGACTAGCTTTAAACACGTTTCTGCCTGAGATCGCGCTAGGGAAACCCAGCACGTTCTTCATGTTGCGCTAGGGAAGGCTGGCGCCTTCATCTTCAGATGGCGCTAGCTTTACCTAGCGCCTTCTCCAGGTCGCGCTAGGGAAAGCTAGCGCCTTCATCCCTGGGTAGGCAGTTTCCGGGATGATCTTTGGCCTGGCAGTGGACTTGATTCCCATCAGAATATATTGTACAAAGCCATGAATATATTGTACATAGCGGGAATGACGTGCCCATTCAAATGGAGTACACTTCAACTTATAAAAATTATCCCCCCCTCAAGGATAAAATTTAAAAAATTACATTTTTACCCCACATTTATTCCAAATTGTGTAAATATCTACCAAAAACCTCCAAAGGTGTAAAAAAAATAATAATAAAGGAAGGGGAAAATTACATAAAAACCTCGAGTCGAGGATAAATTAGATATATATCCTCATCTTGAGGCGCACGAAGGTCCCTGAGGGTAGATCTATGATATCGCCTTGATATCGCAAGGGTAATATAAATCTAAATCTTTTGGCAGTTAATCAAAGGTGTTCGGACTTGATCCGATGTAAAATAACATCGACTCCGGTCGATGGGGAAAGGTCTTAGTACACGAACCCTAAAATCGTCTGATAAATCCAAAAGCACGGAACTAACAAATCTATTCATCCATCGATATGGATGCCCGGAAATTCTGCGTGTAAACAGTCGCCTAGGTGGCTGCCTTGACAACTATGATTGTAGCGTATAAAGAGTTCTGCCATATGATAGCTTGCCATTCAGTCACTATCTGTTGGATTCCTTCTCACTTGATTCTAGTTGCCTGCTAGGTGTTAAATGGGATTTGGCAAATGGTACTTTTTTTCTTTGTTTTTAATGCCATCTACTCTTATGGTAGTTTGTTCTTTATAGGTTACTTATTCTGATAGATTGTAATAAGTCACATTTCTGGATTCTTTATTTCCTTTTGTTTGGATTTCGTATAGTGCTCAAATTTCCAGATTTTTTTTGGTATGGTTTGATATAAAATACTGAAATCTGAAATTGGGATGCAATTGACAAAGGAATCCCTTGCTTTACCCATGAGGGATGCCTGTTAAGCAAAATCAGGAATTTTGTTTCCACTGATTCTGAAACTTGTGATTTCAAAATGCAAGGGCTTCAGTGTTTCACGCCAATTTGATTGATAGTTAGAGATATGTGTTGTGCCCCTGGGGTTTTGATGATTGGCTTTGATGTGATTTAATCATTCGATGATTGGTTTTTGTTGTGAGTTAATCACTGTGAGTCATCTTGCTGTATGAGTCATCTTCATATGTTCAGTCAGTCTGCTGTTCTGTTGGTTTATCAGGTCTAAAAGCATTGCATATTTGATGTTCAGCCATGTTATCTGCTGCATGAAGCATTCATATACACATTCATCAGTTGCTTCACTCTGCTTGTGGACTTCTGTTCAGGCTAAACATCCTTGCATCATCACAGTCAGCTTAGTGTGGGTCGACCCCCCTTTCTAGATGGGTCGACTCCCCAGTTAAGTGTAGTCTATACACTGCAGACACTTACATAAGTCTGCACATCAGCATCACGCAGCAAGTATGTACATCGCCTTCAGTAGGCATGTCAAGTCCACACATTGCATAGCATGCATCGTTCTTCAACTGAAGTCTATACATCAGCTTGCATGAATTCAAAGTGTGTACATTGAATAGCATGCATTTCATGAAGTCTGTACATCCTGTGTCTCTGTTAAGCTTCAATGTCTGTACATGGCTCACCGTCTCATGCATAGTCTTCACATCGGTTTTTCAAGTATGTACATTGGTCTTCACCTGAAGTCCATACATTGGTTTTCATATTCAAAGTCTGTACATCCTCCGCTAAGCCTTCAAAGTCTGTACAGCCATTCCTTGAAGATCAAGTCCATACAACGGCACTGTAGCTTGCTCAACTGAAGTCTATACATCCTTCAAGGCGCCAAGTCTGCACATCGCCTCATTTCTTCAGAGTCTATACATCCACAGTGGAACCCCAAGTCTGTACATCGCTTTCATCTTTAAAGTCCATACAGAGTCTTCTGTTGCATTTGAAGTCTATACATCCTGTGAACCTTCAAGTCTATACATCAGCCTTTGCCGATCGGTTTTCAAGTCTGTACATCGACTTCAAGCCTTCCGAGTATGTACAACCCAAGTCTATACCTCCGGTTGTTTG
The DNA here is from genome assembly GCA_022559845.1 of Amorphophallus konjac. Lineage (NCBI taxonomy): Eukaryota > Viridiplantae > Streptophyta > Magnoliopsida > Alismatales > Araceae > Amorphophallus > Amorphophallus konjac. Next base: position 114,831 of record JAHNEJ010003444.1, read on the forward strand.
CATTGCTCAAGCCTGTACAGCCCTCTCGTTGGCAAGTCTATACATCGGACTGCTTGAGCAAGTCTGTACATCGATTGCATTCATTGGAAGTCTATACATTGGCAGCACTGTGCAAGTCTATACAATCCCAGCCTTTACCTACGTTCAGAACTTCAAGTCTATACAGTGGTAAAGTCTGCACATTGTGCTCTGAAACTCACCAAGTCTATACATTGCTGAGCCATTCGTCATGTCTCTACATTGGCTTCGGTTCTTCAAGTCTGTACACCCTTCAAGGGCCTCCAAGTGTATACATCGTTCACAGCACACACGAAGTCTGTACAGCCAAGGCATGTGCTTCGCAAAGTCTATACAACGCTCAAAGTCTGTACAGCATGCTTCGTCGTTCAAGCTTTCAAAACTCCATACATCGCTGTTGAGCTAAAGTCTGTACAGCCGTTTCTTGTGCCAAAGTCTACACATCATGAAGTCTTTACACTCGACTGCCTTGCTTTGCTTAAAGTTTGTACAGCCCTTCCCTCAGCAAGTCTATACACTGGAGTCGTCAGCTGCAGGGACAACATGTCTGTACATTGGGTTCTCATGCATGTTAACAGCAAGTCTATACACTGCATTCATGCATTGTTCTTCACAGCAAAGTCTGTACACTGCGTTCTCATGCACGCAATCAAAGTGTGTACAGCCTGTGGTCACATTGGTAAGTCTATACATGCTTGGCTGTTCATCGTCTGCTACATGCCACTTCAAGTCTGTACATCCATTTGTGCAGTGTGCATTGATCAAGCCAAAGTCTGTACATCCATTTGTGCAGTGTGCATTGATCAAGCCAAAGTCTGTACATCGATATGTTGCTTTGATGTCGTTGCATAGTCTATACATTCTTGAGCTTCACACACATATCTTCATAGTCTATACATTGCATCATTGTGCATGCATTGCATTCATTGAAGTCTATACACTGTATACAGTTATGCTTCACAAGTCTACACACTGCTGTTCTTCACAGCAAGTATATACACTCTCTCACGTTGTACACACTTGCCTAATTGATGTCCCTAAGTCTATACACTCGATGGCTTCATACATTTCACAGAAAGTCCACACATTCCCCTTGATTATGATAATGCATTCTTCAGCAAGTATATACACTGAGGTCGCATGAAGACCTACAAGTCTATACACTCTCTCAGTGTACACACTTACTCATTTACTGCTTCTAAAATATATACACTCGTTGTTATAAACCTGAACTAACTAATTTGTTTCATTTCGTTCTGTCTCTGTCTGCAGATGACTCAGGTTAATGACTGGGCGCGTGAACCGAGGATGATGCTTGGCACGTGATCCGAGGTGCTCTCTGGGCGGGAACCTGAAGGACACACGCCCTAGCACCTGCTGAAGCTGATATAAATAGAAGCCTTCGTCCACTGAAGAAAGATGATGAGAAAAGAAGAGGGCTGAGAGAGACTGTGAGAAGAGAAGCAGAAGAAGAAGAAAGAAGAAGAAGAAAGAAGAAGAAGAAGAGTGAAGATAGAGAGTGAGAGTAGCGGAAGAAAAAGAGAAAGAGAGAGCTCGTGAGGATTGAAAGAAAAGAGAAAGACAGTGAGAGTGAAAAGGAGAGCAGAGAAGAGAAAGATTGCGTGAGCTGAGAAGAAGAAAGAAGAGGAAGAAAGGAAGAGAGGAGAGAATTCTATTGAAGATCTGTTCAGTCTGTTCGTGGATCAAATCCAGAACGACTATGCTCATTGAGAGCTATATCTCTTGTGTTTCATTTCCAGCTTTTGTCGCTGTGTTTTTTATGTTTTCTTATTTTTCCTTTTGTTACTCAGGCTACTATTGTTCTTCCGATTCTCAGTAGTGAGGTCGGGTTCCTCCTGTGGACTCAGGAGAAGGGAGATCTGATCTCCGGTTCTGGGCTTGTGGGTTGCAAGTCCAGGGGTCCCTCCTAGTCTGGAGGAAGAGAGGTCTGCGACCTCTGGTTTGCTGGTGACGGGGAGTCACTGGTGTGTTCCCTCCTGGTCTGGAGGAAGAGAGACTGTGTGTCTCTGGTTTCCAAGTGGCTGGGAGTCACTTGGGGTGTCCCTCCGGTTGGGAGGAAGAGGGGAGGCTGTTCCCCTGGTCAAGCTGTGTGGCAGCAACTTGTTTGCAGACTGAGTCTGCTTTCTAGCTTGTGCTAGTGGAAGTCTCACTCCGGTTGGGAGTGAGGGGTGGATGTAGGTCTTGATGACCGAACCACCTAAAAAATCTCTTGAGCAGTGGTTTGTCTGTGTGTTTGCTTCCGCTAGATGATTGCTTAGGCGCGCTCCATGTGTTTGCTCATGAGTTTAATTGAATTAGTTTTATTCTGTGATTGCGTCTAGCATCTGTGTTTTAATTTGGGCATTATTTCTGAAGGGGATACATTCACCCCCCTCTGTATCCGGGAATAGCATCCTAACAATATGTTTAACCTCAACAACTTATGGGAGTCACTAGTGTTCTTAGGTGGAAAGCATACTGGTTTCACGCGAAAAATTTATTTTTTTTCTATTTCTTAGATAAATATGCACATATTTTAGTTATTTGATTAGCATGCATATTATTAATTCTATAAGTTTAATTTACAAGACGATTTAGGGTTCGTGTGCTACACTTTTCCATATCAACCGTAGTTGGTGTTTATTTATATCGGCGTAAAGTTCGAATACATTTGATTAATTATCAAAGACACTCCTAACCTCTACAATGTCTGTTGTGATATTGAGAGTTTTATTTAATAAATTTGATTAGAGGGATCATTCATTAAAGATACACATTTGCAGGAGAAAATTGAATATTTTATTTCTTGGACTCATTTTACATAGTACATGAAACCCCAATTATATGATCGGGTCCTTTGATTTACATTCAGTCATAAATCCACCATTGGATCTAAATTCGGTTATGATCAGACTATTGGATTTTATATCCAATCAAGATCAGACCATGCTATCTGCTCTTCTTTGCAATCAGACTATCAAATTTGCATCCTAGTCACGATCGGGCATTGGATTATGTTTCCAGTCAAGATCGGACTCTTAGATTTATTTCGGGTCACAAACAGACTGTTGGATTTGAAATGTTTCATGATTGGAATGTTGGATCGCCAATATGATCACTATTGGACCGTCGGATTTGATTCCGGTAAGGATAGACCTTTGGATTTGCTCTAGGTCAAGATTTAATTGTTAGATTTAAGTTTGGTTCAAAATCGACTGTTGAATTTTCTCCCGATCGAGATTTGACCGTTGATTTTGAAGTTCATTCTCATTAGACTGTTGGATTGCTATATGACCATAAGCGGGCCATCGGATTGACCCATGGTCAGGAACACTATTTCGATCGCGATCGAAACATTAAGTTGACTTGATGCCCATAAACATAAAGGACATTTCTGCAAAGTGGGGGCATCTTCGTAATTTATTTTTTGGGGGTAAATTTGCAATTTCAAATGTCTTTTGGGTATATTGACAATTTTGAACCTTTCTGGGTATATTTGAAGTTTTCTTGAACATCAAGATTTTTCTGTAATTTTTCCACGATCAAGGGATATCTTTGTATTTTTTCCAACAATCGGGGGGTATTTTTGCAATTATCCCTAAACCAAGGGTATATTGGTAATTTCTGGGCATTCCAAGGTTTTTTCTGTAATTTTCCACCAGTATGAGGTATTTCTAATCTCTGGATCATCCAGGGGTTTTCTGTAATTTCCAGACTGATCAGGGTTTTTTTTGTAATTTCTGAGTTTTTTAGGGATTTTTCTACATTTTTATGTTAGGATAGAGTATATTTGCAATTTTCAGAGCTTTCTTGGGGTTTTCTACAATTTCTGATATCAATGGGGGTATTTCTACAATTCTCTGTACATTCCAGGGATTTTTTTGCAATTTCTTCATTGATTGGGGGGTATTTATGCAATTCTTTGGTTTTCAAAAAGTACCTTGTGTAGGGGTATGTTTGCAATTCAGACTTTTAGAAATATCTTGTGCATGCAGGGGCATATCTTAAAATTTTCTGACCACACTATGCAAGGTGAGGGCTGATTTGTAATGACACATGATTGCAATAATTTCACATTTATGAAATAACTAGACATATGTTTCCCTTTACGGAATGAGACGTGCTAGCTACCCTTCCCGGACGGGTAATCGTCCGGGACTGGAATGTGGGTCCACCAATCCCGCCTCGGACGGTTACTCGTCCTAGACGGGTAATAAGGTTTTCCCTTACGGAACTGCACATAGGCAGGAGATGAGTTCGCAGGGTATTTATTCCCCTCCAAATAAATCCATCGGGCATAGATAGAGGAGAGAGGCAGCCATCGCCTCCAGCTCAATCGGTTAAGGCTTGTGGGGTTACTGGATATTTACGTCTTTTAATTTCATAAGAGCATTATTTTCAAGACGTCGCTTAGATGACAAGGTGCTTTAAGATGCCTAAGGAGACCAGGCGCCTAGGCGAGCAGTCTATTAAGTCACTCACCTGGCTGTCTTGGTGCACATAGGCCACTTTGGGCCCGCCTAACCTGTCTTGACAGGATATCCACTTCTTGTTTTGAGACCTGTTATTTGGGCAAAAGTTTAGGGGTAATTTTGAAAAATTGACAAATGATATTGTTTACACGCGAAAAATTGATGAAAAGATTTATGGTGTTCATTTATTGAACAAAGATGCACATTTGTTTAGCTATCTAATTAGCATGTGCATGATTATTTCCACGCTTTATGTTTATCATACGATTTAGGGTTCGTATACTAAACTTTTCCTCTCTGACTGTGGTGTGTGTTTATTTATATCGGCGTAAAGTCCGAACATCTTTAATTAACTGTCAAAGAAACCCCTGAACCTCTACAATGTCCGTTATGATATTGTGAGTTTTGATCAAAATGATCATCCATTAAGGATACATATTTGTAGGAGAGAATTGAATATTTCATTCTTTGAGTTCATGATATATGGTACACATTGTTTTCATGGCGCCAAGGCGATTAGGCGCTCCAAGGCGCCCAAGACTACCAAACGCTTAGGCAGGCAGCACATTAAGGCACTCACCTGGCTGCCTTGGTGCACATAGGCCATCTTGGGCCCGCCTAGCCTGCCTTGGCAGGATATCCATTTCTTGTTTTGAGGTTTGTTTTAGTATTTCGCAATAAGTTCAGGGATAATTTTGAAAAATTGACAAATGATATGTCAAGATTGGAAAGAGAAGATAAGACTTCTATTTCTCTTTCCCTTTTCTCTCGGATTCCTCTTTCTGTCAGTTCCTCTTCTCTCGTCTTAAGGACATTGATTCATATCTGCATAGTGTACTTTTTGAAGCTAATACCACATTTATATTTCTTTTTGATAATTCACAAGTATATGAAATTATGATGTTGATGTGATTATAATTTACCTAGAAATGTGTCATATTTATACTTTCTTTTAATATAGAGAATAACTATTTGAATACCAAATTTTAGATTAAATTTTTTATATTGATTGATAGGTGGTCGCAAATTCTTATTAGTGTTCTCCTTATTACCTTGTTATTGCTTGCCATTTATTTTGTTTTTACTTTTTAAAATATAGGTATATGTTGAAGATTTGTGAATATCAAATTTTCTATTAATTAAAGATAGAATTCATATGTAGAAGTATAGTAGTAGTTCTTTTACAATGTACTTAATATATAAATTAGACTTCGTCTAGGCGTCTCGCCTTGTCGTCTAAGCAGTAAGGCGGTGGGCCACTGCCTTGGTCATCCTGGATGCCTTGACAACCATGGCATGAAACCCCGATAATATGATTGGGTCATTTGGTTTACATTCGGTCTTGAATCGACTATTGGATCTACATTCGATCATGATTCGACTCTTTGATTTACTTTTCTCCACAATTGGACTGTTAGATTTAATATCTAGCCACGATTAAGCTATTAGATTATGTTCTTGATTAAGATCGGGCCATTGGATTTGTTCCTACTCATGATCAGACTGTTGGATTTGAATTGTATCACAATCGAACCGTTGGATCACTAATATGATCACTATTGGACCATCGGATTGGCTTTCGGTCAAGACCAGATCTTTAGATTTGCTCCAGGTCAAGATCCAACCGTTAAATTTAAACTTGTTCAAGATCTGACTGCTGGATTAGCTTCGTGTCGCGATCTAACCGTTAGATTTAAATTTTGTTAAGATCCAACGATTAGATTAACTTCGTGTCGTGATCTAACCATTAAAATTTGGTTTAGATCCGACCGTTGGATTAACCCATGGTTATGATCACTCTTTTGATCGTGATCGGACATTTAAGTTGACTTGGTGTCAATAAAGGATTTTTACACACAAGGTGGGGTATATTTGTACTTTTCTCACAATCGGGGGTATATTTATAATTTTTTTTCAAAATTGGAGATATTTCTGTAAGTTTTTCACAAGCGGGGATATATTTATACTTTTTGACTCTTTTTGGATATTTGTGCAATTTTTGACTCTTCCTGGGTATTTATGCAATTTTGACTCTTCCTGGGTATTTTTGCAATTTTGCAAAGTTGCAAGATATATTTGCAAATTTTGAACATGTTAGGGTTTGCCCCCTAATTTTTAGACTTTGTAGGGTTTTTCTCATGATTTTTAGACTTAGTAGGGTTTTCCCCTAGTTTTCAGATATGATGGGGTTTTCCCATATTTTTCAAACTTTATAGGGTTTTTCCCACAATTTTTTGACATGAGAGGTTTTTCCCATAATTTTGAGACCTTGTATGATTTTTTCTGCAATTGTCTGAATATTTGTGCATTTTTTTTGTAATTTTTTGGATAGTTACACAACTTTATGAAAATTCAAGGTATTTGTCATTTTCATATCGTCCAGGGACTTTCCTACAATTTTTTTGCAGGAACAAAACTATGTATGGCCTTTTTTTTATTTTTCTGGATTTTTCACTAATTTTTGTATTTTTTATGGGATTCTTACAAAATTACCAAGAGTTTTCCCAAAGTGGAGTATTTATGCGACAAGGATTGCATACCCTTTCAACGAGACTTTGTAAGATCAAACGAATCAAATCAGACAATTTCTTGGGGGTTGGGTGAATCAAGTCTTATCTAAAGTCTTCAAGCTCTTGTGTGTTCTTGAGAGCTTTTGGAGATTTTCTCCCATGGGTGTCTTCTCCCTTGGGTGCTTCTCCTTGTATGTGTCTGTGAATTAAGGCCTTCTACCTCCTTTTATCGGGGTTTTAACCGGGGGGACTTCATATGTGCATTTAATGCCTTGGGGAGCCGAAGAGACCCAGGGGAGGTTCCCCTGGTTAAGAGGGCACACATAACCCAGCACCTCCTTCGATTCACCTAGGGCCTTTTTGATAACAGGTTAGGATAAGTTATATATGGTGGGTCAGGGTGAGTTATTCCTTGGGTTTGTCCTTTTTGAGTTTGATAACTTATTCTTACCCTGAGAATAACTCATTCCATGTGAAATGGTAGAATGAGTTACTCCTAGAATAAGGGCCTTATTCCTAACCGACCCCAAATAACTTAACCCTGCTATCAAACTAGGTTAAGAGTGAGTAGGCGGAATAACTCATCCTATTCTTCCTTATTCTGTTATCAAAGTGGCCCCTAGAGAGTTAAGTTCACCCCTTCTTTATTTATTGCTTGGAGAATAGATTAGCTTCTCCTGGTTAGAGTTTAATTGAAAGATGCATGGGGAGAGTCCCCTCGGTTAACATTTAATTGACGGAGATGGGAGTTCCTCCGATTAACTTGCGGAGGTAAGTTTACCCCCTCCACCAATTTCCTTTAATTATTTGAGAAACAAAAGGATTGGGGGGTTCCCCTGGTAAGCTGGACGTAGGTGGTACTCAGGGGAGGTTTACCCAGTTATAGTTTAATTGAAGGATGGCGGAAGTGAACTGGGGGAGGTCACCCGATTTGGAGTCAGAAGGGGAATGGGGGGGTGGGGGGTCCCCCGATTTTATCTTTAAGGAGGCAGTGAATCGAGGGAGGTCCCCTCGATTTGGAGTTAGAAGGGGAACCGAGGGGGTGGCGACGGCTTAGGTTGGAGGTGGAACCCGTGTGTGTGTGTGGGGGGGGGGGTCCCTCCGGTTTATCTTTAAGGAGGTAGTCAAACGGGGGGGGGGGGGTCCCATGGTTTGGAGTTAGAAGGGGAACTGGGGGGGGGGGGGGTTGGAGGTGGAAACCAGGGGGGGTCCCCCGGTTTATCTTTAAGGCTATGTAGTCTGAGGCGCGTCTCAGAGGTGAGGCGGTGGCTGCTCGCCTCGCCTCGTCCTGTCTCGCCTCGCTCTCACCACAGTTTGTCTCACTCTCTCTCTATCTCACATAGACACAAAATTGGTTTTTGACAGTGGTTTGTTAAATTCTATGTGAATTTAGTGAGTCATAATAATTTGAATCATAGGACTGAATGAATTTAGGAAATTTATTGACTTTATATAGGTATTTTTGTGATATTTAGACATATAATTTATTTTTTGAATTATATATACATATTTAAAAAAAATCTCGCCTCAAAAGCCTCAAACGCGTAGGCCATCGCTTAGGCGTTTGAGGCATGAGGCGACCCCCTGGCCGCCTCGGCCGCCTCACGCCTCAGACTACATAGCGAGTTTAAGGAGGAAGTGAACTGGGGGAGGTCCCCTGGGTTTGGAGTTAGAAGGGGAATCAGGGGGGGGGGGGGTTCCCCAGGTTTAAGTTGGAGGTGGAATCGGGGGGGGGGGGTTCCTTTTGTTTATCTTTAAGGAGTAAGTGAATCGGGGGAGGTCCCTACAGTTAACCTCCCCTTTTTATGATAATTTTCGTGTTCAACTGATATGTCAAGATTGGAAAGAGAAGATAAGACTTCAATTTCTCTTTCCCCTTTCTTTTGGATTCTTCTCCATGTTAGTTCCTCTTCCATTCTTTAAGAACATTGATTCATATTTGTATGGTGCACTTTTTGAACCCAATACTATTTTTGTGTCTCTTTTTGATAATCACAAGTGAAAAATTATGAAATTATTTTATTTATGTGCTTATAATTTACTTAGAAATGTGTCATATTTATGCCTCCTTGTTATATAGAAAATAACTATTTGAATACAAAGTTTTAGAGTAAAATTTTTATATTGATTGACAAATATTTGCAAATTCTTTTTAGTTTTCTCTTTACTAATTGTTAATTGTTTGCCATTTCTTCTATTTTTGCGTTTTAAAATATAGGTATATGTTAAAGATTTGTGAATATCAAATTTTCTATTAACTAAAGATAGAATTTATATTGAGAAAATGTATAGTAGTAGTTCTCTTACAATGTATTTAGTTATATAAACTAAGCTTTGCCTAGGCCCCTCGCCTTGTCACCTAAGTAGTAAGACGGTGTGCAAGTTTTTCTTTTTCTCACAAGTCCATATGTTGACATTTAACTATTCCCCCAACTCCATTGGCCAAGGGCTTCAACTCCTAAATACATTGGCCAAGGAGTTAAAGGGGCGGTGCATTTATTACCCTCCCAAATACATTGGTTCAAGGAGGTGAGGTGGCCGGCCATTTATTCCCTAGCCTAGTCCATTAGTTAAGCTTTTAGAAGAATAGAAGACAAAGGAGAGGCAGCCGATCCTCCTTGGTGGATCTTCATGCCTATTTACTTGAATTCATAAGAGCACTTCACAAGAACATAATTAGACACTTGGTGCTTCCTTTCTTCATGCTTCTTGATCCTTGGTGGATCATTGATCTATTTCCTGACTTTTTGTGTCCCTTAGGACTTGGGGGAAATGCTTAGGAAAGATACATATGCAAGGATATACATGCTAGAATATGTCAACAAGGTATCCCTTCTTTATCAAACATACAAGCATTTGAGGCCAAATCTTCCTTGTGCCAAGCTCCTCTTGTTGCTTGATGTCCCCTTCTTAAAAAAAGAATCTTCACCCTCCCTTGCGCAAGTTTCTCCAAAGCTCCAAGATTCCAAGGCTCTAAACTCCAAGCTTGCAAGCTCCAAGTTTCTCCCGTCTCCCATGGGCGCCTCCTTTTATACGAGTTTGAGGCTTGATACCCGAATGGAGTCTCTCCGGGTTTGGAGCATTAGTTAGTCCAACCTCTTGGATTCCTCCGGGTTTGCAAGAAGGAAGAGGTCCCTCCAGGTATTGGAGTAAAAGAGAAGGAGGCTGCCGCCTTCCCCCTTGGTTCCTCCTAGTTTTGGCCATTTAATGTTCTAACATTAATGCCTATTTAGGTCTCTCTTGGTTTTGGCCGGAGGAGGTGAATTCCCTCCTATTTTTGGGCCATTAAATGCCTTAGCATTAATGCCTATTTTGGTCTCTCCTAGTTTTGAAGATTGAGAGAGATAGGGAGGGGAAAGAGAAGGAAACTTGGAGGGGGTCCCTCCGGGTTTGGGAATACTAGGGGGGGGATCCCTCTGTGTTTCTTCTCTTTTGTTTTTCCTTTAATAATTTTACGGTGCAACACTTACTTCTGTAATTTTTTTTCGAAGACGTGTAATTTGAACATAACTAGGCAAATGCTTATCTGATCTCTTTGTGGTTTAGTCTAATTATTTTCTATCCAGTGGATTCCTTAGGGAATAGACATACTTCGGAAGCAAGTGATGATTTTGGAAATATCTAGGTTCAACCTGCAAGTAAAAATTCTTGGCCATCTGACACGGAACAATATGAAAATGTAAATTTCTAATCCCCACAAACAAATTCCGATCCTGATTCGGTATCGGTTAATGTTCCACAGAGTGTGGCGCCCACGTCTCGAGACTAGGGAATGGATCGCAGTAGTGTATGAACCACCAAGTAGATAGGGTAGCTTGACTCTCAATGCTCACTGGCACACTCGAGTAGGAAAATTAAATGCTCTCTCTCTCTGCAACAACATGATATAATGAAATCCTAATTATGGCTCACGCATCGACGCGCATCATACAAAAGCATACTAAAAGAACAACATGATCAAATTTAAATCAAGAGTGATCAAATGTATGCCTGAGTGCAATGTCGAGGCCACCCGACCCCCTCCGAGTTACAACCAAAGGCTCACCCTACCCAGGAGGTATCAAGCAAATAAGAATGGAGGGAGGAAAGAGTGGGGTCGAGGATCGATTGCTAAAGTGCAGGGATGACACTGTCTAGGATGTTGACGGCAGGGTCAGGATGTACCGTCAGAAGGGGTTGGCGATGCTGGTAGTGGCTGTTGGTTGTCGTTGCTGGGACCCTACTTCTCACGTGCTAAAGAGGGAGGGCGAATGACGGCCGGTAGCAGGATGGCGGAGGAACCAGCAGAGAATAGCGTCACAGTGGCTGTCGAGTTGCAGGGGACTCACGGCGGTCCAGACGTGGATGGTGGTGACAGACAGCTGAGGCGCAAGGTGGCTGCGGCATGCGACGAAGACGGCGGACTGGACCAGCGGCGACGTATCGGTGTAGGGCAGGATGTCTGCAACGACTGATGGCTACGGGGGGGGTGGAGGGCATAGTCGTCGATGGAGAACGGTGCTTGGAGGCTGCCTAGCCCACTGATAGGATGGTGTTGCGAGGAAGGTAGAGGGAGGGAGAGGAAGAGGGAGGTCGTTGGTGGGAGCGGGATGGCCTGGTGTTGGCATTGTGGCTTGGAGAGGGAGGAAGAAGATTGTAGCTGGTGTAGTCGATGGCGCTGTAGACTGCAAGTGTAACGGAGTTTGCGCGAACGACGGTGGGGTGGCGCTTCTGGCTTTTGTGGGTCGAATGAGGGCAAAGAAAGGAGTAGGAGGAGGCATAGGGACTTGGGTCACTGATGCGATGGTTTTATGTACGAAGGAGGGGCAGGGGGAAAGGGAGGGAGGGAAGGTTGGCGGTAGGGGTGAAGAAGAAGAAAGTGGGAGGGGGTCTGTGGGCTTGTCAGAATGCGCAGTGGGGAAGAGTGGGTGTTACGTGTGTGGGTGAGGGAGTGAAGGGGAAGTAGGTTTCGTACCGTATGGTGGCAGAAAGGAGGGGATGAGCAGTGGGTTTGCAGGGGATTAAAACAAAGAAGAGAAAAGAGGGCGTCTGTTGTACCCAGACATTTTCCAGAGAAAATAATGAGAAACGAGGACTCTGGAATTTTGCCGAACACCTTCGAGGCGTTATTTGTCTAGCCTCTTTTATGACATGCCAGGCCCAGCCGAGGGTCCTAGTCAGCTGACCGTGACTCACGGCGACACATACAATTAATGGGGGCCAACGCCGATCATTCAGTACGCGGTTTCACCTGCCTTCAACTAAGCCATCCGGGCCAACCCGAGGGCATCCCGGCAACGAGCCACAGCACGTGACACCAGGGGACTCGGTTACGACCAAGACCTGGACTTCCACGTCTACTATGCGGTCAACGTCGTAGGTCTGATACAACCAGTCAATGACCAGACCAATGTCGATACAAAATTTGACAGCTCTTGGGACGAGGAAGAGGAGATCCTGATCTCGCTCCCCGCCAAGTTCGGCACCCTAGTTCCAGTGATCGACGAGCCTTTGTTGCTCTCTGGCGAAGATGTCAGGGTTGAAGAAGCTCCCCCTGCCTCCCAGTCTGTCGAAGAATCCAACTCTGCAAACTTTCCCAATGAGGAAGTTGCCCAGAGCACTTGCCAGGAAGTTTTGTCAGCTTAGTAGCCAACCCTAGGGAAGCTCCAGTGGCATCGGTTGACAACTGCCAGCAAGACCACATCATTGCCAGAGATGACTCTACAAAAGCCTTGCCGTCGTCAATTGACGATGCCAGAGAAACTCCGTTGACAGACGTCGGCGGCCCAGAACAACCCCTGCCAGAATTCAGTAACGATGACTCTCCAGTTCCACCAGCGTCAACTAGTGGCTTCGAAATTCAAGAAGTACACGAAGACGACAGTGAGGATGAAGATTTCATCGACTTCCAACTTGCTCCTCCCGAGCTGGAGGATGGTGGCCAAGCAACCGTTGACGAACTCATTGAGGTCAACTTGGGTGAAGTTGAAACCCACCAACCAACGTTCGTCAGCGCTCTCCTTACCGAAGCAGAAAAGCAAGACCACAAGCAACTCTTGCTTGAATACAAAGACTCCTACGCCTGGACGTACAAGGAGATGCCATCATGCCAGGGCTAGACCCCTCCGTAGCGGAGCACGAGCTAGTCATTTCTCCCTCAGCAACTTTGGTCAAACAACCACAACGGCGTATGCGCCATGAGCTGGAACTCCAAGTTTCGGCCGAAGTCAATAAAATGGCGGAGGTCGACTTCATCGAGCCATGCATCTATCCAATCTGGCTCGCCAACATCATCCCAGTAAAGAAGAAAAATGGCCAAGTCCGCATTTGCGTCGACTTTCGGGACCTCAACAAAGTATGTCCAACGGACGACTTTTCAGTACCAATCACAGAAACCATGGTCTATATGACCACCCGACATGAAGCCTTGTCTTTCATGGATGGATCGTCCAGTTACAACCAGATCCGGATGTCCCTCAAAGACAAGAACCATACAGTCTTCCAGTCCCCCAAAGGCATTTTCAACTACAAGCGCATGCCCTTTGGTTTGAAGAACGTTGGGGCTACTTACCAGCGGGCCATGACTAAAATATTCGACGAGATGCTGCACAACATCGTCGAATGCTATGTCGACGATCTCGTCGTTACAAGAAAAAAGCGGGAAGACCATCTACATGATCTGCGCCAGGTCTTAGACCGACTCCGGCAATATGGGCTCAAGATGAACCCTATGAAATGCGCCTTCGGCGTATCCAGTGGCATGTTTCTCAGTTTCATCGTTAGATATCGAGGAATTGAGGTGGACCCCCGCAAGATTAAAGCAATCCGGGAGCTTCCACCACCTAAGAACCTCACTGAGCTTAGGTCCTTCCAAGGAAGACTGGCCTACATTCGAAGGTTTATCTCTAACCTCTCTGGTCGGTGTACGCCTTTCGACAAGCTCATGAAGAAAGGTGCCCCATTTGTATGAGATCCAGATTGTCAGTCTGCTTTTGAGCAAATTGAAGAGTACCTTCTCACTCCCCCAGTCTTGGGGGCACCAGTCAAGGGTAAATCTCTTATACTCTACATCGCCGCCATGGACGCTTCGTTAGGAGCTCTACTGGCGCAAATCAATGAAGAGGGTAAGGAGCAGCCGCTCTACTACCTCAGCCGAAAACTGATCGGTGCTGAGTATCGCTACTCTCCCATGGAGAAGGTTTGCTTAGCGCTAGTATTCGCCATCAAAAAATTGCGGCACTACCTCCTGTCTCACTGGGTGGAGCTTGTATCTAAGCACGACCCACTCAAATATCTTCTCAAGCAACCCGTCCTCTCAGGTTGATTGTGAAAATCGGCTCTCTTGTTAATGGAGTACGATATCACCTATGTTCTCAGGAAAGCGATCAAGGGACAAGGTATGACTGAATTCTTAGCTACCCATCCAGTACTGGACGATTCACCTCTCAATACGGAACTCCCCGACGAGGAGTCCCTTGCCTCTCAGTCACCAGTGTCAGTTGAACAAGCCGGAGATGTCTTGCATTACTAGCGGCAAGACGCCCTCACAGCTAATGTACCTTGCTAGGAGCTCTACTTTGATGGCGCTTCCCGAAGGGCCACTCGGAATAATCAAAGTGTGGCCATCACAGCGGGTGTCGGCGTCGTTTTCCTGACCCCTCAGGGTGGAGTTTTGTACAACTCATGCGCCCTCATGAAGTCCCTGACCAGTAATGAAGCAGAGTACGAAGCTCTGATCATCGGGCTTCAGATGGCCCTCGACATGGGCATCAAGTGCCTCAAAGCCTACAAGGACTCTCAGTTAATAGTCCGGCAAGTCCTTGGCATCTACGACGTGCGGAAATAGGAGTTAGTTCTATACCATGCCGCCGTCACTAGACTCATCCAGAAGTTCTATTTCTTTGAAATAGATCACGTCCTCAGAAGTAGCAATGCTCAGGCAGACGCCCTAGCGAAATTGGCGGCAACCATCAAACTTCTGCCCGGGGGCGAAGTCGACATCAATGTCAAGCACAGAAGATTGATGCCGAGTATAATCGATGATGAGTCCGGCCTCACTGTCTACGAGGTCCATAACCTCGACCAGAACATTCCTCTAAAAGAAGAAGATTAGCGTGAGCCAATCATTAAATTCAAGCAAGGTTGGCTCCCTCCTGATCGAGCTCAAAGGGTCCAGCTACTCCGTCGGGCAACATCATACGAGTTGATCGGCGACTCCTTATATAGACTTGTTCATGAAAAAGACAAGTCAGTTCTCTTGAGATGCGTCTCCCCAGTCGAGGCTCGAGCCATCATGCACGAGGTCCATTTAGGATTGTGTGGCGCTCACCAGGCCGGAGACAGAATGAAGAACAACATCAAGCTTAAAGTCTTCTATTGGCCGACCATGTACGCGGATTGCACTCAGTATGCCCGTACGTGTCATCAATGCCAAGCCTTTGGCCCGGTGCCTAGGAGACCTCCCAATCCGTTGCATCTAACGGCCCCCACATGGCTGTTCGCAGAATGGGGTATGGACATCACGGGCCCCTTGCCATCGTCTTCCAGAGGTCATAAATATATTCTGGCCGTTACTGATTACTTTTCCCGATGGGCCGAGGCCATTCCCCTGCGGGAGGTCAATGGAGAAGTGGTAGCCAGATTTGTTTGGCACAATATTATCTACCGATTTGGTACTCCCAGCTGCATAGTGTCAGACAATGGCACACTCTTCAAGAATCGGGTCGTATATCAACTGGCGGTCAAATTCCACATCGACTCGAGAACCTCTTCAGTTTACAATCCTTAAGCTAACGGCCTGGCTGAGGCCTTCAACAAAACTCTCTGCAAGCTCCTGGCTAAAATAGTTAGCCACCGCAAACGTGATTAGGGCGAAAAGGTGCTCGAAACACTGTGGGCCTATCGGACGATTTACAAGACCCCCACGGGGTGCTCACCATTCTCTCTCGTCTATGGGGCTTAAGCCGTCATCCCCACCGAGATCCAATTAGCATCTTACCGTGTGGCGGTCCACGCCAGTCTCCCCGGTCCAGATGAAGATGAATACTAGAGAAGGCTAGAAGAGCTTACTAGTCTAGAAGGCAAACGGCTTGAAGCCTACAAACATCTACAAGTATATCAGGCCCGTATGACTCGAGCCTACGACAAGCTCGTCAAACAACGAGCTTTCAAGCGAGGCGATCTCGTCATGATTAAGGAAAAGGAGGTCATGGCAAGGCACCTCAGTGGAAAATTAGAACCTAACTGGCGTGACCCATATATCATTCATGATGTTTACGAGGGTGGGGCCTACACGTTCGTGGACCACAAGGGTGATAAGCCGTTCTCGCCTCTCAATGGTAAACACATGAAGCTATACCACGCTCCAGAGCATGAGTTCGCACGCCACCCAGACTAAGGCGCGTCCTCCAGTTATCACCAGCAATCCAGTAACCACCTCCTCTAAGGGGAGGGACCACTCACTTGCTCCAGTTGTGCCCCTTAACAACGCGATTCATAGTCATTCAAACTAACGTGCCATCATAGCCCGTTCCAGCATCAGTGCCATACACTCATGACGATCAGTCTCCCAGCATCGTCCTCATAACTGTAGGTTGAGGATGTCCAGTACCAGCCACAATGCAGCCATCATGCTCTCAGGTAAGCAAAAAAAGGAGGGGGGGTTAAAAATAGAAATACCTCGGCGGACTCAATCATCCTCTTCACTCGGAGATGACCGAGGGCAAAAAAGCCAGTAACCCGGTTAAGGTGAAAACCCGCAAGGGCACCTCAGGCAAAATTGGGTAACCCCTCGGTGTGAAAACTTGTAAGGGCACATCGGAAAAAGCTAAAGGGGGTCGGCTCTGGCAAAAACCTGAAAGGGCAGTAGAGCTGGTAACGAGAAAAAAATAATCTCTCTCTGCCCCCCACGCGGGATAGTCAGCCACCCACTTCCCAGCCATCATATGCCTCTCTAGTCAACCCATACTAGTTCCTGACCAATGCCCCACTCCTGTTTAAACACCAGGCCTCCTAGACCAGCCGTACGCCATTATGGTCGGCATACACCAATCCTCGACCAACACATCTCCCCAGCTCTTTGATCTTATTTTTTCTAGTCAGTCGTATGTCACCTCAGTTGGTTCATGCGTCTCTTGGCCACTCCACCGTCATGGCCGGCCAGCGCACCCCTGTAATTTATACATCATCCCAGCCATCTATCTTAACAAACCTCAACCCCAGTTAACCTCTAAATCCCTCCTAGTCTGGATCTGTATGTCTCAAAGTTCCTTCAACCTCGAAATTCCCATTTACCAGCCCATCATGGTTGAACCACCATGATTCTAGTTATAACACCAAGGTGTACCAGCTCCCTGATCCCAGGACCACAACAGCAATGAGCCATGAACAACACAAGTCTCAGGTCAAGTCCCCCAAACGATAACACGCTCGGGACGACGACCCCCAGAGGCCCAAGTAAGCAAAAAAAAAAGAAAGAAAGAAAAAAGAAGAAGAATTGGGGTTAAAAATAGAGATACCCCGGCAGATTCAGTCATCCTTTTCACTCGAAGATGATTAAGGGCAAAAAGGGCAGTAACCCGACTGAGGTGAAAACCCGCAAGGGCACCTCAGGTAAAATTGGGTAACCCCTCGGTGCGAAAACCCGCAAGGGCGTATCGAAAAAAGTTAAAGGGACCAGCTCTGACGAAAACCTTAAAGGGCGGTGGAGTTGATAGAGAGAAACAAAAAAATTCTCCTTCCCTCTTGGCTCCTTAATGGCGAATAGCCACTAGTCTCGACACTTTGCTGGCAACAAACTCAACATTCTGCTGTGCCGTCTAAATCCCTCCTACTTCGCTAAGGCTGTGCCCACACACTCGGAACGCCTTCCCTCAGTTCCTACATGCTATCATCCTCACTCCGGGGCTAAATCTAAGCTCGACCAGCTAGCTACTCGAGCCGTTCGACAACTCGGAGTGTATCAGGAATTTTCTCGAACACTTTGCGAGCGGCAGCAACAACATTAAACAATTGACCTCCACGGGTGAATCCCAGCACCCCGGAGACCTAAGTCCATCAAAGGACAGCGACAAACGACATCGGAAGACCCCCGGGGGTGGCTCGCATGACGGCGGCTCGCCCGGGGCGGAGTTCGCCCCAGGCGTGGCTACGCCCAGGTGGGGGCGAACTCCCCGGGGGGGCTTCCCCACCCAGCATCTTTTGCCTCAGTTCGAGCCCGTTCTAGTCCCAGTCCCGCTCGGTTCCAGCCTACGTACCAGTTCGGGGAGCTTCGCGAGGAAGAAGTCTGAAGCATGCGCAAAGGGACTGGTCAACCTCATTCTATGTGCTCTAGTCAAGCCAGCCACCAGTCCATATCCTTTTCTTCTTCTTGTGTTCACACTAGGTCAAAGTGGGCCCAAGAGAGACATAAAATGGGGATTTTATAGGCCCCACAAAAAATCCCCTGTCCAGTCCGCGTTAACCCCCCCAGGGGGGTGTTTACGCGGACCAGACCGGCCCCCCCCGATCAGGTCTGCGTAAACCCCCCCATTCTATAAAATGAAAAGTTTTTTAAAAGGAAAAAAAAAAGGAGCGCTCCGCGTTAACTCCCCCCCCCCCTTGGGGGGGGGGGGTTATGAGGACCTGACCCCCCCTCCCGGTCAGGTCTGCATAAACCCCCCAGTCCATAAAAAAACCTTTTTTTTTTCAAAAAAAAATGCCAACCGGCCCCGCGATAGGCCCCCTAGGGGGGGGGGGGTTACGCGGACCAGATCGCCCCCCCAGGCTGGTCCGCGTTAACCCCCTCCCCCTCTCACAAATGAAAAAAAAACTATTTTTTATCAATTGAAAGGGGTTTACCCAGACTAGGGCACCCCCTCCATTACAATCTGGGTAAACCCCCCTAACTCTTCAACTTCCCTATAAAACCCCCCCTTAGAAGCTCAAGGGACATATACATACGCAGATACACAGGTGCAAGCGAATACACACACAACAAGGCTCAGCATTCTAGCAAGCACACGAGGAGCAAGGTGCGTTGGTTGGCTTGTCGATCGGCTTCGTACACGCCGAGGGTATGTCAAACATACTCCCCTCATATGGCGTCTAGCCGCTTCATTCAAGTCTATCCCTTCACATATGGGGCGTTATGATAACGGCGATCACACCCGCACATCGGGTCCGCCTGCGTATGGCTTGTTATGATAATGACGCGCTCGCCATAATGCCGGATTTGCTCCTGCCATGGGACCACGTGCTCGTCGCTCGCCCCGAGCCGGCCACTGACGGTCTCGACCGGTGACCCGAGTTAGTCGGACTCTGGCCCGAAAGTAATATTCTCGAGATCGGCTCTAACTTTCTGGCATGCCGACACTCGCCCTCAGGGATCCGTACCCGACTGCTCATCTCGACTAGCGTCTGGCCTCCCTCGGGCTCCAGCCAGTGTCCGCCCCTGCCATCCAGTCTAGCCCTCCCTCGGCAACTCCGCCATGCCTTTAGCTCCTAGTGGAGAGCCTCTGTAAAAATATGCGGACATCCGCTGCATCCTGCATTGACCCGGGGACCTACCCATTCGTCGGAATTGTTCCGCGGCTTGCACTAGATGTACGAAAGCCTTTAAGGCCCACCTGTAAAGCCTTCGTGACATCTATAAGTGGAGAGGGGGATTTCTGTAGCCAATATAAGAGCAGCCAAACTAGGCCCGTCAGGACCGAACGAGGCTCAGCTCATCCAAGTGACAGCCCCACGGGGCCCACTTAGGCTTAAAAGCTCAATAAAGATTACTTGGGATCCCCCCTTCCTCGGCGGCCCTTAAGCTCGGAAGGCCCGAGCGTCAGAACGGAGGAGGACCCATGCCCGAGTTATCCCTTCACGGGGATAGAGGCAAGCGCCCTGTGCCCACTCCGACCTGACTCCGTCCGAGCTATGCCTATCGCCCGGACAGGGCTGGCACCTTTTATGCTCGGACCAACTGACGAGTGTTTATCCACGCAGCCGTTGAAGAGCCCTTTATGAACAGGAGTTTACGAGGATAAAGGATCCATGATCCCTCAAGGCCATGAAGAGCCCATGATGAGGGCGTAACGATCCCACGATGAGGACATAACGATCCCATGATGAGGACGTAACTGCCGCCTGAAACTCCTCAGCTTACGGGACTCATAAGGTGAGCACACTATATAAAACCAGGGATTCCCTCCAGTGAAAGGTAACGGCAATACACGCCTAAAAACCCCTGAGCATGAATCACTTCACCACCTTGATGTTGGGGGATCTCGTGCACCTCTTTCTACCTCCCTCCCTATCTTCCACCAGTACTCTACTGACTTAGGCATCGGAGGGTTTTCCCCAGGGAACCATCCCTGGGCCCCCTTTGCAGTTCACTTTCCGGTGATCATCTTCCCAGCTCAGGACAAGCGCGAGATCACGCCCCTTCAATAAGGAAAGAATAGCCATAAAGAAACCGGTTGTTCACGTATCCGCACCCGGGTTCCAGTATAGCCCTCACGCCGGCCGATATGCGACCAGTCTCCCAGATTCCAGTTGATCAACCCTACCAGTCGAATGCAACGGTCACCTTATAGCTGCAGTGTACATCCAATCCTTTACCCATAGCTCCAGGAACATCCCGGCCCTCCTTCAGCACAGAACAAAGGTGTTCGGATTCAATCCGATGTAAAACAAACACCGGCTGCTGCGGTCGGTGGGGAAAAACGTCCTTTACACGAACCCCCACAATCGCTCGCACACTCGTGCCTGCGGACCTCCTTCCCTCCACGTGCTGCTCGATACCCTCGTGCCCGCGTGCCGTGCCCTGGCGACGCTTCCCCTATCCAAATTCGATTCCACAGGTGATCGTCGAAAAGTTGATTGGCACACCTGTATTCCACCCAGTCATCCCGGTTCCAGTCACCTAGGACGATTAGCCACACTATTCTCGTGCGTATACGTCGTCCTTTGCTCACCCCCATCGATACCCCCGGAAACCTCGTGTGCCAAGCCAACCTATCTCGGCCTTCCGTAAAAGGCGAGTGTATGTCACCGTCGTGAGAAATATATAATAACAAAAGAAAATACCCCCCAGAAATCTCTCGCGAGCCCACAACGTCCTACCACTCCAAAGAGATTTCTTCATCCCAGTGAAACTTAACAAGTAGGAAACTCAGATTTTCAACTATTATCTTTAAAACATTACATGACCCCTTTATAGACTCTTAACAAGAAAGTCAAAGGTTGCTTCATAGTTAGTGGCGACCCTTTAGAAAACAAATAGACCACTCAATGCTCACGGAAATACGAAGACACTATTAACTCCTAAAAATAAAAGATAGAATGGGAAGACACATCCTATGAAAATAAAAAGACACCATAACTACTCATATCGCCACATCATCGAGCCACAGTGCAGTGCGATCCCGTCTCTTGTAAACCTGAGTCGGGTCTAATCGTTGCACCGTGTCGGTGTCCCCACCAACACTCTGGGGGTGGGTGAGACTTGAACTTGTTGGGTAAGGCTCAACGGCTCTCTGGTATCTCTCAAGTAAATCTGGATCCAACTGTTGTAGCTCCTCTTTAGACATCTATGAGTCCTCTGAAGTCAGGCGGCCTTTTCAACGCACCAAGTATTACTGATACCCTCGATTTCTAGTGGAGATCATTTGTTCATCCAGTATGCTCTCTATCTGATCGCGTTATGTTGGGACTATGGCTGGTGGACACTCATGTTCTAGTTCACTCTCAAGAGGAAGGGAAGACTCAAATGGATCTCTTGGGATTGCTGTTGGCTCTCGATATGCAACCAAGTCAGAAACATTAAAAATAGAGCTTATCCCCCAATCTTATAGGCATTTGGTTCAACCCGCTTCAATATTTTAAAGGGACTTGCGTTGCAAGCTTGCAGCTTGTTGGTGACCCTTAAGGGGTACCTCTTTGCACCATTACCAGATCTCCTTTATTGAACTCTTGAAACCACTAGCGGGAATTAGAATGTAGTTTGTATGATTCATTGTAGGCCTTAATGCATTGACCTATTTCTTCATGCAAACTTTGTATATCCCATGCAAATGACTCTGCTGATCCTGAGACTCTAGCATGTATTGGCATAGGAATGAGATCTACTAGTTATCGGGGATTGCACCCATGGACAATCTCAAATGGACTTTTCCTTGTGGTTCGGTTGACTGAATTGTTGTAAGCAAACTCAGCTCTTAGCATAATCGAATTCCAAGTTCCCAAATGGTCTCCCACATTATAACGACCCAAGATCTGAATACTGAGAAAGACTCCGATAGTCTTGGATCTTGGCTCGCCACCTATGAGCCGGGGGCTCGGAAGGGTTAAAGGGATGGAGTGGCAGTGTATAAGAATCTAAATAATTGCAACTGAATACAAATTAACATGATTAAGCCAGGTAATAAACAGTTATACAGTTTAACAATTATACAGTTCAACAAATACACAGTCCAGAATTTATGTGTCCATACATAAGTGCAGTAAACTAGAAAGGTACAAGACCACGGGGCATACCCCGCCTCTGGCAAACTGGTGTTAAGACTGACCATCGGCTCCACGTGAGACCTCCGAAGCACAACGTGCAAGTCGCGCCTCACCTGAAAACAAAAGGGGTGAGCCTCGTCTCATCGGCTCAGTAGGGGTCTCGCGGATCCCCACCTTACAACGGCAAGTACACAGTGCAATAAATAACAATTCGGAACAATAACTATAACAAAAGAACATCATCTAATAATTAAAGTAAAGTAACTTCATTACACGAGTACCAAAGCTATTCGTAATAAACCATAAGTTGGAGCCGTACAAAAGAATACCCTCGGCCGCCCGAACACTAAGTCACAACAGTAAGAAAGTAGGGTTGCTACACTTGAGTGACAGGAGCACTACCCACTAGAAGTAAGGCCGGATGCGTCCACTGACGACTTAGTCCACAGCCTTAGGTGTCTCCCTACATGACCCATACGGAAATTGAGACACCGTACACAGAACACAAGATGTGGGTCTAGTCGGGGTCGTGCTCCTCAGCACGCATCCGAAGTCCCCGACCACGTGTGCACACACTGACTGACTGCGCTACGTCAGGCCCTCTAGCTAGTTTTCCTCCCAGCCTGGACTCGAGCCGCCACAGTGGGAGGTCTTACGAAAACCAGTCTAAAACTGTCTCTCTCGGGGCTAGCTCTCCACTACTCCCAAGTCGATCAGCACTGTCTCTCTCGGGGCTAGCTCTCCACTACTCCCAAGTCGATCAGCACACGCGTGCCTAGACAAGCTACGATTAGTGGGAAAAGGTCACTCCAAGTAAGGACCCGCTGTGAAATTGCCAACGTGTCACCGATCGCGGACACACGCTCATCGCACGGAACACGAGTTTAAACCGCAAGGCATAAGGCCGCCGAGGTTGCTATCTCGAAAAACCATATACTAATCACATTTCCCCGCCGTGGGGTGTACCCACATGTTTAAGCCGAATCATCGGGCGTCCCACCATGAGATGGCCCTCACGGCATTTACACGGCTAATTCCTCATTTATTTTGACCAGAAATACCTTAATTTGACTTCTCGGGGTGAAAAACCAAGTTTCCGGGCCGAATAGGCTGAACCAGGGGAGGGTGGTCGACCAACAGAGTCGGCCCGACGAGTCGGTCAATCGGTCCGCCCATCCCTCCCAGGGTCGCCTAGGGTCAGTTGATCGACCCCCAGTGGCGGTCGACTGAACCCCTATCTGAGCCCTTTTTCTGCGCATTGTCAGGAATTGGTCGACTGATCCAATGGGTTGGTCGACCGATTCTGACGACGACAGAACGGGGTGACCCCTCCGCATGGATGGCAGTATCGGCCGAAACCGATACGTTTCGGCCGAAACGTATCGGTTTCGGCCTATACCGAAATCGAAACGGGCCTTGTCACTGTAGCAAGTCCGATACTAAAAAAAAATTTATTTTTTTAATGGTTTTGGACCGAAACCGATCGAAACCGGACCGAAACCGAAACCGATACATATCGGTTTCGGTACCGGCCGACCGAAACCGAAACCGATACTGCCATCCTTGCCCCTCCGGGGCCCCGTTCCACACCCGACTCGCCTATTGTGCGCGAGAACCATGGGGAATCGCTTCTCGACCCCTATTACACTCATTCACATCAAATAAACCAAGAATCGTTGCTCAAATCGACAAAATCGCCGCTCACCCCGAAAATATGGGATTTTCACAAATAAGAACGAAACCCTCTCATTCTCGCTCGAATCTACACGGATCAGTGGGAAAAACTCACGGCAAGGTGGAAGGGTCCGCCCCCTACCTGAGATGCTGCTTTACCACCTTAGATTGCCCCGATTTTCGCCGTTTCGCGCCGAAAATCGGTGAAGCTTTGGAAATTGCAACCCACCCGCACGATCCTCCTCGTCCACGCCTCACGAGCCACCACATGTCGCTACCGAAGCCTTGCCGCGCCTCCTCGCCGCCCGCCGTCTGCAGTCGGAGGGAGAGAGGGATGAACGGGAGAGGGTGAGAGTGTGAAGGTGAGGGGGAGAGGGGTGTGTGTGTGGGTTTAAAAAAAAGGAGTTTCGGGTTGCCCAAAACCCTTCAAAGAAGCAATATCGTGAAAATGCTCAATATGTCAATAATTTAATCAAATAAACTCTAAAATTTTAATGGAAATTTCATAATTCCTTTTAAAATTCTTTAAATAATATCTCGAAAATCCGCGGCTCTTAAAATATTCGCGAAAAATAGATCCGACACCTATTAGGTGGGAATCTGAAATTCAGGGTATTACCGTCCTCCCCTTCTTACAAAAAATTCATCCTCGAAATTTACACCAAAACACAACAGTCTAAGAGGTGATCTTACCCAAACAAATATGGGAATCGCTGCTGCATCTCATCCTCGCGCTCTCAAGTTGCCTCGTTTCCGGAGTGGCGTTGCCAAACCACCTTAACCAAAGGTATGACCTTATTTCTTAATCGCTGCTCACGCCGATCCTCGATACGAATGGGGTACTCGGGGATAGACAGATCCGACGTCACATCAGGCCACACCGAGTCTTCCAACACATGAGAATCATTAGGCATGTATTTCCGCAACATTGACACATTGAATACATCATGCACTGCATCCATCTCTGGAGGTAACTGCAATCGATAAGCCACTGGGCCAACACGTTCCACAATAAGAAAAGGCCCAACATAACGGGGACTCAGCTTCCCACGCTTGCCGAATTGCACTACACCCTTCATAGGGGAGACTTTCAAGAACACTCGGTCTCCCACCTTAAAGGTAAGAGGTCGCCTCCGCCGATCGGCATAACTCTTCTGTCGGCTTTGGGCTGCCTGCAATTTCTGCCTAATCAGCTGTACCACCTCCACACACTGATGTACCAACTCTGGTCCTGTCATAACTCGCTCGCCAACTTCAAACCAGTTAAGTGGAGTATGACACGACCTTCCATACAAGGCCTCGTAAGGCGCCATAGTTGTCAAGGCGACAAGGCGACCCAGGCGAGCTTGGGGTCCTCGAGTGCCTGAGCGCTTAGGCGCCTGCCTAAGCGGCCCTTAGGCGTCAAGTTCATAAAAATATCATGATTAATATATACGTAATTTTTTATATATAAATTAATCATGATTATTACAAATATGGGAAACAACACTAGTATGAACATAGAATTAAAAATTAATAGAAATGACATTGCAATAAAATATCAAAATTTAATTTGAAATAAAATTAACAATAAAAATTGGACTTTCAGAATAAATAAAATACTAACAGATGTTTGCCAATTTCTTCCAAAAATATTGAAATCATACTCGAAACAACATACATATAATATAAAGCAAATACGAAAAGAAAAAGACATCTCTCATTATCATTTATCACATACATCAATAATAAAGTAAACAAACACATAACTAAGGAAGTACCATAGTTGACCACTGTAAAAAAAAAGACATACAAAATTCAAATTAAAATTTAAAATACTTTATTAACAAATTAACCCCATTATTAATTGAAAATGGGAGAAGGCAGGATATAGAGAGAGGGATTGAGGGAGATAGTTGCGAACTGTGTGTGTGTGAGAGAGAGAGAGAGGAGGAAGGGTGGGGGAAAGAGAGAGAAGGGGGCATGGGAGAGAAGAGATAGACAGACAGAGAGAGGGGGTAGGAGAGAGAGAGAGAGGGTGGGTCTCACTATGAGTGTGAGAGAGAAATAGAAAGAGAGTGTTAGAGTGTGGAGTCTGAACTCGCCATCGTGCGCCCTCGCACGCGGATCGACCTGTGCGGTCAGGTCGCGGGGTTTCCGGGGGCGGAGCTCCTGGAAGAAAATTTCTATTTATAATAGGGGGGAAGAGGGAGAGAGAGACGAAGATAGAAGGGGGTCGCCTAGGTGCCGCTTTGGACGCCTAGGCTGCCCAAGCGGCGCCTTGGGCCGCCTTTTTCAAGTCCAACAAGGCGTGGGCTCGCCCAGGCTTCTAGAAACCATCTTCCCGCCTAGGCGCCGCTTACTGTCAATGCGCCATGCCTAGACTGGAGTGATAACTGTCATTGTAAGCGAATTCCACTAACGGCAAATGATGAACCCACGACCCTTGCCACTCAAGGCAACAAGCTCTCAACATATCTTCCAGGGTTTGGATATTTCTCTCTGACTGCCCATTGGATTGAGGGTGATAAGCTGAGCTAAAAGCTAACTCTGTACCCAAAGCCTTCTGAAAACTCCTCCAGAAACTAGATGTGAAA
This sequence comes from Amorphophallus konjac, assembly GCA_022559845.1. NCBI lineage: Eukaryota > Viridiplantae > Streptophyta > Magnoliopsida > Alismatales > Araceae > Amorphophallus > Amorphophallus konjac. The sequence continues at coordinate 141,534 of JAHNEJ010003444.1, forward strand.
CGGGGGTCTCGATCGGACACAATAGAAATGGGAATGCCGTGCTAGGGAACAATATGTTCCACATATAATCTGACCAATTTGTGGAACCCAACTTACCTTAATTGGCAACAACTTGGCAGTCTTAGTTAACCTGTCAACCAACAACCATATATCATCATGGCCACCATGAGTTCTCGGCAAACCGACCACAAAATCGGTAGTCACATGGTCCCATTTCCACTCAGGAATCTCCAAAGGCTGTAGAGTGCCACCTAGCCACTGATGTTCCGCCTTTACCTGCTGACATACTAAACACGTGGCCACGAACTCATCAACATTCTTCTTCATACTTGGCTACCAGAATTGCCTCTTCAAATTGCAATACATCTTAATTGCTCCGGGATGCACAACATAACGGGAATCATGCGCCTCCGGCAAAATAGCTTTCCTCACCTGATCTTCGGCCGAGACATATAACCTGTCTTGAAATCTCACCACTTCATCATCACCAAACTCCACCTCGACCATTGACAAGACACGAGGTAGCTCGGGGTCCACACGTTGAGCTTCTATCACCTAGCGATGGATAGCTGGCGTGACAGTCAAGCTAGCAAGAATAGCTGACCCTCGATCCCGAGGAACATTAGTTCTGAAAGTCTCCAGTGGCACCTGCTGTCACAGCTTCCACTCTTTCAACATTAAATGACTAACTGCTACCTTCCTGCTCAATGCGTCGGCCACCACATTTATTCTGCTCGGTTGATAGGACAAGGTGAAGTCGTAATCCTTCACATATTCCATCCATCTCCTTTGCCTGAGATTGAGATCCTTCTGAGTAAACACATATTTCAAGTTCTGGTGGTCAGTGAAAATTTCAAATTTCTCTCCATACAAATAGTGCCTCCATATCTTTAATGCAAAAAATGATTATTGCCAACTCAAGATCATGAGTGGGATAATTCTCTTCATGCGGCTTCAACTGGCGGAACGCATAAGCTACTACCTTGCCATTTTGCATCAACGTTGCACCCAAACCTATCCTGGAGGCATCAATACAAACCACAAAACCACCAGAACCAGAAGGCAATACAAGAACTGGAGCAGTGGTAAGCAATCTCTTTAGCTCCCTATGTTGGGGTAGTTGGTGCTAGCAGAATGCGCACGGCTAAGATCTAGAGGGGGGGGGGGGGGGTTGAATGGATCCCCGTTAAAATCTTTTGCGGAATTAAAACTTTAACAACACTCAATGATTTAAAGAGATAATATCGCTCTCTTATAGAGTGAACTCCTCACTGAAAACCAAAGTCAATCACTCGGTGTGCAAACAAATTCAATACATAAAACCAGCAACACACCAACACAGGGAATGGCCCTCAACCAATTCTTGTACTAGGCGGAGGTTTGATCTAGGATCTCCTCACGCAAAAGGTGGCATTCCAGATAGGCCTAACCGATCTTTCCAGCCACGCCTTTCGATATACTCCTTGGTTGATAGTACACCCAAAACATATGAATGACAATGCAATAAGTATCATATGCCTATGGGGAATGGCCCTAAGCATGCATCTAAACGAAGCTGTAAAGTTATAACAATCACACACGGGAGACAACAATTTTAAGGTGGTTCGGTCTCAACCTTGAGACTTACGTCCACCCCTCACTCAAACTAGAGTGAGGCTTCACGCTGATACACAGCTTAACCCGCTTATCAACAGCTTCGGGGATGAATCCCTATAATCCGCTGATCCACAGCTTTGGGGACAGAATCCCAGACTGCTGAGCCTCACAGCTTGCTAACCCGCTGAGCCTCATAGCTTGCTGTCCGAGGAATTGCTCCTTATCGTTGAGCAACATAGCTTGCTCCGCTGCCTAACAGCTTGAAGAAGGTTTTGAAAGAAAACAAGAAACAACAAAGATCAATACACGGATAGACGTGAAAAATAATGTAGATCTGATCTAGAAATCAACACATCAGTAGCTATTGCTTCTTTGATTTCCTCTCCTCTCTCCGATGCTCTGTTTTGGAGTGGCTCTCATCTTCTCCTCTCTTCTTTGCTCGTAATCTCTTTCACTCTTCTCTTCTCTATCACCCTATTGTCTCCATTGATTTCTCTATCTTCAATATACTTCGAACGAGAGATCCCTTTTTTATACCAGCGAACTAAATCTTGTGGTCCCTGCAAGATTCCAGTCCGGCGCGTGGAGGGAACATTCCTGCCAATGGCTTTTCAAGAGAAGAAGCTAATTTGATGTCCACATGTCAGATCAGAAGAGAAAGTAAATCCACGTGGCTAATCATTCTTTTGGACTACGTGTCTTGGATCACGTGCCAGACAATGAATCTTCAAACCACGTGACCACTTAAGTCTCTAACTCTCTCTACACTTGAGATGTTCAATCCGTTTCCTTAAGTCGTTTGATGCTGTCATATTGATGTTCTTATCAACAAAATATAAAACATTTCATCAAACACTTTATCATCATAAGTGCTTAAGAGAATGCAGACGTAGCCAATTTCATAAGAGTCAGACATCCAAATTAAAAGAACATATGATGATGCAGATGAACTCTGCCATGGCCGGTCCCAAGCCTGGATGAGAAAGGAGGAGGGTTTGCGTTAGGTTGGCAGCCAACAGTAAAAATTTGTCACATCTCCCACATGAATTCTGATCTAAATACATTTTGTGCTAATACTAGGGCGTCCCCTGGAAGCGACGCGTTACATCGGAACCCGGATGGAATGATAAGTGAGGAGGGTTTGCGTTAGGTTGGCAGCCAACAGTAAAAATTTGTCACATCTTCCACATGAATTCTGATCTAAATACATTTTGTGCTAATACTAGGGCGTCCCCTGGAAGCGACGCGTTACATCGGAACCCGGATGGAATGTACAGACTTCCTAAAGCCCTGTCGCCGAGTGTACAAACTTCAGCAATGACGGGAGTGCAGTGTCTGGACTCTTCAAATGTATAGACTTCACAGAAAAGGCTGTACAGACTTCACAAGGCCAGACACCGTGCGCCTGTCTCTAGAGGATTATTCAGTTTTTTTACACTTGAATTCTCCTTGTATTTTTAGAGGCTTGGCCTCTTATGACTTTGTTCAAGTTTGGAAAATCAATAAAATAAAGCATCAAGTGGTGATTTGGTGGAGTGAGAACATTCCCTTCCTCTGGAATGGGGGTGCACTCTCCCTTCTTCCTGCTTGATGACTTGGGTTTTATAAAAAAAAAAGTGAGCAAGGGCTAGCTAGGGCGTTCCCCGTAAGCGACGCGCCGCAATGGCGCCCGATTGCGGTGTCAAATAGGCAAGGGTTTTCGTGTGGGGTTGGACGTTCACGGGGAAAGAAGTTAGTCCAAAAGCATAGGATCCGTCTAGCTACTTGGAATATTGGAACTTTAACGGGTAAGGGTTTAGAATTGGTTAAGATAATGAAGGACACGAGGATTAGCATAGCTTGCCTACAAGAAACTAGGTGGAAAGGACATAAAGTTAAAGATATTGATGGATATAAAATTTGGTATACGGGTAATAATAACTCTAGAAATAGTGTTGCTATAATAATAGATAAAAATTTAAAAGATAGAGTTGTACAAGTTAATAGATTGGGGGATAGATTGATGTTAATTAAACTTATCTTAGGTGAGGTTATTTTGAATATAATTAGTGCATATGCACCTCAAGTAGGATTAGAAGAGAGCATTAAAAAGTAATTTTGGGAGGCTATTGATAGTTTGATCCAAAATATCCCTAGTGAAGAGAGAATCTTTATTGGAGGAGATCTTAATGGTCATGTGGGTAAAAGATAATAGAGGCTATGAGAGGATTCATGGAGGGCTTGGTTTTGGCAATAGAAATGATAAGGGTTACACTATTCTTCATTTTGCTATGGCCTATGATTTAGCAATTACTAATACCTTCTTTAAGAAGAGGGACGAACACTTAATAACATACAAGAGTGTAACACATATAAGTCAAATTGACTATTTTCTCATTAGTGGAAGGTCGATAGAGTTTTATGTAAAGATTGCAAAGTTATTCCTGGTGAGAGTCTAGCCCCTCAACATAGGTTGTTAGTAATGGATGTCACTATCCCTAAATTCAAAAGAAAGATCATTATAAATAATTATTCCAAGATTAAATGGTGGAATTTAAAAGGTAAAAGTTTAGAAACATTTAAAAATCATCTATTAAAGAAAAATATTTGGAATTTAGAACAAGAAACTAATGTAATGTGGAATTGTTACAAATTGTATAACGAGGGTAGCAAAACAACTCTTAGGCGAATATAAAGGTACAAAGAATCTAGAAAAAGAGACTTGGTGGTGGAGTGAGGAAATCTAAAATACCATTAGAGTAAAAAAGGTGTGCTTTAAAGTTTGGCAAACTAACAAAAATAATCAAACCCTAGAAGCTTATAAAATCGCTAAAAAGAGGGCTAAGAAAATAGTCAGCGAAGCTAAATCAAAGGCATGTGAAGATTTATATAATAGATTAGGAACCCGAGAGGGTGAAAAGGACATATTTAAACTTGCTAAATTAAGAGATAGGAAAACTAGATATTTAGATCATGTTCGTTGCATTAAAGGTGAAGATCAAAGGGTTTTAACTAAGGATCTTGAGATTAAAGAGAGGTGGCATAGTTATTTTCAGAAGTTACTTAATGGAGATTGCGTCAAAGATTTCTCTTTAGAAGGTACCCAAGAGTCCACACTTTTTGATAAATATCAATATTTCAGGCGTATTAAGATGTCAGAAGTAGAGGATGCTTTAAGGAAAATGAAAGTGGGCAAGGCCTTAGGACCAGATGGCATACCTATTGAAGTATGGAAAAGCCTAGGAGACATTGGTATTCAGTGGCTAACTAAACTTTTTAATAAAATTTTAAAGGAACGGAGAATGCCAGAAGTTTGGAGGAAAAGTGTTGTAGTTCCTTTTTATAAAAACAAAGGAGATATTCAAAGCTGCAATAATTATCGTGAATTATTCTTATGAGTCATACTATGAAACTTTGGGAAAGACTAATCGAAAAATGCCTCCGATATATGACTACTATATCGGAAAATCAGTTTGGTTTTTATGCCGAATAGATCTACTGCAGAAGCTATTTTCTTACTACCGCAGCTAATGGAGAAGTATAGAGAGATGAGAAAAGATTTGTATATGGTTTTTCTTGATTTAGAGAAGGCGTATGATCGAGTACCGAGAGATTTAATTTAGTGGACATTAAGAAAGAAAGGAATCTCTCAAGGACAGTTGATTTGATTAAGGATATATACGACAGTACTATTACTAGTGTTCGAACTATTGCTGAAGAGATTGGTGAATTTCCAGTTTCTATAGGATTGTATCAAGGTTCTGCACTAAGTCCGTATCTCTTTGCCTTAGTTATGGATGAAGTAACAAAACAATTGCATGAGGATATCCCTTAGTGTATGTTATTTGCAGATGATATTGTCTTAATTGATGAGACTATTGATACTTTAAATGCTAAGTTAGAGCGTTGGAGAGATGCCTTAGAGTCTAAAGGTTTTAAAATTAGTAGGAGTAAGTTAGAGTTTATGTATTGTAATTTTAGTAATGGGAGAGTGGTACAGGAAGACAAGGTTCTAATTGATGGGCATAACATTCCGAAGAGTTGTAGCTTTCTATACTTAGGGTCTATCATACAAGAGAATGAGGAGATTTATGACGACGTTACACATAGGATTAAGGTATGCTGGTTAAGATGGAGAAGCGCATCAGGAGTCCTCTGTGATCGTCGTATTCCTGTGAAACTCAAAGGGAGATTTTATAGAACGGCTGTGAGACTTGCTTTGTTATATTGTACCGAGTGTTGGGCAGTACGAAAGGAACACATTCACAAAATGTGTGTAGCAGAGATGAGAATGTTGAGATGGATGTGTGGCAAGACTAAGAAAGACAAAATTAGGAAAGAGCGCATCCGTAAGGACTTAGGGATAGTCACAATTGATAGTAAAATGAGAGAAAATAGACTCAGGTGGTTTGGTCATGTGTTTCGTCGTCCTAACTCAACGCCGGTTAAAAGATGTAACCGCATCTTAGTGGATGCTAGTAAAAGAGCTCGGAGACGGCCTAAAATGAGATGGTGCGATGTTATTAGGAAGGACATTAGTTTCTTGGGTTTAAATATGAATATAGCACTTGATAGAAATCTTTGGCGGAACATGATTCATGTAGCCGACCCCAAATAATTGGGATGAGGCTCTGATGATGATGATGATGATGCAGATGCCTCGATGCATACACACAGTGCACCGACTTGTGTGATTAGACCTCTGCACGAATGCAGTAGATTGACTGCAGTTGCATCAACCTGTGTAAACCACAGGTAGACCTTATATGCCAAGAGACAATGGATGAAGATAAGACATTATGGAGATGCACCGACCTAAGGTCTCAGACAACCACAAGTGCATTGACCTGGGTCCAGTGACTAACGTATGTGCATTGACCTGAAGACTTCAACCATTATGAATGCACTGACTTGGGTTCAGTGAGTGACATATATGCATTGGCCTGCATTGACCTTAGAGAGCATCTTGCTGTATATGCATCGACCTGATGGACAACACTTTCGATATGCGTCGGTCTTGTAGACTGAATGCATGTATATGCATCGACCTTGCTGAACACAAGATCCAATGTGCATCGACCTTGTTGAACACAAGGTCCAATGTGCATCGAACTTGTTGAGCACAAGGTCCTCTAGTGTACCGACCTTGCTGAACACAAGGTCCTCTAGTCCACCGACCTGATGTATTGATGGAGTGTACATGCACCGACCTAGCAGACTCAATGCGTGTATGTGCATCGACTTGACAAGCTTAAACGAGAATGTGCCTCGACCTTATGTTCAATATAAAACATAACTGCATCGACCTACATGACTGACTGTCTACATATGCGTCGACCTTAAGTTTCTGACACTTAGACTTGTGAACTAAAATGATGACTCAAGCAAACATTATTTATGCAGTTTTGCCTCAGCATAATTCATAGTGTGATATCATCAAAACCAGGGTTCCAATAATCTCCCCCTTTTTGATGATGACAACTATGTGTCATGTAATCGTTCGCACAAGACAGAAATGATTCAATCATTCAAACCATTCAACCGTTCATTCAATATTCAGTCAAAATTCAGTCATTGCAGATAAAGGTCTCCATTCATTACACACAGAAGTTTTCAAAACAAGGAGAATGCAACACTAAAGGAAATGCACTAATAAAGAAATGTGCAGACTAACTATCATGCTTTGTGTAGAATAAGAGAGTTGCTGTTGCTGTCTGTCCAAATAAGTCTTCAGACGAGCCTTCAAAAAATAAAGCTACCTCTTCAAAAACAAAGCTCATCCTCATGACTCACAACTTCCTGACATGACTCATCACTTCTCTCCCCCTTTGTCATTATCAAAAACATATCAGAAGTAATCTATCTTCTCCCCCTGACTCTCATAACTCATCTTCTCCCCCTTTGTCGAGTGGGAGTTCTGCTAGAGCTACCAGGTGACCTCAGAGGAATGGCTTCTGGAATATTTTGTGGAATTCGGTTAACTTTGGTGCCCAATGCAGAAAATTTTGCAGTTAGTTTCTGATCAGTTTGGTGGATTTGAGCCTGGAGTTCTTTAACAGTAGAAGTCAAATCAACAAACCAGTGTTGTAGCATGGTACTCATGTTGTCAATCTGGGCTGTTTGTTGGTGTCTAAGTTCATCTATAGAATTTGAGGTATTTCCAGAGTGTGCAGAGATGGTTTCTCTAAGACTCTTACCCAGATGAAGTACTTCTTCTTGGACTGTGTCTAACTTAACATACATATTTTTCATCTGAATAATTGTGCCCTGATTTCATCTGATAAACTAGCTATCTGTAGAGACAGTTTCTTCTAATCTTCTCGAATGATAGCCAATTCTTCCCTGAGTTTTTGCTGTTCTCTCCTAATGTCAAAGGCATGAACAAGCATTTGTGTTGTTTTTATGTGAGTGTCAGCCTGATTCAGTTTTAAGTTGTTCAGTAGTGATCCTGCTTGTTCACATACATGCAGTAATGAATCCAAGAAACCATGCAATCTTTCATCACTTCTGTATTTGTCCCTGACAAACTTCTTCCACTGACTGTTGACAGTCTGCTCAACATGTACCTGTCCAGCATCTATTCTTTCCACTGCCAGATTCAATTGCATAATAGATGAATTCAAATTTCTGAACTAAGACAACAAAAGTCTTACCAATGTAGGATGAATATCAGATGCATTAGGAGCTGAACTTGGTCCTTCTGGTGTAGATGCGTGAAATTCAGGTGGCTCTTCAGGAGATAGGGGTGGCTGAATGCCAAAAACCATCGAAGGTTCATGATAGGGTCCATACTGAACTTGTGGCACATCAGGATCTGCCTGAACTTGTTGTTGATGCTCAAGTTGTTGTTCCTGCTGTTCTTCATGCTGCTGCTCTTCCTGTTGCTCTAGCTCTGCCTGCTCCTGTACATCCAGCTGCTCATGTTGCTGTTCCTGCAGCTGCTCTTGCTGCATTTCTTGTTCTAGCTGCTCCTCTGCCTGCAGCTCTGGTTGCTGCTCTTTTGTCTGCACTGCCTCTTGCTGCTCAGCCTGCTGTGGCTGTTGTTGCTGTTCCTGATACTCCTGCTCTTGCTATCCTGCCAGTTGCTCAACTAATTGTTGTACTTGTTCTTCTATTGACTGCTGCTCATCTTGTTCTAGCTGCTCTTGTGATTGCTGTTGCTACTCTGCCTCTTGCTCTGCTTGCTGTGGCAACTGTCTCTGAATCTTAGCACCAATGGGTCTCAATTTCATGAACTTAGTGATGAAGTCCATGTTATAAACATTCATCTTAAGGATTTCCTTGTATTTTTCATCTTCTAGAGATATTTTCCACTTCTTGAATATGGCAGTCAAATGAGCTGCATATGAAGTGTCTTCTATCCTCTTTGACACAGCCCATTATTTGCATCATAATTTCTGGGAGACACACTCTAATATTTTTAAACATGCAATAAAATAAAAATCTCTGTGTCTCTGTTAACCTCCCTCTACCTCCATCTTGTGGGGTAATTATTGTGGTGAGCATGTGGTGTAGTAATCTCTTCACTGGTGAAAATTTATTGGCATTAAAATTTGTTAACCGAGTTTGCCTATGATCAGCTGGGTTACTTGGCTGGTCGGTCAGAATAGTGTCGGCTTCAAACTCATCGTACTCAAAATCCTTTTCACAAGCACCTTCCTCAGGTATCCTAAAGACCTTGTGAAGTGAATGTTGAGTAAGCTCAATTTTCATTCCTTTAACACATGACCAGATCTTTGACAAGTCTGGGTCATACCTCAGATTCCCATAAAACTCAGTCACTAGTTTCGGATAGTAAAATCTATGCTTTCCCATAAACTTTTTCCACCCTTGAAATTTAATTATGTCCAAAAATTCAGGAAAACCATCAAGCATCTCCTGATCATGGAAATCAACATACCGGGGGAAAATAATCTTGGCAGACTCAACCAAAGCCTCTGCTTGCATAGATGCTGTATCAGAATCATCTTCCTCTTCAGTCAACAAGTGAGCTTCCTTTTTTGCAGAAATCCGGCGCCGCTTTGCCGGTGACTCAGCCATCAGCTCTTCATCCTTAGAGGGCTTCGATGCAAGTGACTTTGCAATCCCTTTTGAAGTTCCTTTGTCATGCAAATGCTTGGACCTACCCTCCTTGCGAGGTTCTTCAGTTTCATTCCTCAATTGCATGGCCACAGGGTGCTGCTCCTCTGGAACCTTTCGTTTCCCTTTGCTTTTGGTGGCCGGAGACGACATGGTTGATACGAATGCGGGAAACACTAGAGGAAGTGCAAGGAAAGTGGAGATCAGGGATTAAGGAAACAGGTTCGTTCAAGAGGGAAGGTGCACAGATGACTTATCTGCGTCGATGCAATGGGGTTTAAAGAAGCAGGAGACTTGACTTGAATGCGTTGGGCTTCAACGGGGAGGTGGACGCTTAAAATAGGGCAGAGTAAGGCAGAAATCTATTAACTTTACCAATTTCAGAGACAATTACCAAATTGCCCTTCTCTTTGAGATAAATCGCCTTTCCTAATAGTCAAGTGATTTGTGGCTTATAAGGATTATATCTTGATACATTAATGTTCTAAAATCAATCCTTTAATACAAAGACGATGGAGATAAAACAATCTTAGCAAAGTACTATGCCCAATCTAAAATCCATCAACCTTACTTGTCATTTTCATTAGACAAAAGTTGTATAAAAATCTGCCTTATATTGAAAATAAATAGTTTTATGTTTCTGAAAAAAGGCACAGAGTCAACCATATTTTCTTTTTTTTTGTTTATTGGCTTGAGCATTCAAGTGTGACTACACCTTTTTACTCAAGGAGACACGTTGATTAGACGCCTGAATCCCTAGTTACTCATTGTAATCAACCGTTATGCTTCAACTTATGAACAACGTTAGCCTCATTTATCATGACATAACATCTGCACTTCTTTGATGCAGAAAGTCAATTTCTCAAAAATTAAGCCATTGCTCTGCCATGTTATTATACTTATTATATAGTGTATTCCCTGATCTTATTTCAGATTTTATTTTTGAAACAGTTTAAGATCAATACAAGTGCATGATTTTCTACCAGAGATGTCTTATTACTTATAATTTTCAGATTTCAGGAAAATGACTGAACAGTTCCATTTTCAGAGTGTTTTAAAATCATTGTAAATGCATTCATGGATAATCTTGAACAATTAAGGTTAGATTTAATCCCAATAAACAACAGATCACAGTTTTTGTAAGGTGAAACAATTTCTCATCAATATGGGTGTTCTTGTAATGATATCTCTTGATTAATAAAGAGAATATGCTTTCATGACAGACTCCCCCTTAATGAATGCACAGATGTTAATAAGAAGGAATGTGAAAGATTTGACAGAGAAGACTTAGATAAGAGTACAGGAATGGATAAACCTATGAAGGCGAAGTGAACTAAGATGGGTAGTGTAGGTGACCACATCCAAGCATAAGGGAAACTAAAGTTCAGATATGCAGCCAACCAAAGGCACAACCTCAATGGCCTCCTATCAGAATTAAGTCTTCTTCATGAAGCACAGTCCCTTAAAGCAGCAAGTGACTCATTCCAGGTATAGCGAGGTCGGTGCACCTTTCTTATGCATCGACCTACCAGTATAGTATGGTTGGTGCTCCTTCCATATACATCGACCTTCTAGCTTATCCAGACTAAGCTTTCAGCCAAAAATCAATATAGCATTGACTCCACTTGACTGAGACTCGACCTTATAGAATTTCAACCAGCAGCTGTTGCAAGAACACTTATTCAGACATCTGAAGCAGACTATCATTTTCTGACACCATTAACTCGTATTTTTTCACTGAATTATACATTGCCAGCTCAGATCAAAACATTTCAAGCTCCCCCTTACTATGTGCAGTGATTCCAATGAAACAGCAGTCCTTTTTTCATTGTACACAAATATGCAAATATGAAAAATGCAAAATGCAAATTTATCACTATAGGCAAGTTGGACCCTTGGTTCTTGGCGGAGGACTAGCCTCTACACATGATGTGGGTTGCCAGATAGAATTGATCTGCCCTTCTCCTAGCATACCATTTGATATACCGAAGGTCATGCATGAAAATACTTCTAATTATGGACCATGAATGACTATTCAATATACATATGCTCATATGGAAATGCATGCAACAGATTGTCAACTTAAAACCATGATTTGCATGACAAGATATCATCAACTAATATCAGTGAGTTCAATCTGAACAAACATACAACATTCCAAAGAGAATTATTCAAACATCAGTTCAGAGAGAATAAAATGAGGTTTGACTAACCTTCATGTGCCTTGATTTTATTGTATCTCCCTTTTATTCTCTGCCATCAAGGCACACCTGCAAGCAAAATCATTTTGAATCTCTGGGAACCCAAGAATTCTTGGGTCCTGTCAGTTGAGTTACACCTTTCTTAGGTGCTTTCTATGATCTCCGAGTATTCAAATCATCAAGTCTCATAACAAAACAATTGTTCATGACATGCCCCTCATTCCCCACAATAATGACATGAGTTAAATACATTCATGTTCTTCTTTGATGCATAAGTAGAGTATTTTTGTGGGATGGCATTAGTTCTGCCATTTCTATCATGGAACTCAAAATTTCTTCTCACATGCCAATAGTCATGGACTGTGTGGCCAATTCTTCTACAGTTAAGACAATGAGGCCTTTTGTTTGAAAACAAATTTGGCCTTCTTTGATCAGTAAAGCTTCTTTGGACTTTCAATTCATCATTCTTAAGAAACCAACAATCATGCATTATATGCCCAAATCTATTACAGTGAAAGCATTGAATTCTCTTTTTCTGTACGACATGATTATTGACATGAGCCTTTCAAGCATGCACATGAGGATTTTGAAACAAACCTTTTTTGTTTGAATTTGTTTGTACATTTTTGAAACCATTCAATTTTTTGAAGGCATTCATGTCATCAAACTTCATAACATGACAATCATACATCACATGCCCTGCCATACCACAATAATGACACGTGCTTTCCTTTTTGTGTGCATGTGAATGTGTGGGAGACTCATGAGCTACATGCACTGGGGTAGCAGGTTTTCTTTTAAATGTTTTCAGATTATCAGTCTTTTTCTATTTTTCAGATGTTTTCAGATTTTTATTTGTTTTTCTGATTTCTGAGCAGTAAATTGAAAAACAGATGAGCATGATGTTTTAGATTGCTCAGAACTGCTCGCAAATGAAGTTGACAGTTTATTCTCAAACTTCTTCTTATTAACTGGATTGTAACCCAGTCCTTCTCTCTGAAAATTCACTCTTGTCCTAAGAATTTTATCTAAATTTTCTTTCCCTTCAACAAATTTAGACATGCATTCATTCAAATCAGCCACTTGGCCTTCCAGAGATGTTATCATCAGTTCAGAATTAATTATTTCATCCTCACATTCAATTATTCTGATTTTCAGACTTTCATTTTCTTTTTGTAGAGTTGACAGATTTTCAGATTCATTGATGGCAACCGATTTCCCTTTTTCAAAAGTTAATAATCTTTCTGATATGACATTATTTAGCACCATGAGTTTTTTGTTTGGATCTTTCAAATTTTTATTTTTCAAATTCAATTTTTTTAATTTCTTCATCATGGTTATCATCATTTGATTTGGAATACATCTTTTCATTCAACTCCTCCTCAATTTTTTCAAGCTCTTTCTTTTTGTTCAGTAGCTCTTCATTTTCTTTCCTAAGATAAACAATCAATCCTTCTTGCCATTTTATCTCAGAATTAAGATTAGCATTCAGCTCTTTTTCGGACAAACAATTATCACATGACTTTTCATCTTTCTTTATTTCAGTTCTGAGATGTTCATTTGCAGACCGCAATGAACTTATTTTAGACGACATGTTCTTTTTCAATTTTCTATTTTCATATTTGACTCTTTTATACTTATCTAGCAATCCATCGTAAAGAGTCATCAGATCATTGAAAGTAAGTTCATTTGATTCAGAACTTACCTGCGATGAAGATTCATCTAGCTGATCACTGCTGTGATCTTTGACCATCAAGCACTTGCTCCCTTCTTGATCATGAATGGCAGTCAGTTTATCCAGTATTTCCTTGGCACTCCTGCACGTAGAGACATAAGAGAACACATCAATATCTATAGCTCTTTTCATCAGCTTTAGAGCTTTCAAATTATCAACATTCTTTAATCTATGGATGACATTCCAGTTTGATTCTTCCTGAGGAAGATCATATGGACCATATGCGATTAAAACCCATAGATTAGAATCTATTGAGTTCACAAAATCTCTCAACCTTCCTAGCCAGTTATAAAAATTTGATCCATCAAACTTAGGAGGGTTACCATTGAAACCATACTGAAACGAATAGCAACAACAACGAATGCACCAAATAGCTTGCACCAAATAGCAGGATCAGATCTGCAGATCGTTGGATTTGTTGAATCAGAAACCACTTCGATACCAATTGTTGGGGTAGTTGGTGTTAGTAGAATGCGCACGGCTAAGATCCAGAGGGGGGGGGGTGAAAGGATCTCGGTTAAAATCTTTTGCGGAATTAAAACTTTAACAACACTCAATGATTTAAAGAGATAATATCGCTCTCTTACAGAGTGAACTCCTCACTGAAAACCAAAGTCAATCACTCGGTGTGCAAACAAATTCAATACATAAAACCAGCAACACACCAACACAGGGAATGACCCTCAACCAATTCTTGTACTAAGCAGAGGTTTGATCTAGGATCTCCTCACGCAAAAGGTGGCATTCCAGATAGGCCTAACCTATCTTTCTAGCCACGCCTTTCGATATACTCCTTGGTTGTTAGTACACCCAAAATATATGAATGACAATGCAGTAAGTATCATATGCCTATGGGGAACGGCCCTAAGCATGCATCTAAACGAAGCTGTAAAGTTATAACAATCACACACGGGAGACAACAATTTTAAGATGGTTCGGTCTCAACCTTGAGACCTACGTCCACCCCTCACTCAAACTAGAGTGAGGCTTCCCGCTGATACATAGCTTAACCCGCTGATCCACAGCTTCGGGGACGAATCCGTACAATCCGCTGATACACAGCTTTGGGGATATATTCCCAGACCGCTGAGCCTCACAGTTTGCTGTCCGAGGAATCGCTCCTCGCCGCTGAGCCTCACAGCTTGCTAACCCGTTGAGCCTCACAGCTTGCTGTCCGAGGAATTGCTCCTCGCCGCTGAGCAACACAGCTTGCTCCGCTGCCTAACAGCTTGAAGAAGGTTTTGAAAGAAAACAAGAAACAACAAAGATCAATACACGGATAGTCGTGAAAAATAATGTAGCTCGCAAGAGCATTTGATTCTAGGTCTGGTCTAGAAATCAACACATCAGCAGCTATCGCTTCTCTGATTTCTTCTCCTCTCTCCGATGCTCTGTTTTGGAGTGGCTCTCATCTTCTCCTCTCTTCTTTGCTCGTAATCTCTTTCGCTCTTCTCTTCTTTATCTCTGGCACTCCTCTTCTTCTATCTCTGGCACTCTTCTCTTCTCTATCACCCTATTGTCTCCATTGATTTCTCTGTCTTTAATATACTTCGAACGAGAGATCCCATTTTTATACCAGCGAATTGAATCTTGTGGTCCCCTCAAGATTCCAGTCCGGCGCGTGGAGGGAACATTCCCGCCAATGGCTTTTCAGGAGAAGAAGCTAATCTGATGTCCACGTGTCAGATCAAAAGAGAAAGTAAGTCCACGTGGCGAATCATTCTTTTGGACTGCTCATCTTGGATCACGTGCCAGACAATGAATCTTCAAACCACGTGACCACTTAAGTCTCTGACTCTCTCTGCACTTCAGATGTTCAATCAGTTTCCTTAAGTCGTTTGATGCTGTCATATTGATGTTCCTGTCAACAAAATATAAAACATTTCATCAAACACTTTATCATCATAAGTGCTTACCAATTTCATAAGAGTCAGACATCCAGATTAAAAGAACATATGATGATGCAGATGCCTCGATGCATACACACAGTGCACCGACCTGTGTGATTAGACCTCTGCACGAATGCAGTAGATTGACTGCAGTTGCATCGA
The DNA here is from genome assembly GCA_022559845.1 of Amorphophallus konjac. Lineage (NCBI taxonomy): Eukaryota > Viridiplantae > Streptophyta > Magnoliopsida > Alismatales > Araceae > Amorphophallus > Amorphophallus konjac. Next base: position 157,175 of record JAHNEJ010003444.1, read on the forward strand.
CCTGTGTAAACCACAGGTAGACCTCATATGCCAAGAGACAATGGATGAAGATAAGACATTATGGAGATGCACCGACCTAAGGTCTCAGACAACCACAAGTGCATCGACCTGGGTCCAGTGACTAACGTATGTGCATTGACCTGAAGACTTCAACCATTATGAATGCACTGACCTGGGTTCAGTGAGTGACATATATGCATTGGCCTGCATTGACCTTAGAGAGCATCTTGCTGCATGTGCATCGACCTGATGGACATAACGCTTTCGATTTGCGTCGGTCTTGTAGACTGAATGCATGTATATGCATCGACCTTGCTGAACACAAGATCCAATGTGCATCGACCTTGCTGAACACAAGGTCCAATGTGCATCGAACTTGTTGAGCACAAGGTCCTCTAGTGTACCGACCTTGCTGAACACAAGGTCTTCTAGTCCACCGACCTGATGTATTGATGGAGTGTACATGCACCGACCTAGCAGACTCAATGCGTGTATGTGCATCGACCTGACAAGCTTAAACGAGAATGTACATCGACCTTATGTTCAATGTAAAACATAGCTGCATCGACCTACATGACTGACTGTCTACATATGCGTCGACCTTAAGTTTCTGACACTTAGACTTGTGAACTAAAATGATGACTCAAGCAAACATCATTTATGCAGTTTTGCCTCAGCATGATTCATAGTGTGACATCATCAAAACCAGGGTTCCAACATCCTAAAGCTTTGTTCACACTCATCGGTCCAAATGAAAGGCACGTCCTTCCTGGTCAACTTGGTCATCAGAGCAGCAATTCGAGCAAAGTCTTGAATGAACCTCCTATAATAGCCTGTCAGGCCCAAAAAATTTCTAATCTCCGTCACCGGCCTCGGTCTAGGCCATTGAACCACTGCTTCTACCTTAGCCGAGTCAACAGAAATACCATCACCTGATATCACATGCCCAAGAAAATGTACCTCCCGTAGCCAAAATTCGCACTTGCTAAATTTGGCATACAGCTGGTGTTCCCGCAATGTCTATAATACAATCCTCAGGTGATGAACATGTTCCTTCTCGGACTGGGAATAAACAAGGATATCATCCACGAATACGACCACGAATCGGTCCAGATAAGGATGGAACACCTTGTGTATCAAGTCCATGAATGCTGCAGGAGCATTCGTGAGCCCAAATGGCATCACCAACAATTCATAGTGCCCATATCTGGTGCTGAAGGCAGTCTTCTCTACATCCGACTCTCTAATCCGCTGCTGATAATACCCAGACCGCAAATCAATTCTCGAAAATACCTGGGCTGACTGAAGCTGGTCAAATAAATCATCTATGCGGGACAATGGATACTTGTTCTTAACAGTCACCTGGTTCAACTGCCTATAATCAATGCACAACCTTAACCTGCCATTCTTCTTCTTCATAAATAAGACAGGCGCATCCCATGGGGAAAAGCTAGGATGAATGTAGCCCTTATCGAGCAACTCCTGCAACTGAGCTCTCAGCTCCCTTAGTTCTGCCGGTGCCATACGATTAGCAGCCTTGGACAAAGGCATCGTGCCAGGCACAATCTTAATGGTGAAATCAATTTCACTTTGCGGAGGTAGTCCTGACAACTCCTCAGGAAAGATATCAGGAAATTCACATACAATAGGAATGTCCTCTATCCCTTGCTATTGTTGACCGACTACCATTATTGAAGCAAAGAATTCTTGACATCCAGTATCAAGTAGTCTACGGGCCCTAATAGCTGAAATGAGGAAACGGGGTGAAGAAGACCGAATACCTTAGAAATAGAACGAGGGTCTCCGAGGCTACTGAAAATACACCCTCTTCGAATCACAATCCACTACGGCACCATGCGTCTCAAGCCAATCCATACCCAGAATTACATCATAATCCTTCAACTGCAATGCATAGAGTTTGGCTGACATATTCTGCCCTTCAATCTGCACAGGCGCCCTCTCTAAACAATAAGGAGTGATCATAAAATCACTCGTCGGCAACTCCACTGCCAGATCACAAGACATCTCCATAGTAGACTCCTCAGCACAAGCAATGAAATCCTCAGATATGAAAGAATGAGAAGTGCCAGAATAAAATAGAGCTCGGGCCGTGCACCCTAGAATCATAACCGTACCTTCCACCAACTGGGACGCCTCTGCTTTTGCACGTGTAATATGCATTACACGCTCTCGAGATCTCTGCCTCCCCATACTAGTTGACTGCGGCAAAGGTGGAATCTGCATCCGCTGTTGGAATTGCTGTTGCGGATGTTGCTGGGGGTGGAACTACTGAGGTTGGAACTGCTGTTGCTGTTGAAATTGATGCGGTTGCTGCGGCCTCTGAGGGCAATCACGAGCCATGTGCCCCATCTGATTACACCGGAAGCACGTCACATGCATCTGACATGGTTTGCTGGGGTGAGAGCCACCGCACCGTGGACACGATCTCCGTTGTCCACTCACAGAACCCTGGCGCTGAAATGGTACTGGTTGCTGCACACAACCCACTGAACTCTGCTTCTGATCCTGCCGATCATGACGTCTCCTGCCAAATCCTGCCTTCCGTAACATCCTCTTAATCTTCGAGCCAAAAGATGTGGAACCCGTAACAGTGGCTACTAAAGGAGATGTCCCTGACCTGTCTGAACCCTACCGAAATGTATCCTACTGCTGGACAGAACTCTGTTGATCTCGGCTTGTGTGTACCTACCCTATCTTGGCCTGCTCTTTAGTCCTTGCCAATTCTTCCTCCAAATCTGCGGTTGCTTGATAAGAGTCCTCCATATCAATCATACGGGTAGCAACCACCATGTGCCTGAGCTCAGCCCTCAAGCCCTTAATGAACTGCCGAGTCTTCATCCTTTCATCAGCCATAATGTGGGGCGCATAAGGGCCCAACTCAATGAACCTGGAGCAATACTGCATTACAGACATATGTCCTTGGGTCAGCTCCATAAACTGGTACATCTTCTTGGATTTGACATGCTCGGGGCTGAAAACACGCTCAAATGCTTCAAGAAATTCTTGCCATGAAATCTGCCGAAGAGGGCGAGACTGAAATACTGACTCCCACTTAGTCCACCATGTCAAAACTGGGCCCTACAATTGATAACTAGCCAGTAATACCTTCTCATCTTACGCACATTCTATGGAGCGGAACACCC
>JAHNEJ010003443.1:0-166208 GCA_022559845.1 Amorphophallus konjac
CGACAATAAAGGGGGCGCTATTCAGTTCAGAGAATCGACAGCCCTGGTAACAGAAATCAAATTTCTTTTCTAAAAAAAATGCTATGGATACTTTAAAAATTGGCTAATCTAGTGAGGGGTGTGCGTGTGGTGCACAAGGGGAGTGTGCTACGTGGAGCACGAAAGAGGGGCACACAGGGGTGCTAAAGGGAGGGGCACGTGAGGGTGCCAAAGGGAGGGGTAATCAACCTAAAAATAAAAAGAGTCCCACCGTCATCGCCAATTTGTGAACGTGTCACATAGACATTTTAAAGAGAAAAGAAAAAGATTTTAAAATAAAATAAAGGAATGTGACAAATATGCTAAAATAAGTGGGACACGAAAGAGACGAGGATGAGCATGAGATGCTCTATGGAGGGTGATCATCAGAGGGGTTACCTCAAAAAAAAATTGATCGCATGTACCTTATATAAGCGGGGAAATTGCAAGTTCTTCCTTCCTCCTTCTACCGGCCGGCCGATGAAGGGGGTTCCTAGCTTGATTACCCTTGCACAAACACACACAAAAATAAAGACATGGATTAGTCAAAGATGTGTAGCATCAATGCTCTAAAAATATGAAATCAATCAAATTAAGCATGAATACACATTGTGTGTTTTAGTTTAAACCCTTTAAGATGAGTAACAAGGTTGGGATGATATAGATGCAATGCAAGAACAATATATGTGAAATTCTAGCCGAGAGCCGGAAGAAAAGAGGGCATATGATGCTATAATAATGAAATGCTAAAGGGGGGAGGAGCCTTTCTGCTGTGTGCGCAGTAGTAAAGGGAGAGAACAAGAGCTGCAGCTGCTGCTGTGGACGAAGGACCCGTAGATGAAGAAAATGCCTCCAGTGGAAGAAGAAACCGCTGGAGGAGGCTCGCCCGTGGAGGAAGTTCCCGCCGGTGAAAGGAACAATACCTCGTGGAAGAACAAACTGCAAAAGAACAAACGCTCTTCTCACGGTGTTCTTAATTCTCTGGTTAGCTCTCCTTCTGTTGTTGTTCTTCCTCTTTCGCGTGGGAGGGATTCAAGGGGTATTTATAGGCCAAACTTTGTATCAATAGGATTAAAATAAGGAAATCAATCCTCCAACAAGAAACCTGTGTAAAATGGGGAAAGGATCATCACTGGAAGGTAGCAGACGCAAAGGGGACGGAAGTGAAAATGACGACCTAAGGAGGGGCGTCAATTGAAATGACGACAGCCTTTAAGTCATTAATTCCTGGCTTTATTTATGGCAATAAAGCACTTTCCTTATTTAAAATTGTGAAATGACGTCTGTTTAAATGGACGTTAAATAATCAACGCCCCTCAGGCGGGCGTCAATTCCTTGAGTTTTATTTTGATTAGGATTCATAAAATCCAGGAAACAACGCCTATTCAAACAGTCGTCCACTGATTAAAACACGCCCCTTATCAGGTCGTCAGTTAAATGACGCCCTCCCTCCAGGCGTTAATTATAATTATTAAAGAAAATATCAAGAAATTACAATTATTATGGAGAAATTATCAAATAATTAGAAAAACTTCATATTAAGTCAATATTGAAGTCCACTTTGAGGCGTCACGTGGTGACAGGAGATTTTTTCTACATAACATCGATTTTGACGTGTCTACGGTGAGGAGTTCCCAAACTCGTGTAACCGCTTGGGTGATTTTCTTAATGGGGCTTTGAAAGTGGGACACCCCACGTAACACCACCTAAATCAAACATTTTTAAGTATGTCCTGCACATAATCATGTATAGTGATAATGCTTAGTGCACACATATGCTATATATTTTTTACTAAGGGTGTGCATCAATCAAACTCAAATTTATTTTAAATTTTTTTTGTGACGTGGGGTCCAGTCACTTTAAATTGCGCCATAAGTCACACCCCTATTCGATAACCTAAATAAATTTTAAAAAATATATTAATAAACAATGTTGGGCTTAATTTATCTTGAATTTAATTGTTATTTTTATTGTAGACTTTTTTACACTGTTGGACGGGGTGCGTCTTGCATCACAAATTAAGATAATTATTTGAATCTCACGTCATAAAAAGAATAAATTTACTTTGGAGTGTGTAATTAGACCCGGATGTGCACCGAGCGTTACTCGATCACGTAAATGTAACATGTCGCTTTCCTTCCTTCCTTTTTAAACGCATGGGGTCATTTGGTTTCCACTGTTCATATGCACGGACCCTTTCAGAGGTGGCCTTGGAAAGTGACTGTGAAACATGACAAGAGTTTAGAATGGAAAATGATTTACGACTAGCTTTTATATATAGATGCCCAATTAATTAGTTGACAAATTCTGAGGGACAAGAATGTCATTCCCCTACCGTAGTAAGATGAGACGTGTAGATTTCAGATGCGATACTACTTTAATCTGCCTTCTTAATTTCAAAGTGTAGACCGGTTAATTAATTAATTTAATTTAGTACCCATAAGCTGATTTCATATCTTCTACGTACTTTTAGAAGCCAAGGATCCATACATATGAGCTGATTTATGGGAATAGCTGGTTTCCACCAGCTTCAGCTACGACTTATGAGGCATGGTTTTCCACACCCCCACTTCACAAATTCCCGAATTCGATTCATACATAAAAGCATGCAGTATCCATGAAGCCACCACGTACGCCAAGCCGCATTGGCGTATAATTAAGCTAATTATCTCGAAGAACAGGACTCCAAGAATTAAGATGGCATTTAAAATTTCTTGTGTAGGTGAGCTTGGCATCATTAATTAATGGATGACCTGGAGCTCGCTATAGCTATCCTTAGGGGAGACAAGTCTAGATGATGAGCAGGCCAAACAAGATAATTAATTAACAGCCATTAATTCATATGTGACAAGGACAAGGCAACAACCTTAGACTTCGGTCTTTGGCTCTCTCAATGTGAAAATGCTATACTAATCTAGTCTCTCGTCTTTAACTCCTCCGAACGTTGTCAAACGTTTAGAAGGAAAAAAATGCCACTTCTAGCTTCATACACGTTAATAATTATTAGGGATCTACCCACGTCTCAATTAAAAGGCCGCCCGCCCATACAAGAGATCAAGTATGATGATATGTCATGTTATGATGGTGCTAAAACTTGGTATCCGATGGTGGTGGTGGCGGTGGTGTGAGGAGTATCTAATTGATTAGGGATGTGTACGTATTAAAAAAAATACGTACGGTGTTAATCAATCATAAGTGGAAGAACGCTGTATGCATCGTACGGACTCACACATCTCAGCTAAGCTACGCCCACGTAAATTTGTTACGGTCATCCATCTTATAATAATTTTAGGATGTTCAACTGACGATCGATGGAGATGATCCATGAACAAGCTCCCTAGCTCGCGTATACATGATGATCGAGAGAACAACTTTTGATCCGAAAGATTATATATATATATTTTTTTTGGGATGGGAGCGAGGGGGGGGATCCCCACTTCTCTCTATCTCCTCATTCTTTAAAAAAAAACATATAATTTTTTTAAAATTTTTTTACGTAAGTTCAATCAATGAGACAATTAATACGCCTCATCTCTAATTGCAAATGTCTGTTCAAAATTATTATATGTTTAAGCTTAAAAATGTAAGATCTATATATGTTTATTCGTTGGTCATCACCATGGTGCCATAAGCTTCCACTACGTACGGAGGAGTATATATATATATATATATATATATATATATATATATATATATATATATATATAGTACTTATCTTTAATTTGTTTATCATTGTTGTTGGTCAAATGGGGCAATATATGGTCAAATGTTTACATATATTTTCTACTATAAATAATTTGGATTTGAAGAGTCTCGATAATTACACATGAGAAGCGCAGGATGTCAAATGTTGATGAGGGCATTTCAGGAAATATCGAGTTTTGAATCAAACTCATCACGAGCCCATTTCCTGTTAATGGCAGGGTCTAGGGAAGAGACCAAATTGGGAAGATTTGGCTATGAGCTCGAGTATAATTTGCAGTATGCAATGCAAGAACGTCTTGGTTCATTTGGAGAGCTGAATTTCTCTGATTTATCTTTACATAAAGAGTGTGTCAGTCAGTTCTTTATTCAGATTCCATGTAAAGTTGTAAACCCAAGAAAACTCGTTCAGTTTGGGAGAACTAAAAGGAAAATCACTTCTATAAATAACTTCTGTATCCTTACCTTTATCTAATTTATCTGTATATACCCCTGAAAGCTTTAATTAAGAATTCCCATGTATACCCCTAAACCCTATACCATAGCAAAAAAAAATTTATATATATATATATATATATATATATAGTACCTTTATACCCTTGAAATCTAACCTTGACGGGCATAAAATCTATTAGTAGATTTCAGAGATATACAGGTAAATTAAATAAATGAAGGATATAAAAATTATTTCTAAAGATCTTAAGGGTATATGGTTATTAACCCGGAAAAAAAAGGATCCTTGAACTTCCTGCAGAAAGAGAAGTGTTCACTGATGACACTGATACTCCACTACCCAAGCATGACAGGTTACTTTGGTTATTCGTCTCTCGGTAGCTTGGACTTCGTAACTGGGGAAAATCACATAGCAAACCCTCTAGCACAGCTTTGGTAGAGAGTAAATTATGAAAATCTGGGTTAGCTTAATCTAATTAACTTATTCCAGAATTAATCCACTTTTCATTATTTTTTTGATTTGAGATCCACGAGGGATTAACCTGGTGAGGTAGGTAACCACACCCATCTCAAGGGGTGGGGTAGGTAACCCGGAGTTAACCGTGGGGTTCCCCGGCCTTTTTTTATTCGCCCGATTGAGAAACCCGGCTTATCAAATCAAAATGGGAGTTATATTGGGTTAAATCCGAGTTATAACCCTGGGATAACCCGCTACTAAAGTGGGGCTCAGTATTGTGTTCTAAATAAAAGAATGCTGGTAAGTTATATCTTTGCCATTAATTTCTTTGTCCACATTATCTGATCAAACAATCAGATGCTTTTTTACTAATATTTTGAACACAATTTTTTATGCATGCAAACGGCACGCATTAAAAGTCTTCTTTTCTCTGATCAAAGACTTTCAACAAGTGTGATAGGAAGTTTCAAAGTATACGATACAATGGAAACAAATGTATGCGTGCACAAGTACAATGTGGAAAATATTTTATGGGTTGTAGAAACGAGATGCCTCCGCCGAGTAGGGAAGAGTTGTCTGTGTTGATGGACGCCCCTGATTGTTAACCCAAGATTCCTACAATTAGCACCTAAATTATTGCCTAGTTGGATCAGAAAATTCAGAACCATAGATAGGGACTCATCAACGCCCATATATAGATAGGCCCGACAATAAATTGTTTAAAATTCGAATTCGAATTTAAATTTGTTTGATTGAATAATTATTTAAATAAAATATCTGACAAATTAATAAGTTAATCAGATATTAGATAACCTGATTATTAATCGGATACGAATTCGAATATTAAGATATCTGTGTTGGATATTATCTGACCGATCCATCTAAGGATCCACACATTCTACGTATATACACAAGTAACTCAAATCTTAATATGTTATTTGATTGATCTTTTTTTTCTTTTTTATCTCAAAATAAAATTTAAAAATAATAACTTCACTTACACTCATTTGGTAAATATTCTTCTATTTTTTAAGATGAAATATATTTTTTGATAATTTCTCTTAAAATAAAGAATAACTTCTACTATTTCTTTTTTTTGAGAAAATATACTCCTGTACGGTTCGCACGATTCACCTCCAAGTAGACATGATAATTATATATTTAAAATTCGAATCGAATTCAAATTCGTTTGGTCAAATAATTAATTGAATAAAATATTCGACGAATAATTTAATCAGATATCAAATAATTTAATTATTAATAAAATATAAATTCAGATATCACACTATTTTACGTATCAGATCCGTTTATAACTCTACTCATAGATCTTCCGTACATACGTTAATTTTTTTTTAAAGTGTTTCCATCACAAGCCACGTATCTAAAATTAGCACCTCTCATGGTGATCCCACCGTACGTTGTCATCTGATCGGGAAGGACGCGTTTGGGGGGGGGGGGGGGGGACTGAGACATGTAAAAGCTGCCTTCGTGTTTAATTTACTTCCTCCAACATATATATATATATATATATATATATATATATATAGAATTCAAGCGACTAACACATATATTAAACAACCAAGGGGAGAGAGAGACAAGCTAGCCTTCTCTCATACGGCTTCACACTCTCCTAGTATTTTCAAACTCTCTAATAAAAGAGGAGCTTCCCAGTTGGACGACAGAATCAATGAAGGCAGGCGACCAACTCAGTCTATATATATATATCCTCACTCAGTCTACAAAGGCTAATTCATGATGAAGATTCAATAATGGCAGTAAAAATATGTCCAAATGTTTGTCGTGAGCTGCCATTAAAGCGCTAGCTAGCGAGCTTCTTCGTTGGGATTTCCCACAGGCGATCGAGGTTCCTCGACGTCAAAGAGGCGGAAAAAAAAAAAACGTAGACTTTTATGATATCTTCTAAATCCTTTTCCTCTCTCGCTACATGTCGCTACGTACGGATACATCATACAAAGGATGGGCGAATGTTCTTAGAAGCTCAATGTCCACTAATTAAATAAAAGTCGCTTATTATATCATATTCTGTAATTTTGTAGTACGATCATTGAAAAGTATTTAACTACTTGATCAAATTAATGACTCTTCTTAAACGTGCCAACCGCCAAACATTGAAAGATTGTGCTAATAATAATTATCTCATTAATTAGTCCGACGTCAAAGAGCTCAGAGTTGATGTGACATGAGATATTAGCATACAGGTAATTATATGCCTCTTCTCTCGTTGAAGAACTGACCACGCCACAACTAGCTACATAATTAGTTCTTTAATTTGTTTCCCCTCTTTACGTACTTTTTTAGTTAATTGGCACTGCTGCTCTGATCTAAGTCTGTAGTCCAAATTAATTAAGGAGGGGAGGTCTCTCTCTCTATATATATACATATATATGGACGACCAAATTAACCCAATTTCTGTTGATATACTCAATAACAACTTTCTAATTACATGAGGTCATCTCTGAGCCCAAAGCCCAATATATGCCGGAGGGGAGCCATGTACGTGAGACTGCTAACAAGCTTTTTACTGTCACAATACTGTAGGTAGATTACAAATTCAACTCTTTTAGATCAACCTGAAAAAATATATATATACCCTATATATGGAGACTATATATATATATATATATACATTCCTAAAATAAAATATGATTGCTTTTGTTTAAATAGTCTGAAATTATTTATTCTAACAACTGTTTATGCGACTTTTGAATAAAATGTCTATACAGAACTCGTAGTCTGAAATTATTACGGACTAGCAGTTGAGGCTTAACCAAGCATCATTCCGAGACAAAAATAAGCGGGAGTGTGTTTAATTATGGAGACACTCGTAAGAGTAAATGTATGTTGATTTCTTCAACAGAGAAGAATACATAGATAATTAAAAAATCTTGAAAATTAATCTATTCGATCATATAGTCAGCTTCTTTAGAAGAATAAATTAATATACAATATTACGCCCTAATTATATATATATATATATATATATATCTTAATTTTAATATTGATCGATAATTTGATATTCATATGCACAGATGAACGGCCATCTTCATAATTAAGGGTACCTGAATATATATGCCGCGCGCGCGCGGGTAAGACAAATATGTATGGATCCAAGTGAAAATTAGCTCGTAGAATTTGGTGCATTTGGTATGTATGTTAATCGTTTCAAATGCAATTCGATTGTCACTATCAAATCATGTAATTAACCGAACCATGCATCAGGATATATATATATATATATATATATATATATATAGTTCTATTCCCTGAATCCTATATAATCTTGATATATATATATATACCACTCTGAAAAATTAAGGCGTGGTGCATGAAAGGGGCCGGAGAAGACTGAAGTTTTCTACCAAGCACCCCACGCGATGGTGGAGGGTGTGCCTGTGGATCCAAAGGCTGTCCTCAATTAAGTGTACCAACGCAAATATATATTGGTAGGGCACATGCATGGGGACTGCCAACCCTTTTTATGAAGTACCAGCATGTTGTGATCTTGACACGATGTTTTTGCTGTTCTCCAGCAGTAAAACGAGACAAAGAAGGAGATCGATCGACACAGCTGATGGGCGCGCGGCAGGAGACATCTTAATTTGAGAACATGAAGATCAAAAGCCCCACTTTATAATTAAGGAGCTAGCATGCACGTTGTGCTCCGGGATCGATCCTCTCAAATCTTCACAAGCCCTCTCCATTGAGCTACCATGTCTGCCCTCTTGTCGCACGTTAATTAGCATCGGTTGATTCATCCATCCTGTGGATCGGAGTAACAACCAAGGGCAGGAGGAGCCCTTCTAGCTAGCTGACTGCTACCTCCCATATATGCATGTACATCATGTGGAAGACCAGGAGACTTACCGAGTCCAAGAAGTTCTGATAGGATTCGCGAGGACCTTCGTAGAAAAGTCTTTAACATATATTGCATGTGACCCGCAGGTCCTTCCCCACCCCATGATTAATACGTACGTACGTGTATACGTGCTAAACTCTCTGAAACACAATTTCTTCGGATCGATATACTTCACAAGCCCTATATATTCTACAGCGCATCTAGCTAGCTGGAAGGAAGGGGAGAAAAATCAGAAAAATGGTACTGGCTAAAAATTTGGTCTGTGACAGAGAGTGCCGGGAGTACTCCCGGACCGATCATAATGAAAGTACTGCCGGACTGATCATAATGAAAGCTCGATCGGAATCTTCCAGCTGGTGGATTTCGTCTACAGGAGGCCACAACTAATCAAACCCCCCTCCACCTTATGGACAGATCTCATTAATGGATCATGACATTGAGCTCTTCACAAATAATAATCTTTACCAAGGGGATGGAAGAAGAGACTTTAATTTTCTATGAAGAAGAAGAAGAGAAGAAACTAGACGCTTTCTTCCTGACGTCACTGACATATGATCATGCACCCAAACAAATTATACAATTGTTGAAACTTGAAAGGGCGAACTGCAGGAGGAGAGAACCAACCTAGGTTACGTATAAGTAGTTAACGTCCGTCTAGGATTAAAAAAAGAGCGTGCATGATCGACATATAGATCACGCTCACATCGTAGTAACTCGAAATTTTATATATGTATTTATATGTAAAATAATAATAATGAGAGATAAAAATAAAATAAATGATGGACATTTTTTATTTATATCTTTAAAGTGTAGAATATATAAACGTAAATCATATCTCACGTGTTAACACGAAAGGCGAGATTCGCGGTACGATTCTTAGAAGGCGAAGACATCTGTACTGTAATAGTATTGTAGCTGTACTGTAACATCCGATTTAAGAGATAATTATTAGCTCTAATTAAATTCTAATTACTGGATGATATTATTTCTTACGTAATTGAATAAATGAGGTCATTGATTATATCATAGATGGAGATTTATTTTAACATTCACATGTTAGAATTTATTTTCAACATAAGTTGGTGTAATAATAACATGAGTCGGTGAAATAGGAAAATTAGGTTGAAAAATTGACTTAGAATTAAATTAGTAATAAAATATCATTGAATAAATGAGGTAATTGATTATGTCATAGAGGGAGATTTATTTCAACATTCACATGTTGAAATTTATTTTTAACATAAGTTGGTGTAATAGTAACATAGGTCGGTGAAATAGAAAAATTAGGTGAAAATTGACTTAGAATTAAATTAGTAATAAAACATCATTGAATAAATGAGATAATTGATTATGTCACAGAGGGAGATTTATTTCAACATTTACATGTTGGAATTTATTTTCAACATAAGTTGGTGTAATAGTAACATGAGTTGCTGAAATAGGAAAATTAGGAGAAAAATTGACTTAGAATTAAATTAACAATAAAATATCATTGAATAAATGAGGTAATTGATTATATCATAGAGGAAGATTTACTTCAACATTCACATGTTGAAATTTATTTTCAACATAAGTTGGTGTAATAGTAACATGGGTTGATGAAATAGAAAAATTAGATGGAAAATTAACTTAAAATTAAATTAGTAATAAATAATTATGTGGTTTGGCCTATAAATAGAGATAGGATCTTCCCTAGTCAAAGCACAAATTCATTGGGGAAGTGCTGGTTGTACAGAGGGAGAGAAATCTTAATGTTTGGAGGAGTGTTCGAAGTGTTCTTCGTTCTTGTTCTTCTTTCTCTTCGATCTTCCACTAGGTAGATTTTCTCTCAGACAAAACTTAATTAGATTTTCATATATGTTCCTTTGTATGAGTATTTTGATTCTATGTAATTTTTCATGATCATGTATTTGTGACTTATTTTGAGATTTAAAGTCTAAAAATTAGAGTTTTCATTGTAAGAACGAGTTTCGATTTTCTATCTAAGAACGTGGATCAAACATGGACCATGATTTGAACATGATAACCACGTCCGATTTGTCTCGTTTATATGCGTTAGTTCAAAACTTAAATTTTAAATTGTAAAATCATATTCTTGCCTTTAAAAGACTATCGAGAAAGAAATGACTACATAAATGAAATCTTAAAGTTATCGCTAAAGGTTTAAACAACTATGCTCGAATTTTCGTAAAATTCCTATACATGATTGACCCTGTATATTTTGATCTAAGCTCTATCTGAAAGCTTAACATCTTTTTTCAATATCTTTTCCTTTATTAAAATTATTTTACAAATGAACATGTTAGAATATGCAAGAATGATTTTCGTTCGATTCACGTGTTTCTGTGTTTCCGACAAATCGTGTAGCTAGTAAGTCTACCAAGAAAGATCGGTGTCTAAGGCTAGAGGTTCACAGGCAAACGCTTTAAGTGGATAAGTGGTTACTTAATTAGGACCTTGCGAATGCGAGGAGTACCTCCCACTGTCTCACCTCTTACCTGGCCGAGATCTCTTTGGTTTTATGCTAAACACCCGACTATGAGAAAACTTGATCTAAACCTATTTTACAAGATTTTTCGCAGAGCTGATCGTGTCTTGACTGGCAAATTATTCTCTTTATTATCTTAATGTCGTTAAACATGATGCCTTAAATCATCCTTGAACTCATCTTATAAACTTTATTTACTCTTCATACCACTTGTCCTTGAAAATAAAAATTTTGCTAGATCTGTACTTTAGCCATAAACTATCATTTGGGAGTGTAAGAGCTAAGTATTATGCGGGATAAAGTGTTACGTTATAGGAGCCACCTCTTGAGACCGGAATAGCGCAAAGTGCTATATAACGGGAGTCACCTCTTGAGTCTGTAGGGGCTACCTCTAGAGTCCTCATAACTAAATGTCTAGTTGTATGATATACTACGCTTCTTAAGCTTTTCTTGAAACTCGGATTGGCCATAATTATAAATGAATTATTCTAGAAATTACATGGGACTCTTGGTCCACCTGAACACTCAATGTCTGGCAAATTTGGGGGCCCTGATCTGGTCCTAGGCGAGTAAAGTCTGAAAGTACTTGTGCTTGAGAGAGTTGAATGATCAGGTGTGACATTGCACCAACTGACATGCACGATTGAACTAGACAATTCACTTATAACATGTTTGACTCGTTACATGCTTGACTTTCTGTACATGATATATTTGACCGGGAGTGTTAATATTCTTGTTACATGGCCAATTTTATAATTCTATACTTGTTATTGATCATCGTGCTTACACTTGAGTTCTAGAATATCTATTCTTGAATTCTTGATCTTGTTCTCTACTATATTTGTCATTTGTTTTATTTACTTGTTTTATTTCGAGAGCATATAGATGATTCAAAATGTTAATTGTCTAAAGTGACCTAGTAAAGAGATATAAGTCCTACTGAGCTTTCTAGTTCAAACTGTGTATTCTTGTCAATTTTAAGGAAATCCTAAAGATGATAGAAATGGGTTAGAGTGACGAGAGTGTTGATAATTTTTATTAGATTTTTTTTCTAATATGTCTAATTAGAAATGAATGTACTACATTTGAATAGTATCAAAAGTCTTTGAAGAATATTTGTTAGAAATGTCAGGTCATGAAATAAAGATATGATTTTATCTATTTATTATTTATAATCATCATCTGAGTCTCTTGATTAACCTGTACGTATAAGAACTCACGCCTTAATATTTCTACCTTCTTCGAGATGTGACACACATTATCACCCATAAGCTCCCCCCCCCCCCTCTTCAGAGAACAATTAAGTCCACCACAAGACATGTATACACATTGGGATGATGATTTCTACGAGGGAGCACAGTAGTGCTAAGCCAAGCTTTGCTTCGTCCCGTACGTGGCTGGCGCGCTAGCTAGCTTCGTAAGCCAGGAAAACGGCTGTGTTACTTGTAAGGGGGAGGGAGGGAGGGGGACGGGCTTTTTCGTAATCGCATCGTACTGCACCCGCCACATGACAACAACGTGGAGAGGGACGTCCCCCCACCAAGTTCTTTTTACAGGGTCAGAAACTCGCTGGCGGAAGAAATGGCAGGAGGCCGTTCACAAGAGGTTAAACGAGATGGGAAGAAGGTGGGGCCGCCGCTGGCTTTTCCAGATTTACCGCCGAGTGTTAAGAGATGTAAAGCTCGTTTGGACGGTTTGACCGGTCGTGGGCGAGGGCAGAAATGGTATTCTCTGTTGGGGAAGGACGGCCGTTCTCGTGTCTGCGTCCGGGCGTGCGTTGATGATGGTGCGGGTGCTTTTCTTTTCCTCCGCTGCGCGCCCCGTCCGCGGAACAAGTCCGCCACCGCGTCGCCGCCCACCCTGCTGGTCCCCCACTTCTCTCTCTCTCTCTCTCTCCCTTTCCCAGTTTCCCTCTCCATTTCTTTCTCTATTTCCTCGGTTGTCTTGTCTGTTCTATTGGATCTCTACTGTACCCCACTATAATACGACCCTTAATTTGATGGTCTACATGAAACTTTAATGGCCACTAGAATATTGGAAGAATAAGAAGATGCATGGGGAATCCTATTTTTATCTACAAAGACCAGGCCTCCACCCATCAGTACCCGTCCGATGAATGCGAGGCCAATCAAAGTTCCCATATTTCCACAAGGAAGCTTCCAAGTTCCAAAGGTTCCTAGCTAGCCAACAAGGCGGGGAGAGAGAGAGAGAGAGAGAGAGAGAGAGAGAGAGTCCCCACTATAGGAGGTTCATACCAGGGCAGCCCGCCGTTTGATCAGTGGAACAACCACGTAGGTGCATGGGGGTTGTATAGCTGCCCATCCCCCCTTCTAAGAACGTCTCCAATATTGGTGCTGTACCTTAATCTCCGCTCCGGTTATCCCGTCTCCACCAGCAACCTAATTGGCCAGCCTTGATCAAGACATTATGGGGCATGGGTGCGTGTTTATACCCCGAGCTGTGGATCTCGGGCATCCACCGATCTAAAATCGCCACAAGATCGATCTCCCGTTTGGGAGCCAGATGGATTATTTTTATAATCCCATAATTATTTTTATTGAATTTTCAAATAACACAGATTTTTTATCAGGAGAAGCTATGAGATATTGTTTATATTATTGCCTCTACTTTATCTCGTAGAAAAGACAAAGAGCGATGGCTTTGCTTGTCTTTTTTATTTGTTCACCTTTTTTGACCTGAAATCCATGCATGTGCGTATAATCCATCGATCTCAAGATGGATTAATTTTGGGGACAATAATATATATATATATATATATATATAGCTTATTGTTAGAGATTCCAACCCCAAAATCTCTTCCAATATATATATATATATATATATATATATATTTTCAAATCATGAACGTCCTCCTCCATGCATTTGCGTACCTTCACTCGTTTACTATAAGCTGGCTCTCTCACCTCTCCATACACACAGACACACCAACAACGAATTGAAAGAAAAGAACGCTCGCGGTGGCCCTGCTAGCGATATGAGCAGCACTTCTCTCCTTCCTCCTCCTGCCTTGATTTGCTTCATAAAATTTAGGGGCCATCTCAGCGATTAGGCCCACTCGGGGGAGGGCTGCTGTCGAGTACTTGGACGAGGAACCCCAGTCAGTGACTCAGTAACGCTGGGCCAACCCCCCCCCCCCCCACTGGATATATACCAACTTGGCACGGTGGAAGCACGGGTTTACATGAGACCAGAAGAACACCCCACCCTCCTAGTACTCCTACAAATGCGGGGCGGTCCGGGGGAGAGAGAGGGTGGAAGAAGAGACACAGAGAGAGGAGAGAGAAGTAATAGTGATAAATAAAAGACGCAGTAGAGCTTGCAAGGACGTGAGTAAATGAATAGGTAGGGCTTATACCCGTGGCGACCCCACCCCATCCACGCCTCCGTCCCCACCATGCTGTGTCTTCTTTAAAAGACCCTCTGCAGATCATTAGCTTGCTCCTTCGATCACCCCCGCTCTCACCAGCACACTCTTGGTCTACGGACTGTGAGTCTTAATTTTCCCCCCCTCCTTTTGCCCTGGGTTTCTTCCTCCGGGTGGCCGGATGGGGAGAGCTCCTTGCTGCGACAGGGAGAAGGTGAAGAGAGGGCCGTGGTCGCCCGAGGAGGACACCACACTCAAGAACTACGTCGAGAAACATGGCACCGGTGGCAACTGGATTGCACTGCCTCAGAAAGCAGGTTGGCCTCCGCTTCGAGAACGTCTTTTTGTTCATGCCTCCTCCAACCCCCCCCCCCGCCTCTCTCTCTCTCTCTCTCTCTCTCTCTGATCGTGTCCCATGTTTCGTTGTAGTCTCCTGAAACCAAATATGGTTTTCCAAAATTTTCTCTCTCAATGCCGTTTTCTGATGTATTCTTGCTGGGCTAGATTTGCTTAATTTAGACTCACCCTTGTCTCCATATATAGTTCCTTAAACTCGACCGCCCCATCCCCATGTCCTAACATCTCGGATGCAGCTTCCTTACCTTTATCCCCGATGTTCAAGTTGCAACAAACAATTATTTTTTTTCTTCTTCTGATGATCAGAAAGGGATATAAAATGACCCCAAGCACCTTCTCCTTTTCGTCTTGTTTTTCTGCACTTTTCTTTTGTCACAAGTACTCGGATCCTGGTTCGCGACCTTCTTGCCTTTGTCATTTATTTTTAGATTTATCATTGTTCTGTTGCATCTAAAGCTACTGTAACTGTGCAACAGCTTTGCCTTCAGCTTCCAGAAAAAAAAAAACTCTTTGCCTTGATTTTTTTGAATAAAAGTTTCCCCTTTTCGATGCCGCCTCCCCCCGCTCGATCATTTTCTCCCTATAAATCTTCCCCCCTCACAAACCCGTGATGACCATCCCTCTAACATACACCAATTCGACGACATTTACTTGATTCTTATACCCTCTACTCAATATCTAGTTCAATGAGACCATGCATATCATTAAATTCTTCATTCTAAAGTTGAAAAGGTCTATTTTTACATTTTTTATCAACCATAGGATCCACACATCAAACATGCACACCCCCCCCCCCCCAGTTCCCGTGCTAAATGCGATATTTTTCGCATATTTCCTCCCCTCTCCAAGCTCAATCCCTTGCATGTTTTTTTTTATCTTTTTTCCATCTACCAGGCCTTAGGCGCTGCGGCAAGAGCTGCCGTCTGAGATGGCTCAACTATCTCCGTCCAGGCATCAAACATGGAGGCTTCACCGAGGAGGAAGACACCATAATCTGCTCTCTCTTTAAAAGCATTGGAAGCAGGTAGCTCCCATCTTTTGATCTTTCTTGTCCTATATTCACATCGACCTAGCTGCAAGAAATTTTCTTTGGGCGCCATTCATGCTTTTAGCTGAAAGTTTTCTGCCCCGTGGTTTGTCTAAGATGGTCCGTCATCGCTTCTCACCTACCCGGGAGGACCGACAACGACGTGAAGAACTACTGGAACACCAAGCTGAAGAAGAGGCTTCTGACTGCGCAGTCCAACATCAATCCCCACAAGAACAACGCCATCAGCAACAGCAGCATCAAGCAGACCCATCACAGCAGTTCGGCTGCTCCCCTGACAGGCGCCGTGCCCGTCGTTAAGTCTGAGAACTGCGCCTTCGTCTCCTTCTCCATATCTGCCGATCAGAGTCCCTCATCCACATTGGCATCTGTGGACGCCGGCTTCGTGTTCAACTCGCATCCCTCCCATATGCTATTGCCAGAATCCGCGTCGTTTCCGGTGCCGGGTCTCGCCGAGCCACCGAGCTACGGCGGCAGCAGCGGGAACGGCTTCGTGGTGTCTCCCCCCCAGGACATCTCGGCGGCTTCCTCGTGCCTCACCACGGAGAACGGCGGCAGCTACGCCGCCTCGTGGTCCGACAACGGCGGCGGCGGGATCGATGCCTTCCTCATGGACTTGGGATTGGGGCCGATGGACTTCCTCAGCGCTGGCGGGTACGGACTGCTCGACAAGATTGGGGATATGGGTTCCCTGCAGGCGGGCATGGCCAATCTGTGGCCTATCGCGGCATCGAGCAAGCCGCAGGAGATCCACCAAGGTGTCACGTACTCCTAACAATCTGCTAGCTCCACATATAAAAGGTGTCCTAACAATCGCAACAAGGGAACAAAAGCGCGCAACATGGAGCAGGCCGGCGAGGGATGTGGGACCTGAAGATTGGAAATTTGCTCATGAACTATTATTCTTCATTCACTTTCACATATGGTAGCTAGGTTGTGTTGGTATATACATACTGAAATTTCCATATTGTACATGAACATATTGTATTTAAACTTGGATTTCGGCTGACCTCAGGACTTACAAACAACTTATAAAACCATGTTTGATCTTCTTGTTTTTGTTCTTCTTCCTCCTCCACTCTATTTACTTGAAAAGTTCCTGGGCATGAATGATCACCATCTGCCTGCACTGGGCAGGGCGGTTTCACTTTTCAGGCTCTGCCCCAGAGAGGATCACGAAACTTGCATGGCTGTGGTGGTGTTTGTGTTGGCCCTATTCAAAGATGAAACAGATGTAACTCTCAGACTTTTTTCAATTGCCAAGATTCCCTCTTTGTCTTCTGCGTACACAACCTCTCTCTCTTCTTGTTCATGGGTTTTTTTTCCCGCTTATCCTTCTCACATGCTAGCCGGTCTTCTCGTCAATAATCTCTGCTGTTGATCTTTGGTCCTCTCTCTCTCTCTCTCCCGGGCCACGTGGAGGTTTGAACATGTCAGAGTATCAATTTCGAAGAAGCTTCGGTCATACTTATCACGCATTTCCACGAACAGTTTCAAAGCAGATTCTCGCTCCTCGAGGTGACAATGGAAATGCCAGAGAAACGTTGCCTCCAGTATTAAAATATGCAGAGAGGTATGTCCAGCGTCGGAAGTCATCGCGCGTACAGTGCCTTCCCGCGACGTTCGAATACATAAACGTCTGGACTTTTTAAGACTGTGAACCCCATAGATAATCTTAGTTTGGAAAAGTTCCTCCTAATTTAACTATCATATTGTAGTTTTCTACGATCTTAAATTATTTGGTAAATAGCTGATAAGTCAAAAGAGGTTAAAGAGGCTTTAAAAGGAGTTCCTGATATGGATAAAAAGGGGAGAGATTACGAAGGGTCTTAACCAAATAGACAGATTTTAGGGACTTTTCCCTAAGTTGACTAGAGTGGCCGAGGGACTAATTAAAACCTGAAAGGCCCTTTTATTTTTTAAAGTCTAGCCCTGCAGAAAAAAAACGATATATTATTTGGAGCCTAGCATCGTGTAGGGGAGCCTAAAATTTTATTTGGGCATATGGATATAGATAGCTTGACATGACTGCTGGCCGACCAATATCATATGTTATTATGTTTATACAATTGAGTCATTGTTTCTTTGGCTCTGAGTTATGGGCACGTACGGATCTTATAACCTTGTTTAAATGGTGTGTACTGAAGTTAGTCCATAATCCATATCAGAGTTTGATAAATTGATTGTATACATTTTATATCACATGTATCAAATTATATTAGTCGATGATCGAATGATCGATACGAGATCGTACACGTATATAATATGCACTCGATATGTTATCATATTTTTTAAATATTATATATTTTATTTTATATCAAAAAATTTCATAAGTGGATTAGTCAAAGATCTGACGTTTAAATCACACAAAAATATAATTTTTTTATTTATTTTTAATGTTATTAGAGATAAAAGATAAAAAAAACTCTAAGAAACACGTGAAGTTTGTCATATTCAAACTCTAAGACGTCTTCTGAGTAGATCGAAAATCATTTAATCACCCGAGTTAAGAACTTTTTTAAAATACTTTATATAATATATATATATATATATATGAAAATTTACTTTAATCTCGATACGTAATAATATCGAATCGTACTATATCATATCGATAAAAGATCACTTCGATCGATATAACTGATCCGACCAACCTTAGTTGACAACACTGACAGCAGCTCCTCATTTCATTTTTTTCGACAATCTAAATTTTTTCCCCCTCAATCTCTCGCTGACGAGAGATTATTTTTTAGCAGAACTACACAGGCTGGTAAAAATTTCTCCCTCTCTCTCTCTCTCTCTCTCTCTCTCTCTCTCTCTCACACACACACACACACACACACACACACACACACACACACACACACACACACACACACACACACACATTTTTTTTCTGCCCTAATAAGGTGGTGGGTGCTATTCATCGTTGACGTGAGTAGCTCACGCCTCCGACTATATATATAAAAGGAGAGTCATGGTTTTAGAACAAAACTGCTAGCTCGTTCCCCACTGCCTATATATGTACGTGGAAGTGAAGTACTGGCCAATTCTACTTAATAAAAAGATACTGCATTGTCTGAAAATCGCTGTGAAAGCATGATCGAATTCTCCCCATTGAAATTTGAAAGGACTTATAGAGATATTTAATTAATGAAGTTATTTACTAAAAAAAATGACTGAGAGAATATAACTTGAGGTTGTAATTAAAGAGGTCGCTCACTGAATGTCATGGCCACTAGGTAACGAAGAAAGTCTGGATTGGCGTAAAGTTTAGAAAAAACTATTTATATACCCTTGAAAACTTTCAATATTATTCTTATACCCCTGTCTTTAATTATGAAATTTATCTCGGTACCTCTCAGATGTCCTAACCTGAGTTGCGCCTACCATGGGTTACATATATATTTAACGGTGATAAATCACTTACGTGAGATTATATATTTGTTATCTCTGGCATCTTTGCCGGAAGCGGAGAGAGAATGAGAGGGACTTAATTGAATGGGGTCAAGGGGCAGGGTAGGCATTTTTCTCCTCTTGACCCACATCATGGGGTTAACCATGGTGAGGGATTGTAGATGACAAGGGCACGATGCATTTGTTATAAAACTTTGAGGGATATTAGAGTAAATTTGATAAAGATGGGTATATATTTAAAAGTAATATTTAAAATTTTCAACTTTCAAGTATACACATATATTTTCCCTAAAGTTTATTAGCATATGTGGACAATTGATTATTTAGACACAGTCCAGCACAATGCCTCGTGGTGATGAACTAATTAAGATTTGAGCCTAGATCTTCCCCTTTTCGGCTTCCCTGACACTATTTCAAGTGACATGGAAGCTATGTGAAAATATTAGAAGTTTCCAATTTAAAGGAGGCGAAAAGAATATTAATGTAAAAGTGATTATCATTTTACCACACGCTCGATGATTTCGAATTGGATCATAATTTTTAACAAAAACTGACCGAATCCATGTACATATATATATATATATATATATATATATATATATATATATATATATATATATATATATATATATATATATATATATATATATATATATATATTATTTATATATATATATATAATTATAATATGAATGTGTGTGTTTTTTAAAATAACATGATTTTGCAGGGTTTGCCGACCCGGTGCGTCTCGCACCGACTCGCACGACCCGACCCGACCCAGGCCGGGACCGGGTCGGTCGGGCCGTGGGTCGTGGACGGGTCGGCCCATTATTATATTATTATATTATATTATATTTTATATATAATGTGTGTTTTTCTATTTTATTTTATTATTTTATAATATATATAAATATATATAATGGTGTTTTAGAACGGGACGGACCGGGTCGGATCGAGACGGGAGCGATCCGACCCGACCCAAGCCGAGACCGGGTCGACCGAGTCGACCGGGCCGGCAAACCCTGATTTTGCATGTACATTTGAATGTGACTCGTGCATCCCGGCGAGTTTGGAAGTTTGGTGCACGAAGCCTACATTGCTACAGTTGTTTGAAAGCGCCTGTGGTGAGGGCGACTCAACACCAAATTGAGAGAATTGGATACATTAATTAGCTAGTCGTCCCAACTCATGCAAGTCTCAAGAGATGGAAACACATGCAAAGCTAGACAAAGTTTCCACTCCGGCAAAAATGATGGTCAAAACCACCCTTTTAAGTACCATGACCCCCCAGGCATCGATCCCTGCCTACTTTGTCCTAACTTCGAATGAACTTGCATAATATTGCCCCTATACATCTCTCCCAATTGTCAATTAGGTCCATATTACATTATCCTCACGTACCGGTTCTTCTTCTTAAATGAAACAAGGTGAGAGCAATCAAATATAGGAGGTGCCCTTGCTTCTCCCATCTTGTTCCACTAGCACCTAACCTACTCCTAGAACTACAGCAAATCGCATCACCTCTGGGTGATCATAATAGGGCTTTGGTATAATTAGATCGTACCATCAATTAAACTTAAAATATTAAGATGTTGAATGGAGAATATTATATTATTATAAGTACATTATATTTTATCTCATTTTTAATATGAGACTATATATTTCAACACATCTCTTCGCGTGTAATTTTATTTTTGGAACTCTGACAGAGATGAGATGTGCGCGCGGTCTAAATCATAACTATAGCCGATTATGATATCATATTAGAGTTATTGGATCGAGTCATATCCCACTCAAAATTTCAAGGTGTTAGAATGGAGGGAACTCCATTAATTGTATTATAAACATATTATATTTTATCTCATTTTCAACGTAAGATTGTTCTAATGGGATGGAGACTCCACAGAAGTAAGAGTGTGTGTGTGTGTGTGTGTGTGTGTGTGTGTAGACAGAAGACTTTCAGCAAACAATTTGATATTCTGAAGTGATGGTTGCTGCTCCAACTTTGGAAGCAACGGCGGACGAGAACTCTTGGCTGCAACAGTCCTTAGATCTGCCTCTTGCCATTGACATGAAAACCTTATCGTGACACCCAGATCGTAATTGACAGAAAGTCCCCTCCGACTACTTGCGTAGAGGACCTGGCAGATCCAGGAAATTAAGGAAGATGAGCCGAAGTCCCACAGCTCGTGGTTATTCGGGATGACCTGTTCACAATCTCGCCATCCCCTACGTTACGAAGGACGGCTGCCATTTCTCACCGGGGTGGTGCTGAAGTCACAGAGACGCCAGCAAATTACTAATGGGGGCTTTGGGCCGCTAATAATCTCTACAGGAGGGAGGAGGTAGACAGAACAAATTTTATGTGCGCAAGCTCGTGCGTTGTCCGGTACCGGGTTATCTGACTCGGTCGCCGTCACAAGCTCTCCCCTCACCGGGTTACCATGCAGAAACCCATGATATGTGACATCCACTTGCTTGTCCCCGTGTCAAAGAAACCAGATGATCATCTAGGTCGACATCACTCTCGAAGAGGACGATTGGGAAAAGAAAATAGAAGAAGTGGACGAAGAAGAAGCCCATTTTGTATACGTAAGAACAGCTCGATCGCATATATATATATATATATATATATATAGCTCGATCGCATATATATATATATATATATATATATATATATATATACGAAAGAACAGCTCTATCGCATATATATATATATATATATAAGACCACAAAATTCAGACAAAACGAGGCCATGCATGATTAGATCATCGGGTCCAGTTGTTTTGTTTGAGAAGTCAGCACTGCCAACTTCCGATAATTAATGCCATCGTTCCACTGTGCTGCACAAATTAAGGCGGCATATCCATCCAGCTCCACTTCCAAGTCAACGGATCCATACATCTTACTAAATAATCGAGAGGCCTATGTCATCTGCCTCCTGTCAGGATAATATTTTGTCGCACCAATCATTTGGCTGATGCGCTTTTTTTTTTTGTTTTTTACTTCTTCTATTTTTGCTCTGTTCTTGTCATCTTGTGCTTGGCACCGCCGGTCTGATCCCATATGCATAAAATTTGCTCGACTGCGGGGAGGGTTGCCATTAATTAGAAGGTTTCCTCTACCACGGGAAATGGTCTTTCAATTCACCATCTGAGAAATGTAGTTTGGATGACTCGGATTAAGTTAATCGGCCGGGTCATCTCCCATTCAACTCACTTTTAGCTTGACAAAAAAAAAAAAAAGAGCGTTAGCTTAACCTACCTATTATATTGGGGTGGGATATATAGATAGTCACAACTTAATTAAGGTTTACTCCACTTTTAACTTTGATTAACTAATCTACCTACCGCGTCAACGCAAAATGAGATTTAAAATGAAGTTAACCCGAGTTAACCCCGGGGTAACCCGGCATCAAAGCAGAGCTTTTTAGGTTTAGACCTCAAGTTGGGCTTCCCTACGAAGCCTTCATTAATCCCCTCTCATCCTGCAGGCTGAGGTGATTTGGGGGTGACAAGACTTAGTAGCTGTCGGGTTGGTGGCACTCGTAGTGGTTGGCAACTGTAGGGATGGTGACATGATCTCGCTTTATGTGGGTACCAAGTGTGCTCGTCCAGCAGTTGCAGGCTTACAACAAATATCAGGGCACGCGTTGAGTTCCCGGATTCTATTCAAAGTGACTGCCGGGTTTGGTTCCCTTCTTAAGTAGTTGGTGGAGATGGTGACCTGATCACTTGCTCTGGTTCTTTTAATTAGTATGCTCGTGGTTTTGAGTTCATACCGGATATCAAGCAAATGCCCTTTCGTTTATCTGTATATATAAAGAGAGCTATGGTAAACAAGATTAAGTTTTTTTTATTCACTAAAGTGAAAAATGGTGGGAAAAATAATAAAGTTTTTTTATTTACTATAGTTATCATCCAGTGGCATCTAAAAGATCGCGTATCTGTTTTAATTTTTTTTCTTCCCTTGGATCGAGGGTTAATAATTCTGGTTAGGCATGTCACTGGGCTCCGCCGAATAGGATGCTGAGCTTAAGTTAGAGCCGCACATAAATTGGGTTGAGCCACGATAATTCAATTGGGCTACTTCGATATCGGAATAAGGCGGGTTAATTAGGATGAGTTTTTCGCAGATGGGTGAGTTATTCAAGTTTCGGAGTCGGAATATACCACTCGAGGTCAGATAATTAAGGTTAAGGCCGTTAACTCGAGGTTAACTCATTCCACTTCTCTCACAGTAATAGCCTACCCGACCCCGGGTAGGATAAACTAAAAATATAAAACCAGGAATAGCCCAGGTTAATTTATCCTAACCTATTATCAAAGTGGCTTGGGGCCGATACGATACAATGAGGGCTTGTCTTTCATTTTGATTTTCATCGCATAGTTCATGTTCTCCAACATAAGTGATCACATGGCATAATCCTATTTATGGTCAGTAGGAGATTTTGGTGGAACTTTCTCTGTTAGTTTTCATCAGTACATATTATGTAGAGTTTAGAAAGTTTTCTTTACTTCAATTTATCCTTTTGAGTGCAGGCCATGTTTCACATATATCTGTATACCTGTTAGACATTTGACCTCACTCCCAGTTCATGACTCGAGTGTTTAAGCACATTGTTCCCTGATGATAGTTTGGCCTTCTGATGGAAATTCAGTTTTGTCCTGTAGCAAAATGATTTTGACGAACACTTTTCAGATTTTGACAAAGAAGTACATTAATGGTCACATTCTAGAAATGTGCAGGTCCCATTCCTGAGTGTCCCAATGATTCAGGAGGGCTTCATTATAAATTTCTTCGATTTTAATCAAAACATCATTCAGGATATATGGCTGTGTCATTTTACATCCAGTTTTTAAGCTTAGACCTGAACTCTCAGTGTTGCTCCTTTAGCAAGAATCCCCGCCAGAGGTAATTGGCTGATGGTCTCAGTTGATGTTGATAAGCTGGGTTCCCAATCGTGTGGCACTTGTCTAATATGTTCTGGTACTGACAACAAACAAGGTAAAACTAACAGATTCCTTGGTGTCAGTTATTGGTTGTCTGATGGTAGCTAGAATTCGGACTTTTCTTTACTAGAGGTAAAAGAGAAAAAAAATTGAAACCATACCTTCTTCGGGATGGAATGATCATTTTGCGTCCACTTTTTTTATCTTAACATCTACATTTCACCCTTTTTGCAAGAATTCAGCCATTGCCATTGGCCGTGTGTGTGTGGGGTGTGTGTGTGTGTGTGTGTGTGTGTGTGTGTGTGTGTGTGTGTGTGTGTGTGTGTGTGTGTGTGTGTGTGTGTGTGTGTGTGTGTGTGTGTGTGTGTTGTTGATAACTAGAACTCATGAACTCTCTTCGTTAAAATGGAAAGGTAGACTCAAAAGGCATGAAGAATGATTGTGGAAGTCTTGCGATGGGGTATGCATGTTGAAGTCTGGTGCATATAGAAATGAAACATTGGGAAACTAGGGTCCATACAAATATATGACATAGTCAGATAGGACTGTTAAGTAACTGATTATTTCAAGAAGAAATAGAGGGGACAAGGTATGCAACAAAAGTTACATATAACCAAAAAAAATCTCTACGATTTGTATTAGTAGCATGTGATGTTGTATGGCATGTGTGAATGGGCTCACTGACAGAATGTCAGTTTATGTGCATACCCATCAGAGAAGTCAGGATGTACATGTTTGTGCTTTTCTGTATGGATTGTTGATCTTGTTTGATCGATCAAAGAATATAGACACAGCTAAAAATAATCATCTCCACAAATCATGTATCCCGTCCAGTATCTGTACTGTCGTTCAAGATTTGCTGAAAACAGTAATTTCACAAAATTGCCCAATCTGTCATCCATCAGCACAATCTCTGTCCATCTCCTGGAGTAGTATCCCGATATGAATAGGGGTCTGTATCCCTACCGTATCCATTCCATGGATATTTGCCAAGATGTGCTTTGTATAAATGATTGTTTTATCCCGGTTTGCCAAACTAGCTTTGCCAGTCAATTCACTTCACAAAACATATCTTTTACCCAATGGTCTGCTTTAGATATTACATCTTTTTGAGGAATGCTAGAGTTCCATTCCCGAATGGGCATGGCTCACCAACACTTGCTGTCCGATCTATGGATTGGACTGCAGGATAGTCCAGTACTTCCAAGAAATGGCCATAGTCTTGACTGTCCAATCTAAAGTTCAGACAGCCGAGATTAAGTGTGGTATGCCTGTGTGTATTCGTAATTACCTTCTAATCCAGTACGAAATATTTGGCCTGAGGTGCATTCCCTTGGAAAGGTATCTGCAATATTGAAGGGATTAATTTGGAGCCCTACTGAGTACTGAGTTCAGTGGCCTATTATGTTATTTCTCTTTTTTTTTTATGTAGAATGTTGTGTCCTGAAGGTCCAAAGCTATGTAACACACTCAAAAGGGGGTGAATTAGGTGTTTACAACCTTTTGAAATTCAACACGAAACACACAACCAACGGTCATAAAGAAGGAAGAGGAGAGAGAGAGTCAATCACATAAAGAGAACAATTTTTATAGAGGTTCGGTACAACAAAATGATGACCTACCCCCTCTCCCCAATAACTCTTAGATATCACTATTAGAAACCCTAGTAAATCACACACACGTCAGATATCAAGGTGCAGTGTTGGCCCACCTTCCACACACACACACGTGTACTTTAGTACACACACCCTTGGAGTAAGGCGCACCAATACACACACACACACTTTTCTCCTGCACACACTACAAAAGCATAGGTTTTAATCAAGTGGAGAAAGCAAACCTGACAGTAGATTGTCGAGGACGAGCTTCCCAGGTAGTCTTTCACGTTCTAACACAAGAGGAAAGCTCCAAGAGATGAAGAACATGACAAAATAGAGCACAAAACATAGGGGCAGCAGTGGTCACGATTTCCATCCTTTTAACCACTTTTAATCTTCTCAAAAAGATGCTTAAATAGTCTTAGGACATTTTAAGGTTCTCTTAGAAGGGTTTAGGAAGCCTCCAGCCTAAGGAACGGTCAAGATGATTGACAAAGAAAATCAAGTGAAAGATCGCCCAGGTTTGCAATGAATTCACGTACATCGTAGGGTGTAAACACCTTCTTAATGGGTGTTCTGTCTATTTGAACATGTCAACTTAGAGACGACATAATTTTCAACACACACATCCAAATTTCATGATCTTAATTAAGATCATTATGAAAAATTAAGTACTACACTTTATCTTATGCACTCATTTCCAAACTCAACTCAAAACTTAATCAAATTTTTCATTAAAAATCAGCTTTCACCCATTTTAACGCGTAACTAATTTTTTCAGATTGACTTGTTCAGTGCACGTACACTTGAAAACTCGGTTCGTCCAATATGAATAAACTTTATCATCGTGAAAATATGGAGTGATCACAACATGTCCTTTTATGTTCCTTAGCTGCCAATTTATAGCCAGGGGTTGTGTAATTTCTCTCCCTGTTTTAATGGATTGTGGTTGAGAGAAACAGCCTGTCTTGTTATCTTGCTTTCCTCTTTTCGTACATAACATTATGTGATTTTTTCATTTGTTCGCTATCGAGTTTGCAACCAAGGGTAGTGTAATCTCTCTCGTTGAACAGTTTGTGGTCTAATGGCACCCACGTTGGGGAGATATGAGTTTTTATGGGAAATTTATCGATGTATTTAGTTGATTTTCAAGCAAACTAATGGCTAGAAACCTTTTTAGGATGCGTTGTAAAAAGTTCAAGGTCATGCAAACCTGTATACGAAAAGAAATAACTATTTAATCATGATTTGTATTTTATTTTCTACGTCAGATTGTTCAATCTTAACTCTAAAGTTTGGGTTCTTCAAACCTTTCGATGTACACGTATCTTCTAAATTGTTCCTAAGAATTATGGCATTCAGAAAAGTTGATTTTTGTGCATAGTTGATCTCTTCACTGACCTGGTTCCTCTTTTGAACTTTCATCATCATGAATCTATACCTTCCTTGAATTTTTGTGAATAGTTCAAATGATTTCACTAAATTGTATGTTTTATCTCAAAGTTCATTGATTTTTGGAATACTGTATCATTGATGCACATACTCCACATCTACTTATTTGAGTTAAATTGAGTGCAACACATTCCACATCTGTAAGATATTTGCACTAGTTGCAATTCCTCAATTTACCCCTGCTTTATGAATGCCTTGGGATAAATATTTTGGCCCACTTTGATAGAATGAAGATCAGGTGTATAGACATGTATATCATTTTTCTTTCTCTGATTTCTTTGCTTCGAGTTTCAATGCTAAGTACATTCCTTTCTTAGGGTTCAAATATTCAAACATAGCAAAGGGCAAAGAATTGCAAGAACATGGGGAACAACAGCTCCTGGATTACCTCATGTTGAGGAAGTAATTACTCCAACAGGGAATTGGCTCATCGGTGGGGATTTGGAAGTGTTAGAACCTGTTAAGACTTAAGAGAAGGATCATCCGGATCCTTCTAAGATTGCTCTTCCCTTGTATAGACTTTCCCTCTCTTCCTTCTTTCTCTATTGCTATATTTTGTACCTACTAGGATTAGGACATTCGCCTTTGGCCTTGACCTCCTTTCGGGGCTTTGTACTTAGATATATTGTACATATATACCATGAGAGAAATTATGCTCTCCAATTTCCCATATCGTATCATGGTACCAGAGCCCCAATATCACCGGCTGTCTATCTCTACGAAAGCCCCCCTATGCCGCCACCTCTACGAGCCTCCTCCAACTCTCCCGACTGGCTATCTCTCTGGGCCTCATCCCCACCTCTCTCTTACCCGGACGTGTCTCTTCTTCCCTGCCAACAGACCTCTTTTCTGGTTACTCTAGGATTGCCTCTCCCCCCTTTGAGGCTTGCTCGTTCACCTGAAGGAGGACTATGCTATGTCGCTGTTTATCCTGATGCTGTTGTGCCCTTCTCTTGTGAACATTCCGCTGCCATCGTGCCTCTCTTCATGCCTCATAGCACCCTCCTTGGGAGCCTTTAGCTGTAACCCCATAGCCGCACCCTACCTTGCCACCATGACTATGAGGTCACTCTGCCGCATCTGCCCCAATCTATCTTAGCTCCACTAGAGGCCCTCTACCGTGGTTGAACATATGCTGAGCATTGGAACCACCTGTTGTGCCCTCTGCTTCCTATCCTAGGAAGGTCTCCCTCCTGCTCTTGAGACTGTGGAGACCCAATCAGCCCTACTCGCCACTTGAGCGAGGTCATCCCAGGGAAGCCACCTACTCACATGTGTGCTCCCTTACTCACACTACTGACCAGCTGAGCCCACCGAACAATCTACTCCTCACCTCCTGAGAGGCTACTCTCTTACCCACCTACTCGCCATGGCCGTACTGCTGGCCAATCGAGTCCATCGGACCATTTGGCCAACTGGTCACCTCCGATCTTCGATCTGGATGCCACCAGCCCCAACAATGCCAGCAGCCCTTGTTCTGGCCTCCACAAGCCCCAGTTGCGCCAGTGGCCGTCTCTCTGGCTGCCATCAGCTCCTGCAGTACCAGCTCACTTCTCTCTAGCCACCTTTGGCCCCTCCAGCACCGGTTCACCTCACTTTGGCCGCCACCGGCCCCTACAGCGCTAGCTTCCCTCATATATGCCCGCTCAAGTCAAGCCACCTCCGACCTCACTCGTTGGCCACCTCCAGCCTCTACGCCTAGCTCATCCTCGCCCTACACCTACTACTGCTGATGCAAAATCTCCTACCACATCAAATGTGGCACAGTTGGCTAGACGGTAGACTCAGCTTGTCCCTCAGCTTTGACAACATCAGCAGCACCCTCAATCTGCTAGTTTTCTACATGAACCCTCTACTATGTATGTCTCCTCTGGTACTGTCTCTACCTAGATTTTAAACTTTGGGGCTTCTCATCATATGACTTCTGATAGCTCATTACTCGTAGATTGTTCTCCTGCTATTACTCACTTACAGATTCACACTACTAATTTCACTCCCTTTCGTGGCTCTTAGTGTGGCTCCATCACTCGAAAATCTGATCTCTCTAGTCTCTTAACCCTTTCCCTTGTGTTTCATATTTTCAAACTTTATATGAACTTAATTTCTATTAGTTGCCTTGCCGATGCTAGATACACTATCTCATTCACCTCTTCCTCGGGTTCTATGTAGGATCCACATACAGGTTAGAGGATTGGAACCAATCGTAAAGTAGGCAGATTATATCACTTGGAGTCTACATCTTCCTCTTGTGCTCATAGATTGGCTTTCTCTATTACTAACCTATGGCATCGTCATCTCGATCATTCTTCTAAATCTCATCTTAAGTCCTTAATTTAATATGGAATCTTGAGGTCTCACCAGTCTTCCATTCCCTTGTCTCCTTGTGAGGGTTGTATGTTCGCTAAGCATTTTGCCCTCCCTTTTTCTTCTCGAGAGTCTATATCATTCAAACGTTTTGATTTAGTGCATCTGATATTTGAGGTCCATCTCCCTTGCCCTCAATCACGGGTTTTCTCTGTTATGTCAATTTTATTGATGATTGTACTTGCTTCACTTGGATTTTCCTTATGCACCGGAGATCTGACCTTCCTTCTATTTATCGTTAGTTCTCTGAGATGGTCTACACCCAATTTCATTGTCGCATCAAAGTACATCATACTAATGGTGCTCGCAAGTACCTCTCTAATGACTTTCAAGATATCCTGTCTTCTCATGGAACCGTTCCTCATTAATCTTGCCCTTACACTTCTTAACAGAATGGAGTTGTTGAGCACAAGCATCGTCACATCTTTGACACTGCTCAGGCACTTATTCTCTCTGCCTCGGTTCCACATGCTTTTTGTGCAGAAGCTATTCTTACATGTTTATCTTATCAATAATACACCATCCTCTGTTCTTTCTAGGTGTTCTCCCTACGAGTATCTTTATGCTTTTAACCCTTGCCCATCGGGATCTTCGTACCTTCGGTTGCACATGTTTGTTCTTCTCCCTCCTCGTGAGCACACAAAACTCTCTCCTCGAGTAGCTAAGTGTGTTCTCCTTAGGTATAGCATAGAGCACCATGGGTATTGTTACTATATATGATCCTATAGCTCAGCGGCTTTGTATCTCTCATCTGGTCACCTTCTTTAAGGACGTTCCTTTCTTTGTCTCTTCCTCTCAAGTTTCAGCTCGAGATCTTTTCTTCTTATCTGATCATGATCACCTTTCTCCTGCAGCTACTATTCTGGAATTTTCTCTTGATGAGCCTTCTCCCACTCCTTCCCCCTTGCCTCCTGAGCATTTCTCCCCTCCTCAGCCTCCCATTGTCCATGTCTATAGTCGTATCCTCTCAAACTTGGAGATGTTTTTGTACTATTGGATAATGATGTTGGTGACTCTCAAGGATAAGACGAGCCCATTCTTGCTCATATTCTGCCTCCTACATATTCTCCACAGCATAATCCTCCACGTAACTGCCATCCTCCTATCAGGTTTAGTCTTGTTTTGACTAACTCCTATTATCCATAGTTGTCTACCTTCCATGTTGTAACACCCGAATCTGTTCGAAACTTAAAAATAACTAAGCACTTTACTTCTGAAACCCATACAGATTACAGATTCTCTAAATCAAACCCCAATGCCTTGAACTGTATAGAAAATACGGTATGTTAGTATACAAATTCAATAGACATCTTCTTTATTAATACGT
Organism: Amorphophallus konjac; assembly: GCA_022559845.1. Taxonomy (NCBI): domain Eukaryota; kingdom Viridiplantae; phylum Streptophyta; class Magnoliopsida; order Alismatales; family Araceae; genus Amorphophallus; species Amorphophallus konjac. The sequence goes on from JAHNEJ010003443.1 coordinate 30,893, forward strand.
AACTTCTCATAGGAATGTCAGAATAAGTCAATATTGGACTCGTTGGAAAGATAACTGAAAAATCTACAAGTTTCATGTTGAACACTTTTTCAAATTTTGATGTTTGGAAAGACAAAAATGAGATAGAGTGAACTAGTTCTTAAAAATCATATTATTAAGAGTTTTTTTAAAAAAAAATAAAAAAAATCCTAAAATATCTACCCCCACCCCCCTACGTGGCTCCCTCCCTCACTCCCCACCGTCCCCACTTCCCACCTCCCCCACTCCCCTCTTCCCCCTCTTACCACCTCCCCCTCCCTCTTATCTCCTCTCCCCTCCCCCCTATATAAAGCCCCCCTCTCCCCCTCTCTTTCCCATATATCCACCTCTCTCTCTCTCTCTCTCTCTCTCTCTCTCTCTCTCCCCCCATCTCTCTCTCTCTCTTTCTATTTTTATTTTCTCTTTTTTTCTCTATTATCTCTTTACTCTCTCTTTACTCTCTCCATTTTCTCTCTCTACTCTTTTTTTCTTTCTCTCTCTACTTTCTCTCTCTACTTTCTCTCTCTAAATTCTCTCTCTACCTTTTCTCTTTAAATCTCTCTATACTTCTTTCTCTACTCTCTCTTCACTTTCTCTCTCTATATTCTCTCTTTACTTTCTCTCTCTACTTTCTCTCTCTAAATTCTCTCTCTACTTTCTCTCTCTAATTTTCTCTTTTATATCTCTTCTACCTTCCTTCTCTACTCTCTCTTTACTTTCTCTCTCTATTTCCTCTCTCTCTAAATTCTCTCTCTACTTTCTCTCTCTAAACTCTCTCTACTTTCTCTCTCTACTTTTTCTCTTTACTTCCCACTCTCATTCTCTTATTAATAAACGGAGAATAGAAGATAATACAGCATCAGAATAATATAAATAATTAATAAACACTTGGACGGAGGATTTGAAGCTATTTTGGACAATTTCACCCTTCTTTACGCATCTCGGATTGGGAAATTATCTTTTCCTACGCAAGGACTTTTACGGGTGCTCTGGTGCGATACTAAAGTCAATTCGAAAGTCCGTTCTAAAGGTAGGCATGATAAATCGAGTGCATGTTATTTGTTATTTACATTTCTTTGATTTGATTTTGTTTGAAATGTAATTTAAGTCATTGATTTATTTAACCCAATGATCTATGTTTAGAATCAGTTGTTTATTTAGTTACCATTCTGTAAAAATATTATTTTTTTCTATAATCTCTCTCTAATTTCTCTCTAAGTTCTCTCTAATCTCTTTCTACTTTCTCCCTCTACTTTCTCTCTCTACTCTCCCTCTACTCTCTCTCTACTCTAATCTCTTCGAATGTTATATATATTTAGTTAATAATATTAAAATACGATCGAGTTATTTTGTAAAGTTCAATGACAAGTTTTAAGTATTGAGACGACTATGTAATAAGCATCATAATAAGAATAAAAATTTGATTAAGCATATGGACTGTGTCACTTTAAGGAGGTGTGGGGCGACAAACCGTAGTTAGCTTTCGCTACGGGATTAGGCCCATTTCCGAGGACAAACGGACTTCTGAAAAATCCGGAATCCAGAATAAGAAAATTATCTGGGGAATGGTGGAGTATTAACTCCCGATCCTGCGTGGTTGATCAAGGCCGGCAGGCTCTAGCGTTTAGACCTTTTATCTTTATGTCGACGTATGGATGCCTAGGTATGTGTTTGCTACTGCTTTTAGTGACGGGATACCTGTCCAATATATGCTGCCAAACAATATGAAGTTCAGATTTGATATATGACTTTGATATGATCTGAGAATAAGTTCATCTGTATAAGCTCTGATTTAGCTAAGATATGTATTATGCCATATATATAAGTCAGATAAGATTTGTTATAAGCATTTGTTTATAAATCTGAAAATCACTTTGCTCTTTATATTTACTTCGCATTCATAGTATATGTACAATTCAGTGAAATTATGATTAGCTTTATATATATCATGGATTTGCACAGTTTAGTATATGATAAGCATGTGATTGGTTTTGATGCCTACTGAGTCTGTGGACTCATATCTGTTGCCTAACCATTTCAGGAAATTGACGAGTGTGTATCTCGACTCCGACGGATAGTAGGTCGGAGGGTGATCCAGGGCGTAGTTTAGATTCCGCTGCATAAATAGATTTGGTTTTCTTTTGAATAATGAATGTAAATGTGACTTTTAAGTATGTAGAACTCTGTATACGATGTAAATTATGAGTGTTTTATCTTATGAAAAGGGTATGGTTATGTTTCTTTTGGAATATGTGATGGTTTGGCCTTTAGCGCCTTGCAAATAATCTTGGCCCACAATACTTCCGTACATCCGCTGTGACATCCCCGGACCCGATACGGGATCGCGGGAAGGGGGCGCCACACATGTAGCCCTTCACACCTACTAAAGGCCTCAAAGTTATCGCCAGGTAGTTCAGTTTCTCGAGTGGCAATAGACTATGGACGAGGAGCTTCATGCTCTTCAGCGGACTCAGACTTGGGATCTTGTTAGCTGCAAGTGGATTTATAAGATCAAGACTAAGTCTGATGGCAGCATTGAGCGTCATAAGTCTCGACTTGTGGCATGGGGTTTCACTCAAGAGTGTGGCATTGATTATGAGGAGACTTTTGCTCCGGTGCCCAAAATGACCACCGTTCATACTCTCTTTGCTATTGCGGATGTTCATAAGTGGCTTTTCTTTCAACTTGATGTGAAGAATGCTTTTCTTCACGGTGACCTTTCTGAGGAAGTCTACATGCAGCCTCTTCTTGGTCTTTTGACATAGCCACTCCATGTCTGTCCACCTTGCAAGACCATATATGGACTAAAACAAGTTTCTTGTGCTTGATTTGAGTGATTTTGTTAGGTTGTTCTTGATGCTGATTTTTGGAAGAGTATAGAGGATTATACACTTTTTGTCCGTGAATCTCCAATTGGCCTATGGACGCACTAAAATTTCATCTATTTATTTGTTCATTTGTTTAGTTCATTTGTTTATTTATTTCATTTATTTAGTGTGTGGGCGTGTTAGTCACAAAGTGACGATTTATTCGGGCTCCGAAGAAGCAATTGGTGCACGTCGCCTGACTAATCAGACGAAAGTGAGTATCGTGTTGGGATCAGAACCCGCCATGCCGTAAAGATCACGTCGTTAATTACATCTCTTAGAAGGGGAGAAAACCCTTGATTAATCGCCAGCAAAAGGGGCCTATGGCCTGGAAAGAAATTAAGCTAAAGCATGCATGAAAATGCAAGAAGACATCTTTTATTAACATGATTTTCATGATGTATCATTATTATTATTCTTTCTATTATTTTTTTGTTATTATGCTTTTTATTATGTTTTGTTCATTTCCCTTTTTTATTTGGTTGATTAGGATTCAATCATGATTTTATTATTTCCGATATATTCTATTATGCATTTTGTTGTTGTTTTGATCTCAGTTATATTATGCAATTCATGATTATTCTATTTAATCGTATTTTATTTCATTCATTATATTATTTATCTCAATTTTATCATTTTATTGGATCTTATTGCATTATTATCATTTTTGTTATCATTATTAATATTTTATTTTTTTGTCATTGTGAATCATTCATGTGTTTGTTTGTTCATCGTTTATTAACATACATAGCGCCTATCATGCCCCGAGATATATGTACAGAGAAAGTAATATTGGGGACATGAATAGCCGGTAAGATAAGCCTCTCGCAATCAAGATAATCAGAGTGCTAAACATTCACACATAAAGAGGAATGCACAATAATTAACCAAAATCTAACTTTTATTGATAATAATCAAAAGTTTACATAATGTTGACTCTTTTCATTACTAGACTCAAGAAAAATGAAATTACATAACACGACTAGACTCTTTGACAATTCTAGGTCTCTTCTCGATCTTTAGTCACTCTCAGATCCGTCACTTGCATATTCTGAATCCGACCCGCTAGAGTGTCACGTCCCGAGCCTTTATGACAGCGGAAGACTCGCTCACAGAATGTGAACAGCCGACATGGTAAGCCTCTTGCAAGCAAGAATAATCAGAGCGCAAGACAATCACACACATAAATGTAATTGCACAATATTTACTCAAACTCTAACTTTATTTCATAATAATCAAATATTCAAATACAACCACTAATTAAACTTATCTTCATTATGCTAGACTCAAGAAATAAGAAAATTACATAGACTCAATCTAAACATTGTAGACTTCCTAAGTCTTCACTCTCAATTTGATATGACTTTCATTCGCTCTTGGACCCGCTACTTGTATAACCCGAATCCGAATTCGTATCACTTTCATCTCCTGAAAAGATTAGAAATAGGTAATGAGCACACTTACCCAGTAGGTATCTTTGCATCAACATGATTAGCACTATTTAAGTAATTAGCATTTTAGCTCTAGAGAAATAAGGTAAAATCATGCGAAATGTGATAAATCATGCTATCAAATCAAAGTAACAAAATGATCATGTAAGATAGGATGAGAGCAAGTATGAACTAGCAAAAATGTAACAAGTATGAACAAGAATGTAGCATGTCATTTCATGAACAAGAATGTAACGAGAATGCACTTTCACTTTTCACTTTCATAACCATAAAGGTTACGCACGAGAACGTCAATCATGTAGCAATTCACTAGATTTTCACGAGTACTCATGGATTTCACTTATTTATAAAGAAAGTACTCCCAGCGCAATGCGACGTCAGCAGCATCATACCCCATGGTTTATAATAGTATGTTTCCGACAATCAGTCGAGGGGACTAGCATAGAGCCCGTGGACACAATCAACGCTCGAACTGCATCTTCACGTATAAATCAAGCTACTTCCATGAGTGTAACAATGAAGTATGGCCAAGAATGTAATAAGTTCAATCAATAACCTCATGACAATAATTATCAAAGAACGAATGCTTCAATTAAGAATATGAGAGATCAAGAATGAATTAAGACAATGTTATGCTTATGAAAATAAATCGGCAGCATAACGGTACATTTCTTTAACTTCCATTCATTATATTAAGTTTCTTGATCAATATGATAAGTCCTAGACCATTATCAAGCCATCTAGGAACTTTAGAATATCTACCCTTAGGTCAAACCTTGGGTTAACTAGCTCAAGCATTATGACGGTCTTGTACTGGGCCATTACGTTCATGTGACGGTCGAGCGTTGGGCCGTTACATTAACGTGACGCTCCAGCATTGGGCCGTTACATTGGTTTGAATCCAGAATGATAGAATAGACTCAGTAAAATGTGACGGTCGGATATTGGGCCGTTATATGGGCATGACGGTCCAATATAGGTCCGTTACATTGCTAGAACCATAAAACATCGATAGTGCTTTCTAATCAATTGGGTTTTAATGGTACAACCAACTCGGCGTCCTAGTGAGAATCTCAGGCTCGCAGAGAATTACGGAGGCCTTGAAACAAGATTTCCTACTCCATTGGAAGGAATATCCAATAGAGAGGTCCTCAAGTCCAAGAATAATATTCCTATAGTGCAAAGTGTGAACTAATGGATAACATATCGGAATATGTGCCATGTACTTAAAGAAAATGGCTCTATTGATAGAGAGAGAATGTGTAACAATGTGAAACCAAGATAAAACTCCGTTCATACATCATTGAAAATCATGGAGTTAATACAAAGTATAGTGCTTTGGCATGAAATTAACATATCCTTAAAATAATTCAAGATGCTTTTAACATGCGATACTTATCATGAACCAATTAATAAATTTAAAGTCATATCAACAGGTCAAAACTTAGATAACTAGGCATATTTATAAGTTAATGTGACTGCTCTTCAATTCTGTCTATAGTTACTCTAACGGTCGAGAACGGGGGCGTCACAGTGATTGTGACGGTTTACCGTGGGACCGTTACAGTGTCGTAACGCACTGAGTCTGGGCCGTGAGAGATAACAGAGAAATTTAAAAATAACAGAAGGTGTGACGGCTTATCGTAAGGCCGTTAGATCATTGTGACGATCTTATCTTGATGCGTCAGATCATCTACTGGCAGAAAAGATATTAAAAATATAAGATTTCAACTTACATCATGTCTGGAAATCATATATAAACTTCCACATGATAGAATGAAGGCTAACCCACTAGTATGCATGGGTTTTCTGTGAATTTGACAAGAGAGTTCCTTTTTAACTTAGTTAGGGTTAACAGTATACATGTATGCATGACCTACTAAAACATGAAATTCATGATCTATGATGCATGAAATCAATCAAAACCAGAGGGCTTTTATCCCTAACAAGATATTTTTATCAATCATGAGATGACCTACCTTTTAAATGAGCTTTAATCTTTCAATTTGGGACAGCAAGACACGCCCTAGTTCTTCCCTTCCTGAGATTTTTCAGCAACTTCACGTCGCTCTATCTCTCTAATCTCTTGACCTAAGAACATGAGATTTTGAGGGTAAGAAGATTAAACTAAGGTGAATAAAAAGTTCTAAAGGATTGAACTCGAATTACCTTGTTTAGACGTCCTAATCTCTTGATCTTCAGTGATCTTTTGCTCTAAATTCTGGGCTGCTATGACTGAATCAGTGACTTTTGAAGCCCCTATCTTCTTGGTTACTTGATCTCCTAGTACAAAGTTTGGAGAGCTATTAGACCTTAGTATTATAAACAAAATCTTCTAAAGAACTTACCCGAAATTGTGACTCCTTACCTTGTTTCTTAACGAGTAAAAGTAAGGGTTGCTCAGGTCAAAAATAGGTCCTATTTATAGGGTTTTGGCTAGGGTTTGAGGATTAGATCGATTCTAGAGTCCTTAATTTACCAGAACCTGATCCCTAAGAGTCCCTAGTAACCTTACAAGTTCTCCCAATTAGGTCTCTTGTAGATAGGATCCCAAAGATCTAATCTTTCTACTCGTTCTTCCATTCACGGAACTATCAGGGTGTAACCCATCAGTCTAGGTGCGTCAGGTGCATGTGGCGGTCGCACGATAGACCGTTACATCCAACGTGTACAGAATTTTAAATTAATAAAACTCTTTTATTCGTTTATCTAATATAATTATCTATAAAAATAGTATTTATCCTTAAAATACGTGAATTGGCTAAATAACCTTCTAGAATATAGGCTAAACTAAATGGGCTTGGTCTTTAAACCTTTTGGGTCTTAATAAAATGGGTTAGATTAATTATTTAACACAATTGGGTATTATAATGATTTATTTAATCCAATATTTATTTATTAATCTATTTTGGGTCTTTAAAATTCCCAAAAAATAATTAAATATACCAAAAATAATTTATAAAATTTTGGGGCCTTACATCCTCCCCCACTTAAGAGAATTTGGTCCCCAAATTCAATATATGAGTTTTTTATGGAGAGTGTATGTATTTTAATGTATTAAAAATTAACGTAAGGCGAATGGGTTAAGAGAGTACCTTTTATTATCTCACCTCCCTCGTCTAGAATGGCATTTAATCGTCCTCGCTTCCCACATCCGTTGTTATCCCTTGAAGATTGTTCATTTATGAGAGGACACATGGGCAAGCGATGTTCTCGGCTTCCACATTTGAGACAAGCGCCGAGACGCTTCCAACATTCTTCTATTGAGTGCCCAAACTTATCACAAAATGAGCAAGGTGCCACGGCTTGCTCCTTCTCTTCTTTAACTTTCTTGTTCTTTCCATTTCCATTTCCATTTCCATTTCCATTTCCATTACCGTTCCAATTACGGGACCTCTTAATGTGACGATTTTCACCCTCATCCACTTCTTGTTCTTCTTGCCTATCATGTTTTCGGCTTGACCTCTCTCCTCGAAGCCTTTCCACCTTCTCCATGGTTCTTTCACATAGGTGCGCTCTTTGAACCATCTCAGTATAGGTGCGGATATTATGGGTTCTAAGTTGTTGGATAAATCGGGTCTTAAACCATCCATAAATCGGTTGGCTTTCAATAAATATATGCTTACCAAGTGAAGAGCATAAGGTGCTAGTCGAGAGAATTGTAATTCATATTCTGCCACGGACATCGCGCCTTTTTTTAAGGAGGTAAATTCCATAGCCTTTCTCTCCCTTACATGCTCGGAGAAGTACTTGACTCGAAAAAGTGTAAGAAAACCCTCCCATATATGAGGTGCATCTGCAGGTGGCATCAGAATGGATTTCCACCATGTACGAGCATCCTTGTTGAGTTGGAACGTGGCAAGTCGAACTTTCTCCTAGTCGGTGCATTCCATGACATCGAATATTCGGTTCATTTCGTTGATCCAATTCTCTGCTTCATCTAGGTTAGAAGATCCAGAGAATCATGGGGATTTAAACTTCAGAAATTGCCATGTAAGTTACCCGCGCCAGCCCTTCCACCAGCTTGGGCCACTATCTGTAGGGCTTGAGTAAGTCCCGCAATAGTTTGCTGCATCTCGTCCCAGTTTATACGATGAGCCATTGAGAATCAAGGTACCTGAGAATCATGGACATTTTAGTTATTTAGAGTCGGGAAGATTTATCCTAAGATAATTTATATATAACTATCTCATCCTGGGCTCTACCCAATCATCGCATGGGTAAGGAAATTTCTTCCTTAGTTCATAGGTATGGGTCCTTAAACCTTGGACTTATTCTAGGACATAACTCTTTTCCCTAAGTCCTGAGACTTATGCTCTGATACCAACTTAACTGTCACGTCCAGAGCCTTTATGACAGCGGAAGACTCGCTCGAGGAACGCAAACAACCGACATGGTAAGTCTCTTGCAAGCAAGAATAATCAGAGCGCAAGACAATCACACACATAAATGTAATTGCACAACATTTACTCAAACTCTAACTTTATTTCATAATAATCAAATATTCAAATACAACCACTAATTCAACTTATCTTCATTACGCTAGACTCAAGAAATAAGAAAATTACATAGACTCAATCCAAACATTGTAGACTTCCTAAGTCTTCACTCTCAATTTGATATGACTTTCATTCGCTCTCGGACTCGCTACTTGTATAACCCGAATCCGAATTCGTATCACTTGCATCTCCTGAAAAGATTGGAAATAGGTAATGAGCACACTTGCCCAGTAGGTATCTTCACATCAACATGATTAGCACTATTTAATTAATTAGCATTTTAGCTCTAGAGAAATAAGGTAAAATCATGTGAAATGCGATAAATCATGCGATCAAATCAAAGTAACAAAATGATCATGTAAGATAGGATGAGAGCAAGTATGAACTAGAAAGAATGTAACAAGTATGAACAAGAATGTAGCATGGCCTTTCATGAACAAGAATGTAACAAAAATACACTTTCACTTTTCACTTTCATAACCATAAAGGTTACGCACGAGAACGTCACTCATGTAGCAATTCACTAGATTTTCACGAGTGCTCATGGATTTCACTTATTTATAAAGAAAGTACTCCCAGTACAATGCGACGCCAGTATCATCATACCCCATAGTTTATAATAGTATGTTTCCGACAATCAGCCGAGGGGACTAGCATAGAGCCCGTGGACACAATCAGCGCCCGAACTGCATCTTCACGTATAAATCAAGCTACTTCCATGGGTGTAACAATGAAGTATGGCCAAGAATATAATAAGTTCAATCAATAAGCTCATGACAACAATGATCAAAGAACGAATGCTTCAATTAAGAATATTAGAGATCAAGAATGAATTAAGATAATGTTATGCTTATGGAAACAAATCGGTAGCATAATGGTACATTTCTTTAACTTCCATTCATTATATTAAGTTTCTTGATCGATATGATAAGTCCTAGACCATTATCAAGCCATCTAGGAACTTTAGAATATCTACCCTTGGGTCAAACCTTGGGTTAACTAGCTCAAGCATTGTGACGGTCTTGTACTGGGCCGTTACGTTCATGTGACGGTCAAGCGTTGGGCCGTTACATTGGTTTGAATCCAGAATGATAGAATAGACTCAGTAAAATGTGACGGTCGGATATTGGGCCGTTATATGGGCCTGACGGTCCAATATAGGTCCGTTACATTGCTAGAACCAGTAAACATCGATAGTGCTTTCTAATCAATTGGGTATTAATGGTACAACCAACTTGGCGTCCTAGTGGGAATCTCAAGCTAGCAGAGAATTACGGAGGCCTTGAAATAAGATTTCCTAGTCCATTGGAAGGAATATCCAATAGAGAGGTCCTCAAGTCCAAGAATAATGTTCCTATAATGCAAAGTGTGAACTAATGGATAACATATCGGAATATGTGCCATGTACTTAAAGAAAATGACTCTATTGATAGAGAGAGAATGTGTAACAATATGAAACCAAGATAAAACTCCGTTCATACATCATTGAAAATCATGGAGTTAATACAAAGTATAGTGCTTTGGCATGAAATTAACATATCCTTAAAATAATTCAAGATACTTTTAACATGCGATACTTATCATGAACCAATTAATAAATTTAAAGTCATATCAACAGGTCAAAACTTAGATAACTAGGCATATTTATAAGTTAATGTGACTGTTCTTCAATTCTGTCTATAGTTACTCTAACGGTCGAGAACGGGGGCGTCACAATGATTGTGACGGTTTACCGTGGGACCGTTACAGTGTCGTAACGCACTGAGTCTGGGTCGTCAGAGATAACAGAGAAATTTAAAAATAACAGAAGGTGTGACGGCTTATCGTAAGGCCGTTAGATCATTGTGACGGTCTTATCTTGATGCGTCAGATCGTCTACTGGCAGAAAAGATATTAAAAATCTAAGGTTTCAACTTACATCATGTCTGGAAATCATATATAAACTTCCACATGATAGAATGAAGGCTAACCCACTAGTATGCATGGGTTTTCTGTGAATTTGACAAGAGAGTTCCTTTTTAACTTAGTTAGGGTTAAGAGTATACATGTATGCATGACCTACTAAAACATGAAATTCATGATCTATGATGCATGAAATCAATCAAAACCAGAGGGCTTTTATCCCTAACAAGATGTTTTTATCAATCATGAGATGACCTACCTTTTAAATGAGCTTTAATCTTCCAATTTGGGACTGCAAGACACGCCCTAGTTCTTCCCTTCCTGAGATTTTTTAGCAACTTCACGTCGCTCTATCTCTCCAATCTCTTGACCTAAGGACGTGAGATTTTGAGGGTAAGAAGATTAAACTAAGATGAACAAAAAGTTTTAAAGGATTGAACTCGAATTACCTTGTTTAGACGTCCTAATCTCTTGATCTTCAGTGATCTTTTGCTCTAAATTCTGGGCTGCTATGACTGAATCAGTGACTTTAGAAGCCCCTATCTTCTTGGTTACTTGATCTCCTAGCACGAAATTTAGAGAGCTATTAGACCTTAGTATTATAAACAAAATCTTCTAAAGAACTTACCAGAAATTGTGACTGCTTACCTTGTTTCTTCACAAGCAAAAGTAAGGGTTGCTCAGGTCAAAACTAGGTCCTATTTATAGGGTTTTGGCTAGGGTTTAAGGATTAGATCGATTCTAAAGTCCTTAATTTGCCAGAACCTGATCCCTAAGAGTCCCTAGTAACCTTACAAGTTCTCCCAATTAGGTCTCTTGTAGACAGGATCCCAAAGATCCAATCTTTCTACTCGTTCTTCCATTCACGGAACTATCAGGGTGTAACGCATCAGTCTAGGTGCATTAGGTGCATGTGGCGGTCGCACGATAGACCGTTACATCCAACGTGTGCAGAATTTCAAATTAATAAAACTCTTTTATTCGTTTATCCATCATAATTATCTATAAAAATAGTATTTATCCTTAAAATACGTGAATAGGCTTAATAACCTTCTAGAATATGGGCTAAACTAAATGGGTTTGGTCTTTAAACCTTTTGGGTCTTAATAATATGGGTTAGATTAATTATTTAACACAATTGGGCATTATAATGATTTATTTAATCCAGTATTCATTTATTAATCTATTTTAGGACTTTAAAATTCTTAGAAAATAATTAAATATACCAAAAATAATTTATAAAATTCTGGGGCCTTACATAGAGTCTTCTGAAAAGATTGAAAAAGTAGAGAATGAGCACACTTACCCAATAGGTATCTTCGTGTCAACATGAAGGCAAGTTTAAGTCATTAACAATTTAGCTCTAGAAGGCATGATAAATGAAATACGATGAAAACATGCGATAAAACCAAAGTAACAACACGAGTAGCAAGAGATAGACTATAGAGATATGAACATTTATGTAGAATGATAGTAAGATCAAGTAATAATGTAAAGTGGCTTTTCATGTAACGAGAATGTACTAGCATGTATCGAGAATGTACTTTTCATAACCATAAAGGCTATGCACTAGCAAGTCATGTAACAAGAATGTATAATTTCATGTAGAGCCTCGTGGTTTTCACCCGTTTATAAAAAAAGTACTCTCGGTGCAATGCGACGTCGGTGTTCATCATACCCAACGGTTTTCAGTATGTTTCCGGCCATCTGCCGAGGGGGCTAGTGTCGAGCCCTTGGACACTGTCCGTGCCCGCTCTTGCATCTTCACGTTATAAATCAAGCTACTTCCACGAGAAATATAAATACCGGCCAATAATGTAAAGTTGAAACAGTAGGTTCATGATAACAAATACCAAGGTAATTAAGAATGCACCAAAATAGAAATCATGAGAGTTCAAGGATGAATTAATTGAATATTATGCCACAGAGGAATTTTGACAGTATAATGGTACAGTCATAGATTTCTATAGTTTATAAATGACTTATTAAACAAGGTGTTGGGTTCTAGATAAAAAGACCATCTAAGAACAGAACAAGTTCAACCCTTGGGTCAGACCTCGGGTTGGACAAAATTTCTTTAACGCGACGGTACACATGTGTTGATATTTATTCTATCACCCTTTTTACCCCGCCCCAAACTATGCTAATATCATGATGAACATGAACAAGCATGAACTGTTATGAAAGCATAAAGGAAGGGGCGATAAGTAGATGAAGAAACTGACCGTGATCACCACCAAGGTTGCAGCAACGCCAAGAGATGAAGAAAGGGGTGTAACAGCGCCGTGTACCTTGGAAAAGATGAAGACTTGATCGCACTTAAGGAACGGGGTGCGGGGAACGCCGTGGATTCAACCTACTCTCCTTCCAACCGGCTAGAGGAAGATGACCTCATGTTCAATCATGCTTTCCTGCAAAATAAAGATCAAACTACAAGAGAAAAACCCATTAGAAACATATAAGTTTAGTATCAATCCCGTAGTGACAAAATAGTGCTAGAAAGGGTGGAAGAATGCACCGGGGGGAGGTTTTTAACCTCTGTGGAAAGGTGGAAATAATATGTATGTGTATTGTGATGATGTATGAACAAATAGATTGAAAAATCACGCAACACAACTGTGGGAATATGCTATGCAAAATGGAGAAAAGTGCATGTGTAGAAGAAAAGTGCAGAAAATAGAGATTTATGACGATTTGTGAAATTGAGAGGGACAGAACTAAGAAAAGAGACAATGAAATCAAGCCCTTGGACGTGGAATTAAAAGCTAATACTTCCCCATTCAGGTTGAGATCAAATATGCGAGTTGGCGTGGCAGCATGGCTTCGCCCCGAACCAAGAAAGAGCCCCCTTTCGCGACCTGCGAACCTGGGAGCTATTTATAGGAGCAGAAAACCCTAGGGTTCAAATCCGAGATAAACACCAAAATTTGGGGATTTAGATACATAAACCTCCAGATAATAGTCAGGGGAACTGTCCCAGATCAATGGAAACTGAGGTGTAGGCTTATCCCCCTCGAAAATAGATCAAACAAGGAGTCCAAGGAGTCCCGCGACAAAGAAATCAAAGTTCAGGATCATCAGGACTCTCTGTTCAGAAAACGGTCTATCGCAGGGCCGCTAGGGAATGAAAATGGTCATGGGAAGACCGCAAGGGGATGACAAACGATCTAGGGGGTGACCGCAAGGCTTCAGCTGTTGAACGGGCTCAAACAGGCAATATTTGGGGAAAAAATAGTCTAGTGAAGACAGCAAGGGGACCACAAACGGTCATGGGGGTGACCGCAAGGCAATAGGAGGTGAAACAGGGTAAAACAGGTACTATTTGGAGCCCAACGGTCTTGGGAAGACCGCCACCATCACCTAGCGGTCTTACCAGGATCGCTAGGCTAATGTAAATTTTTTTTTTTGGTAAAACACGGTAGACTTTGGAAAGTGAAGGAAAGCTCGAAACCGGTGTAGAACTAGCGAAAGTGGTAGAAGAAGAAATTGTAGATAACTGAAAAATAAATAACTTTTATGAAGAGAGCAAGATGAGAAAACGAGAATAAGAGGGATAAAATAGGGCGAGAACAAAGAGAAAAATGCTGGGACGCAGGTGAACATCGTAGCCTGCCAGAAAAATATAAATAACTTGAAATCGATGGAGAACTGACCATTGACATAGAATAAGAAATTATAGAGACTTAAAAATTGAACAACTTTGGTGAAGGACACTTAATAAATAGAGGACCAGAGGAGGATATAAAAGTGTCGTGTTTAGGACTACGTAATGAAACGGGCCGAATGCGTGATGGAAGTTGACCTTAATGGGCCGTAAGTCAACTTGGAAGGCCGGAAGCTGATAGAATAAGCCCCAGGGCTCTAAGAAATCATGGTCTCCAAAGTCCAAAGGCTAGGGAACAACGAAATGGGCTCGAAATCCATCCAAGGAAGGCTCCAAAATAATGGGTAATTCGGGACATCAAAAATGGTGAATAAGAGAAATCACGCAACTTGCGGACTAAAAACGTGTGTCAACAGATGCCCCTTCTTGATGTCCGCCTTGCAAGGGAGCGAGCGAAAGCGATGCGGAGGTGGAGTTGAATGGAGATGGAGCAAAAGCGACAACGACGGGAAATGGAGATGAAGCAGAGATGAAGCGGAGAGAACTGAAAAGCGGGCATCAAGGTAAAAGACACCCGTCACAACCAACAAGCGACAGGAATTCTCCTGAAACCGCCGAACTAGCCACAAGGAATGGATGACAAGGATGAGACATGTCTAGAGAAGCTAACTAAGAAAGGAACACGACCAACCTCATCAGGGGACATAATCCACAACCAATGAGGGGATCGGAAGAACACAGCTGGAAAGTTGGAAAAGGGAAATAAAACTGAGATAAAATGTAGACAAGAATCACGCAGGCCAACCAGACCAAGCGGGCAGATCAGAGAGATAGTTCAAATTCAGAGTGGAATGCAGATCTCTTATCCAAGAGAATTGAAGTGTAATCAACCATTGCTAAGGAGAAACCTTGAAAGATCACGAGATGTGAATGCTCAAAATGACATGATGCATGCTAGGCTAAAAAAAAGAAATCATCAAAACGAATGCAAAGAAAGATAAAATAGAAAGTACTCAAAGATACTATTGCTAGACCGAGCCAAAACGGGGTCAAGAGTCTTCTTGCAACCACGGCGTGCGAGAAAGAGTCCATCGTCCCCCACCCGACTCAATCGAGCGGCCAATCCAACGACTAACCGTATACTCCTAGATCATCATCATTTTTGTTAAAGAGGAACATCAGATCCGAGAATACATGGACAACCAGCCGGTCCTTGAGAGGCTATAATAATGTAGATACCATATAGTAATGTAACAATGAGAAGGGATAGAGAGCCATACCTGACTTACCTGCCAAGCGAAACAGTATTTTTTTTAGATTTTTGAAATATTCAAATTTTTATGGGTTTTAAATAAGACAATGACAACAACATAAGCATAACATGAATATAACATGAACATAACACGCACAAAGATGAACATAATATAATAAACTAAATATAACATGACAAAGATGAACAAAACACAACAGCATAACAAACACCACCAGAACAAATGGCAAGCGTGCATGTGATTGAAGACACGGTGGGACAAGACCATGGTGGGGCAAAGACACGTGGGACGACAACCACGAGGTAAAAGACACGGACAACACATGTGTGGGATGACAACAACAACACATGGCATGGCGACACAGTGGGACGAAAACATAGTGGACGCGGAGGGATAAAACAACACGTGTGAGACGACACGGAGGGACATAGACACGTGTGACAAGGACACGACGGGACAAAAGACATGACAAATACGCTCTTCAATCAAAGTCCAAGATCATATGAAGCAGAACCGCCATGTTCATAATTATGAGACAATGCCCTCTCATGGAGACATGATGAGGTGAAGCGAAAGCTGAGAAGGACACAAGCTTCAGAACAGATCGAGAGAATAGACAGATAGAAGATATGAACATGAGGCAGAATGAGAGATAGAGCAAGGAAGCTTTGAGCACCTACAACCTGCACTCTTAACAAATAGATCATATCTGTCCTCAAAAATAAATAGAACGTATAGACAAAAGACAAATATTTTTAGATTTTAGATTTTTTTTATTTTTTTGGATTTTGACGATATTTGGATTTTGACAATATTTTATTTTTTTTATTTTTGAGAATATTTGATTTTTTTGGAATTTTGAGAATATTTGATTTTTTTAGAATTTTAAGAATATTTTATTTTTTTAGAATTTTAAGAATACTTTATTTTTTGATATTTTGGAATTTTGTGAATATTAGATTTTTTGGAATTTTAAGAATATTTGATTTTTTTTAGAATTTTAAAAATATTTGATTTTGTTTGGAATTTGGAGAATATTTGATTTTTTTGGAATTTTGAGAATATTTGATTTTTTTTTAAAATTTTAAGAATATTTGAATTTTTTGAAATAGAAATCCGCAGCACCCAAAGAAGGGCTCAAACTACTGGCCAGGGGTCGTCATCCCGCCCACTCTCATTAAAGACTTCCCTTAAGTAGGGCGTGTATATGAGGGTGGCTTACCACAACCAATCACCTCTAAAGAACGGTGCCCCTACTAAGGCCATACCCGGGATACAACCCAGCCTAACAAAGAGAAGCAGAAGAAAAATTAGAGACAAGCTTTATGTAGGATGGGAGACATCAGGATTTGAATTCCTTCCTGGGCACTACCCCTCAAAGATACAGTCTGTTGCGCCGGGACTTTGTGTCTTTTATTTTGAGACCCACATTTATAGGCACGCATGCGACCGGGCTCATGACGTCCCGCGGGGAACTATACTGCCACTCTTGCCATGCCTTTGATTTCATAATTTTGAACATTGAAATATTTAATTTTCAGAGCCCTTATTGGCTAGATATTACATGAAAGCTCACTTTTGAGGGTCAAGACTGCCCCTATTTAAGACCTCTCTCGTATTAGGGAGCGCCTAGGTTGGTCATCTCATCCATCCATCTCTTGCCCCTACACTCGGCCGAGCAGAGAAAAGAAAAGACCTTTGTACATACTCAAAGTATGACGAAAGTAGCAACGGTGTTGCTCAAAGGAAAATCAGCTATGGCTCGCTGTGAAGTGTGTGAAATACCCTTACAAAAGGTCACCCTCAACGATCTAGGAAAGAACTTGGACTCCCAGCGCGGAGCTATTACCAGCCTAGGGATGCTACAGAAGCGAACTCATTTTGATTAACTAGACTAAGCAAACTCAACTAATGCCACTCAATCAGCATTATAACAATGCACAGGAAAAAAACATAAGGAATAGAAATGATAGCACGTTCTTGCAAAAAATGTTGGATATCTTGCAAATCCATATCATGAAACCAACATCTTGAAGCGAGAGCTTGACCAGAGAGCTTTGCATAGCACAAGCTTTGTATTCCTTGCTTGACAGGATCGATAAGGAAAGGATAGCAAAGATTAAATATTCCCTTACACGAAGGAGCGACGAACACCATACTGGACGAAGAAGGATTAAAAAGGAAGAGGGACGAGGGCTATAACTCCCTCGTTAAGGTGCTGAGACTCTGATAACAAGGAACCAGATTAGCTGAGATCAAGGTGGGCTAAAGCCTCAAAAACAGCATGAAAAAGGGTAAGAACCCCGCAAGGGTGAAGAGGAGTGAGTAGAAAGATGATGAGGAGATTGCTACGAAAGTGAAAAAGGAGAAGAATGATCTTCCGACGTATTCGGAGACAGAGAATGGTAAGAATTCAACAGGGTCGGAGAAGAAGAATGATAATCACCCGATAGAGTCGGAGAAGGAGCAGAGGCAACACCTAGAAGTCCCGGGGAAGAAGAATCAGATGATATCCCGAAATCGGGATGAATGGATGACACAGGCCGAAGCCTAGAATTACAGGAAAATGGAGAATCCGTAGGCCCCGGATAGGAAGAGGAGCAATGAGGGTTCATGAACTTAGGACTAGATGAGAAAATTATGGAAGCGGGATTGTAGGAAGGGAGGAACACCACCCAAGGGTGGGTGCCGAGTAGTAGAAATGATGAATGAGAGGAAGGAGAAAGAGAAATGGACCCTTGAGTGCACATCATGCGGCCTTTGTACTTGCGCTGCCACCTTTTCTTAGCTGAAATCTATTAAACACGGGCCCGCCTGGTGCAGACTCGGACTGTTGGGCTTCTTGATTTGCAATGTCTTCTCAAATAACGAGCCAATCTGGCAGACGACCTGGCCTGATTAGGAACATGTAGCTTCATCGGGGCGATTGCCCCTAGACACCCGGTGCTAACAATATGCGGACATTCTCGGACATATAACTCCTTAGATGGATCGGCATTGCAGAACTCTGGAGTCTTGTCACTCGGCACAAAGAGCATGAGATTTGGCAACTCCACTCAAAAATCAGTCTTGAAGCACAACTCCCTTGATAGAAGGACATGGGGAATTTGAGGGAGGTTAATACACTACATTGACGTGGCCGGCGCACTGTTAAACTTAGAGAGATTGCATAAGGTGTGCAGCATGTCCTTGGAGAATGTTGAGAATATGGCCAATTGCCCCTCGACCATAGAACTCATAATTTGCTTAGCGACCGTATGATTTAGCACAATACGGGTAGAGAACCCCTCTTGGCCAATTATCTGAACAGCAATGGAGCGAGGAGAAATAATACCATCAATGGTGAACTCTCTAGTGAGCAAAGAGATTGCCACCAGTCTCGCTCTTGAAGAAACTAGCAACAATGAGAAGGAACTCTTCTCAGCAACCAACATAGGAGATAGTGGCACATCAACCCCAAAATAGCCAGGGACTAGGACACGGATTGGCATCCGACAGATAAAATCTTGAATCTTGAAATGCCCAGTCGGCACAAAATCATCCTGACTCGGCTCATCGTCTCCCTGGGGACCGGACCCGAGAGGCACCATGGATAACGCACACCCGCTCCGTGAGGTGGAAGTAGGTGGATGAATAGGTTTGGAAGACGCGGAGGTTTCAACGGGGATGGTGTGTTTAGGTGGAGGCAAAGGTAAGGGTGGAGGTATGGCTTGCTCAATCTCGGGCGACAGGGAAGGTGGAGGAGATGGCAAAGGCGGTGGAGATAGTGGAGGTAATGGAGAGGGAGGTGAGGATGGCGGTGGAGGTAATGGAGATGGTGATGAAGGGGATGGAGAGGATTGGGGGTAGAAGTAGTTGTAACGGGAATGGAGGAAGAAGGGATGGCACTAGCCTGAGTGGAGGCTTGGGTTTGTGGAGGTGATGGAGACGGCGTAGGAGATAGAGATGGTGAAGGTGATGGGGTAGGTGTGGTAGTAGGTGATGGAGCGGGTGTAACGCTAGACGAAGAATCACAGGGGTGCCCCTGGTCTTGAAATGGTGAGTGCTGCCTGGGTAGCGCTTCTTGCTGCTGCTGTTGGTTGCGAAAATGTGAAATGACCTTGTGAATCGCGGCCCAATCAAGCCTTTTCTTATATTCCAGGTCGTAAATAAACTCCCATAACTCGGGACAATCCTCAACCAAATGCCCCTATTGGAGATGAAAATCACATAACTGAAGCATATTCCCAATCGCGGGTTGGCAAGGCACAACCAGAGGAAGCGATAACGCGTGAGTGGCCATCAAAGCCCTGAAAATATCGATAAAGCACTCCGACAACGAAGGACGGGGAGCCCGCTTCGGGCAAGGTGGATGCTGAGGTGTATGTGATGGTGGAGAAGGTTGTGGAGACGGAAGTGAAGGTTGTGTAGGTAATAGTGCTTGGCCAGCGGTAGAGGGATTTGGTGAAGGCATATGTGGAGCGGGATGAGGGGGTATATAGACGGCATCTACCTGCTCGGGATGTGGTATTCCCTTGACTGGAGGTGGAGACACATGTGGGTATGTGGAAGCAGTAGGCTGACCAGGGATGGCAAAAGGTTGACTAGTTGAGGATTGGTAGATGGAAGCGGAAGGCCGACTCATGGGAGGTTGATATGTGGAAGATTGGTATGTGGAGGTAGATGTAGATGGCGGGGTGGATGTGGGAGTAGAAGGTGGAGAAGACTCGAGGTCAAGAGAATCATGGATTTGTTGGCGAATGAAGCGGGCTCGACTGTAAAGCTGTTGCCAGGAGGTGATGTCATTGAGGGCTAAGATGAACTGGTACTCGGGCATTGCATTAGATATTAGCATCTTGATTTGCTCTCCCTCCGGAATGTGCCCCGAGACTTGTGCGGTAAGGCGACGCCAACGATCGGCGAAAGTAGACAATTCCTCTTCGGGCTTCATCTTCTCGTGGGCCAGATTCACAATAGAGAACTTGGGCCCAACTTGGTCCTAAAACTGTTGAATGAACTTATCTTGAACCACGTAAAAATCCACAATCTGCTCTTACGGTAATGAGAAGAACCAATCCCGAGCCGGGCCTTCCAATGATAGGCTGAATAGATAAGCCATCAAGCGTTGGTGATGTCAAAATTGGGCTGACTCATAAACGAACTCCTTTAAGTGCACATAAGGGTCACCAACTCCACCATAACGGCGATATGCAGGAATTTGCGAAGATGGCGGGAGCTGGAGATTTTGAAATGCAAACGAGACACTCAAGGAAGGTTTAGGATCGATCCGACATTGAATTTGGGTTAGCCTGAGTAAGAAATTATGAACTTGGCCCAAAATGATGATAACGGGCCGGATGAGAGGATCCGGGCTGAGGAGAAGAAGGGCCCTTTCAAGGAGTGGAAGGGTATGCAAGCCTAGAAGAAACATTAGCATAAGGACCCATTGGGCCGACATCATAAGCAGAGGAAGAATGAGGCCCGTTAGAAGGATAATGCCCATTAGGAGAATAAGGCCCATGAAGATGATTTGCAATAAGGCGTTGGGTCTAGGCCGGGTCCATTTGGTGAACAAGGCATGATAGATGGGCCATGAGATTAGCCTATTCCTCGGATGGATCAGAAGGACCACGGGAAGATGGGCCCGCGTGGGAAGAGGATTCCACGCGGGAATGGGAAGAAGAATGATACAAGGGGTTGGAATGATGCTCCATGAGGGCAAATGAAGACTTAATACAAAGAATATCAAGGAAAATATAATGAGGGAAGTAAGGGCTTAATGGGCTTGAGAATAAGAGGGGGCTGACCCACTAATGCAAAGACAAAGGGAAAATAGACCTAGGACAATGGACTAGACAATGGACACATAAAATGGGCTAAACTGAATGGGCCTAACAAAAAAGAAAATGTAGATGATGAAAGAATGCAACACAATACCAAAAAATGGGCTTGGACAAGCCCAAACAACACAAATAATGTGAGAGTTTTCACCCAAGTCAAACAAGTTGATATGATGGGAAATATTTTAGAAGTTTTAATAGATCTTTTAATGATTTGAGTTTAGAATAATTCCCTCAAGATAGGAATCCTATGGGAATAAGGTCCAGACTTTGGGTTGACTAAGGTTAACTCCCTCACACGTATGCAAATGCAAGCCTAAGGGGTGGAAAGGTACAACCGGCTCGACGTCCGTGTGGGAATCTACGGCTCACGAGGACTTACGGAGGTCCCGGATAAGATCACCTAGTCGACCCCAAGGAATATGGAGGTGAGAGGATCACTTACCAAGGTAGGAATGCAACTACAATATGAGAATGCATGGCCCTATGTGCACCAGAGTGCATGTAAATTCTAGCCTAAAACTAGAAAATCAAGACAAGATTAAACCATGCAAACATGATCAAATGCATGCAAATCATATATGGAAATGAAGCTAATACAAATGGCCACAATGTAGGATCGAAAGGTAAATAAATCACCAATGTAAAGCGTACCTGTGAGTCTGCCCCTAAACCTATATGCAGATTTTATGCATACAATGCAAAAATGATGACAATATTTAACGATGCAAATGTGACCCAAATAATACAAATAATATATGGATGGAAAGACAATACAAAAGGGATCAATATGGGACCAAGAAACAAGCAATTAGACTTCAGGAACCCAATCAAATCATCAAGGAAAGACATACCTGTGAACCTGTCCCTAGGTCTGCCTGCAGACTTTATGCAGAAAACTCAAAAATGAAGGTAAGATTAAACTATGCAAACATGACTGAAATGATGCATATAATATATGGATGGAAAGACAATACAATGGGCTATGCAACGGGCCCAAGAACAGGGCAATCCGACACCGAGAGGTCAATTAAAATCGCCCAAGAAAGACGCCCCCGTGAGCCTATGCGCAGACCTGCCAGAATCAGAAAGTGGTCCTTGGATGACCATTTTTCGCCCCCTTGCGGTCTACCAAATGAGCGCAAGGCTAGAAGAAAGGCACTGGTGGCCCAGTGATGATCGCTAGGGATGCCTAGCGGTCCTAGAGAGGACCGCAAGGCCTTGACAGACCTAAAAATGCCCAAAACAGCAGAAAAATGTAGAAAATGCTATCTAAACATGCACATGCACACACCCAACTTACAAAAGAGCATGAATAATGTGATGGGCACTAGGTGTCTGTGTACGTGCAAAATTGCACACGTATACATCCCAACTAGTCCACCACCAATAACAACTTCAACCGAAGAAGTTGTGGAAAAGCGGGGCCGTCCAGACTCCCCGAACGCACATACACTGTCGTGGAGCTATCTCTGGGGTCACGACAGTGAAGAGAACTCAACCCTCAAGAGCCCTACAATCCATGGGCCTCGAAGAAAATCAAATAAACCATAACTCGCGCTCACAACGGGCTCATAACTGCCCTTTTAGGCCTTCAGCGGCACGCCCTTTGGGCCATTCAGCGGCACACCCCTTTGACCCCTCAGCGGTACCCCCTTTGGCCCTTCAGCGGTACGCTCCTGGGCTCTTCAGCGGCACACCCCATGTGCCTTCAACGGCACGCCCCATGTGCCTTCAACGGCACTCTATTTTTAGCCTTCAACGGCACACTATCTCGGGCCTTCAACGGCACACTATTTTAAGCCTTCAACGGCACACTATCTCCGGCCGTCAACGGCACGCTATTTCAAGCCTTCAACGGCACACCATTTCAAGCCTTCAGCGGCACACTTCTTGGGTCTTTCAGCGGCACACCTGCGAGGCCCTCCAGCGGCACGCCTGCCTTAGCCCCAGCAGCACAGCGTTCATCCCATCCACGCCAGTCAACGCTCGTATCCCTCGACGCATAGCGAAGGCATGGCAGGCCCATACCTGCACCTTGCTGGGCTGTCCTCGCCCCACCTACTCCCGTCCTCGATAGTCGTCGGCCTGACCAGGGGTATAAAAAGAGGGGAGAACATAGAGGAACGGGGGGCGACGGTGGTGCTTCCATGGGAGAGAGAAGAGAAGAAGAGGAAGAGAAGAAGAGAAGAGGAGGAGGGGAGGCTTTGGGCTCCCCCCTACTACTCCGTCCACCATCGTCAGCGCGAAGAGAAAGGGAAGAAGAAGAAGAGAAGAACAGGAAGGCCCTCCGGCGACCACCGGCGAGCGATAGAGAAAAAGAGAAGAGAGAGTAAGAGAGAAAGAGAGATGTAGCAAGGGGAGTGGGGAAAGCCAGAGAGCCGTCGCCTCTGCCCGAGTGTTTTGATGTATACGCGGCCGGTTATGGCGTTTTCTCTGGATGAATAAAAATTCCCCCCTCTTTGGGTTTTCTGACTGCCTCCGTTGTTTTGG
This sequence comes from Amorphophallus konjac, assembly GCA_022559845.1. Taxonomy (NCBI): domain Eukaryota; kingdom Viridiplantae; phylum Streptophyta; class Magnoliopsida; order Alismatales; family Araceae; genus Amorphophallus; species Amorphophallus konjac. Next base: position 54,817 of record JAHNEJ010003443.1, read on the forward strand.
GCCGTTACGCGTGCCTGGCCGTCTTCTTCCTCCCTTCCGGTGGTGTGCCTCCCGGTAGTGATCCTTTCCCCCTTTGGCGTAGCTCCATCGTAGGGCCTCTGATCACCACCCTCACCCGTTCGCCTGTGGGAAGTTACCTCCCTTTTGGCCTCTCAACGGCCCGCTCCTTCGGCGTCCGCCAGCGGCACCCCCCCCAGCGGCACGCTCCTGCCGCCCCTCGGCGGCACAGCCCCATCTAACCCCCTATCCGGCACACTCGTGCCTTCGCTACCTTGCACACCCGATGCCTTCCTTGCCCGGCACACCCGTGCCCCCACTCTCACCTCTCCTTCCCCAGCACAGCTTGGCCACTCCCAGCCCGGCAAGCCCTCTGGTAAGCCAGCCCGGCACGCCCCTGGCCTTCCTTAGCCCGACATGCCCTCTGGTCAGCCAGCCCAACACGCCCCTGGCCTCCCTTAGCCCGGTACGCCTCTCCAGCCCTTGGCCTCCTTGGCCCAGCACACTTGCCCCTTTTTCTTGCCCGGTGCATCCCCCATAGACAGTCCTAGGATAGTCTTCCACTCACCGTTGCCTCCGAGTTTCCCGAAGTTTTATTAAAGGTGTTGCCGCTCTCGGGCGCCCACCTCCAGTTGTCGGGTTCCGCCACTCCATGTGGGCACGTTCCCTGTATCTCCCTTACGCTCGGGTCAAGGGGAGATGCTGTTGAATTTTCGCTAGAAACGATAACATATTAAAAAGATAAAAGGAAGCAACCAACAAATGGAACGACCACACGTTAAAAAGGACTAAAAGAAAGCAACAGACAAATAAAAAAGAGAACAACGGTAAAACATTTTAACCGAGGCAAGGGAACCGCAATCAACTCAAAGAGAGCCAAATCGAACGACAACTAAATAACTTGTCCTCATGGGAGAAAGAATGGAAATTGATCAAGAGAAGAAAATAAGAAACCCACGCAAACTTAATAAAATCAGAAGAGAAGAAAAGAAAAGCCTTAAAAGAAACGGAGGAGGAGTGGGCTCCCCATGCCCTTCGCCGGTACGCCCCTTCAGTCACCCTCGACGGTATACCCTATAGCCACCCTTGGCCGGTACGCCCTTCGCCGGCACACCTCGCTGCGCCCTTCACCGGTGCACCCTATCCGCGCCTTTCCCGGCACACCCTTCGTGGCCCCCCCTTTTGCCGGCGCGCTCCCTTTCTCCTTTCGCCGGCACGCTCCAAGTCCCCGCCGCCACCGGTAGTGCCCTTTGAAGCCTCCCCGGGCATACCCTGTGCTTCCTAGCCCGACACGCTCCCACCGTCTCATCTCTTCTCTCCACCATCTCTCTCATGCTCACCGTCTCTTTAGCAATGTATAGACTTTGCATGAAGGGTTGCACAAATGCAGATAGTAAAGTATGTACATTTGAAATGGATGTTCAGACATGCCGTGAATGAATGTATGGACTTAATGTGCTTATGACAACAATGTACAGACTTTGTGCTGCAGCAACCAACCAATGTACGGACTCTGTGCTGCAGCAACCAGCCAATGTACAGACTTCGTGTTGCAGCAACCAGCCAATATAAAAACTTTATGTTGCGGCAGCCATCCAATGTGCAGACTTTGTGTTGCAGTAGCCAGCCAATATACAGACTTCGTGTTGCAGTAGCCAGCCAGTGTACAGACTTTGTGTGCATATAACCGACCAATGTACAGACTTTGTGTTGCAGCAACCAGCCAATATACAGACTTTGTGTGCATGCAACCGGCCGATATACAGACTTCGTGTCGCAGCAACCAGCCAATGTATAGACTTTGTGTGCATGCAACCGGCCAATGTACAGACTTTGTGTTGCAGCAACCAGCCAACGTAAAGACTTCGTGTTGCAACAACCAGCCAATGCACAGACTTTGTGTTACGGCAGCCATCCAATGTACAGACTTTGTGTTACAGCAGCCAGCCAATGTACAGACTTTGTGTTGCAGTAACCAGCCAATGTATAGACTTTGAGTTGCAGCAAATGGAAAATGTACAGACTCTGCGTGTGTGCTAGCAGACGATGTACAAACTTTGAGTTTGTAGCAAATGAAGAGTGCACCAGCTATGCATGGCAAGCTATGCAACCAATGTACGGACTTGTGGGTTTGCTAAGCCAGTGAACGTAGGTAAAGATAGGAATGTATAGACTTTTAATGCATGGAGTACATGGGCCACATAGGCTTGGTCCGAGAATGTACAGACTTTGAGCTGACGGACGTACAGACTTTGTGTTGCAGCAACCAGCCGATGTATAGACTTTGAGTTGCAGCAAACGGATAGTGTACAGACTCCGCGCGTGTGCTAGCAGACGTTGTACAGACTTCGAGTTAGCCCGGCACGCCCGCCAACTCCCTCTCCGGCAGACTCTCTTGGCACTTCTCCGGTACCCTCTAACCTACCCGGTACACTCTCCCAGCCCCTCTCCGGCACGCTCACCCTGCCTTCGTCGGTACACCCCTTTTTGCCCCCAACGGCCCACTTTTCCTTCCAAAATAAATATATATAAATATATATAAATATATCATGATAATGATAATGATAATAAATTAATAAAAATTATGATAAATAAATAAAACTGAATATACATATATGAGAAATAAACAAAAAATATGAAATAATAATAATAATAGTAAGAAAAAGGAAAGGGAAAATATAATAGTAATAATAATAAACAAAATAGAGAAATCATCCAGAATAAATACATAAAATGGAAATAAGCAATAATATATATATATGCACATAATTTAAAGCCCAAATAAAGAAAATGGTAAAATCTATGTTGCAACCCCCCCTCTCTCCCCGTGATCCGATATTGAAGGAACAATCATGCCGCCCTTCCAGGTTGGGCCTGAGTCTTGGGAATTATCCCAAAATAGCCACGACCTGACCTCACCTCGGGCCGATATTCCGATTAAACCGGACTCGTTTCTCGGGCCGGATCCCTTCCTAGCCACTACTAAAATTGCCGCACGTTCGGCAGACATTTGAACGGGTTCACCTCGATTTCCGCCGCGTTTCTATTACGGACCGGTGTCCGAACATGAAAAGGTCCATGCGTGACCGATATGGTCGACAATTCCCATCCCGACATGGTCATAACCCGGCATTGCTCTGGGCCAATAGCCTGTCGAATCGGATTCATCCTAATGGGATTTGTTCCCGCTCTTTCATTGAAGTTTCCATGAACTCGGCGTACGTTTGTATGGGGTTGCTTCTGTCTACGTCGTACCTTCAATATAAACACTTGTCCGAATATCAAGTGGTCCGCAAGCGACCGACAGAAATCGGAATAGAACGGGACGGCTCCCGTCATCCCTGGACCATACACATGGGAATATCAATAAGGCCTTCATGGGCTATGCTGGGACCTCGGTTCCGTCCCGATTATGGTCACTGTCTGACCCATATCCTCGGCCTATAGCCCGCTCCCTTTGAACACGTTTTCGATTTTGGAATCTAGTCCCGGGACTCTTCCTCGCTGCCCTCCGGCACTGAGAACATTAATGATGCCCACGTAAGCCCCGTTTGGACCGCGGGAGGCGCCCCGGCATGGTCCTGACTCGATCTTGCACCGGGCCAACAAACTCATTGGTTTCCTGCTACACTAACCGAGATTTTACCGAATGTTTTCAGAGTCTCAGAATAATATGTTTGCCGTGTCCCGGCGTACATATGTTCTAGGTCCTTCTGCGAAGATTATGGTATTCTCAAGCCGGACACCCGTCCGAATATTAAACGGTCTCCCGAATGACCGACATGTTTCGAACGTCCGCTTCCCTAGACATAGGGCTTTCCAACCGATTCAAGGGATATTCCCTCGTTACCCCTTGGCACCGAAAATATTAATGACGCTCATGCAAGTCTTGTTTCGACCGCGGGGGGCCCACCACAGTATGGTCGCAGCTTGCTCTTGCACCGGGCCAACAGATTTACTTGTTTTTGACCACTCTAACCAAGGCTCAGCCGAACGTTCTCCGCTCTTCTGAACAATAGATTTGCCGTACCTCGGCATACATGCGTTCCGATTTTCCCGCGACAACCGCGATCTTCTCGAGCCGGACATTCGTCTGAACATTAAATGGTCAGTACACGACTGACATGACCGCGAATGATTTTCTTCTCGCCCTCGCGCGAGGATTTCAATACCTCGTAATAGACCTTCCATGCAATTGATTTCTTGGCCATGAGGCCCTGAATCCCGGCGACTAATCAAGGGTGTTCCCTCGTATGGGGGATGTAAATGACGCCGTGACCTTTATGGCACGACGGGTTTTGGTCCCGACACGAACCACACAATCGTCTGACCGAGTCAGATCGAGCGCACCGTGGGCTCTTCGGAGCCCGAATAAATTGTCACTTTGTGACTGGCACGCCCACGCACTTAATAGACGAATCAACCATTCCCGAAGAGACGAGCATAATAAACGAATGAAAAGTGCATCCACAAGTCTGGCACGCCCGGTGGGACCTAAACCACCCTTCATCTCTTCGCTGGGATTTAGGGCCTCATGGCCTCCTAATTAATGATGTTTGCCTGCTTTGGTTAATGGCAGGTGCTGTCTTTTCCAGTCCTATGGGGAGAAAAGTCAAACTCGGTGCAGCTGCCTTCGTGGCCTCGAGGACACTGCTTCGAAGCATATACAGCTTCCAAAAATCATGGGGGCTGTTATAAAAAAAAGGGGAGAAGAGAAAGAGAAGAGAAGGGAGGGGAAATCAAACCCCCCTTTTTCTCAAAAAGAAAGAGAAGAAAAGAAGAAAAGAAGAAGAGAAGAAAAGAAGAAAAGAAGAAAAAGAGAAAAGAAAGAAGCAAAAAAAAAAGAGAAAGAATTGGCAAGAGAGGGTTGTACGGCCACGTCCGTCGAGACCCGTGCTGAACAAAGATTACCATTGTGGGGTTGATGCGGTGGAGCGAACCACTCATCCCCTCCCTGAGGGGGTGAGTGCTCTCCTGTACCTCCACCCTGGTCAATCATACAAGAAGAAGAGAAGAGAAAAAAAAAGAAAAAAAAAGAGGAAAAAAAGAGAGAAATAGAGAAGAAAGGAAGAAAAGTTGGCCAGCATCACCGACTAAAAGAGCAAGAAGAAACCCAGCATCTCGCCCGACTCTAGGAGGCTCTGAGTCTGCGGTGCAATGACCCCGCTCGTTCCTCCTTCCTACTGCCTCCATCCGGCATAAGACGGCCCCTCGAGTGACTGTTAAAAGACCCAGCGAGCCACAATTATAGCTTGGTGAATGGCTGCCCGCTGTGGGGAATGCTTTATAGCAATGAGGCCAAGCACGACCACCACTCCCGAAGAGAGCATGCATATATCCCGCCATGGGGGATAAGAAGAAGATATATACCCTGCTACGGGGGCATAAGAGGCAAAAAAAAGGAGATACACCCCATTCCCAGGGGCACATGAAGAGAATCCGCCCCGATTGTGGGGCACAAAGCAAAAGTTACACCCCGGCTTCGGGGCATTTGAAGAAGAATCCACCCTGACCTGAGGACATAAGAAGAAATAGAGTTGCACCCCAGCTTAGGGGCATTTGAAGAAGAGAAATACACCCCGATATGGGGGCACATGAAGCAAAAGACATACCCCACCATGGGGAAATAAGAAGAAAAGAATTCACCCCGGCCTGGGGACACACAAAAGGAGAAACTCACCCTGGCTTAGGGGTATGTGAAGAAGGAACGTACCCCGGCCTGGGGGCATAAGAAACAAAAGCACACCCCATGCTAGGGGCACATGGAGAGGAATGCACCTCGCCCCGAGGGGCGCAAAAAGTAAAAGAACACACCATGGCTTAGGGGCATTTAAAGAAGAAACATACCCTACCGGGGGCCATAGAAGTCATGAAGAATACGCCCCGGCTTAAGGGCATTTGAAGAAGTCACATCCCACCTCGGGAGCATGAGAAGCAGCAAGAATACACCCAGCCTAAGGGTATTTAAAAAAGAAATATACCCCGCCTGGGGGGCATAGAAGCCGTAAAGAACACGCCTCGGCTCAGGGGCATTTGAAGAAGCTACATCCTGCCTTGGGAGTATAATAAGAAAAGAGTCCACCCCATCTTAGGGGTATTTGAAGAAGAAACGCACCCCGCTATGGGGGCATAGAACCCATAAAGAATACGCCCCGGCTTAGGGGTATTTGAAGAAGAAGGATACCCCGCCTCGGGGGACATTGCAAGCAGCGATACAGCCTGCTAGGGCGTACAGGAGGCAAATCACACCCCACCCCTGGGGACACATAAAGAGAGTACACCCCGCCATGGGGGCACATGAAGAGAATCCACCTCGACTCGGGGGTACATGAAGCAACAAAGAATACACCCCGCCATGGGGGCACATGAGAGAATCCACCCCGACTCGGGGGTACATGAAGCAACAAAGAATACACCCCGCCTTAGGGGAATCTGAAGAAGAAGCATAGACCCCACCAACGGGGGGAGGGGGGGTACAGGAGCCATCGAAAATACACCCCACTTTGGGGGCACAAGAAGCAAACATTCCCCAGCGTGTCAGGGCAGAAGAAGAAAAATTCCCCCCTCGGGGGCATTTAAAAAAAAGGCAAAGATACACCCAGTGCCCGGGACACATGAAGAGAAAGACACCTCCCTTTGGGGGCACAACAAGCAATAAGGATACACCCCGACTGAGGGGCACATGAAGAGAAATACACCCCTGCTCCAGGGGCATATGAGACAAAACTATATCCCGATTTAGGGGCATTTGAAGTAAAGACTTCACCCCGCCTCAAAGGGGGGGGGCATAAGAAGCGAAAGATATACCCCACCCCAGGGGCACAAGAAGAAAACACACCCCACCTTGGGGACGTAAGAAGCCAGGAGATATACCCCACCACGGGGCAGTAGAGGCAAAATGCATTCCCCCGGGGGCACATGAAGCAGCATACCCCTCGCCTCGGCAGCATATGAGGCCAAGAAGCTACATCCCGACTCGGGAGCATAAGAAACAAAAGATATACCCTACGTCGGGGGCATATGAAGTCAAGAATCACACCCCGTCTTAGGGGTATTTGAAGAAGAAGCATACCTTGCCTCGAGGGCTTAGAAGCTATAAAGAACACGCCCCGACTCAGGAGCATATGAAGAGAAGTCCACCCCAGCCTAAGGGCATTTGAAGAAGAAACATACCCCGCCAGGGGGGCATAGAAGCCATAAAGAACACGCCCCGGCTTGGGGGTATTTGAAGAAGCTACATCCCGCCTTGGGAGCATAAGAAGAAAAGAGAGTCCACCCTGGCTTAGGGGCATTTAAAGGAATATACCCCAGGCTCGGGGTTCATTAAGCAACATGCACCGCCCCCCGGGGGACATTTGAAGCAGAACGAACAATATCTCCCGGCTTAGGAGGGGCATATGCCCCGATATGGGGGTACGTAAGCGTAGAATAAGAACTCACCCCGCCTCGGGTGCATATAAAAAAAAGAGAAGCAAGAACTACACCCCGCCTCGGGTGCATATAAAAAAAAAGAGAAGTAAGAACTTGATGGGAATCGACACCGAGCATGTACACTTTATTTTGCATTTATGTCCTTTAGTTTATTTGTATATCCACGGGAAAGTATATGCGCAATTATACGGCTTTATAAGCAAATGCGTCATTCCTACGGATTGTTTGGGTTTCTTTGTAATTTGTCAGTTGGACCAGCAAGGGGGCCCTCAGCCCTTTCCCATTGGTCCATGTCATCCATGTGGGGCTGGTCAACCATCCTAGGTGGCCATCTAGAAGGGTTGAATGCCATTTGACCACATGGGAGACAAGTGGCTTAATTAGTCCAAGGTGGGTTACCTACCTCACCTACCCATTCAACCCCATTAACCATGGTCAAGGGGGCGCCCGTCTCCCCTTGATTTTTTATTAGTTTTTATGTGTTTATCACACTTAATCCCAGCCCTTCAATCCCCATCCCTAGATCCAAGGGTGCACAATTGATTTGATTGGAATCATATATAAGCTTGTATTTATAAGAGAAAAGGAATGAAAAATCAGAATTTTTGTTGAATGGCCTAGAGCTTGGTGCGCCCCCAACCCTCTCCCCTCTGGTTCCTCTCCTCCAACCTCAAGTTCTAGAGTGTTTATACCTCCTATTTCCTCCCCTCTATCTCCGGTGATCGTCTGTGCCGCCGCCGCCACCGTTCGTGCCGCCTTCGAGCCGCCGCGAAACCGTTCTCTGTGTTCTATCCTGCTGGACAGAGGTCTCTTCCCGAAATTCCTGCTATCAGCCACGGCCTCTTCGTGGTCTGCAATTATTATGGTGTATTCTTCCCTTGTATCTCAAGCTCTACCTAACTTTTTACGCCCAAACTCTATCGTTTATTATTTTCCCATTTTCGTGCATCTTTCATTCCTAGTTTATTTTGTCTCTGTCTACAGTGATAGCAACCCTGTGTTTCCCACCTCCGGCCATCTTTTTGATTTGTCCAAACCCACCCAATTTTATTGGGAGTTTTTTCCATAACCACCTACATCCACAAATTTTCTTAATTTTTTTATCAGCCTTCTATCTATTTTTAGAAATTCGTGTTCTTCCTCAGCTACAGTATTGTCAGTCAGATCCCAGATCCGAACACCCTCCACTTCCAAAATCAGAACAAATCACCACCACCTCCAAATCTAGATCCAAAAATAGTTCTGGTTTCCTTACTTGATTTCCTACAACTTTCATGAACAAGTCGAAGTCTTAATCCGAGGTCTTCATATCGGTCAAAGGTAACTCTCAGAATAGTTTCCTGCTAGTCTGAGACTTCAGACACTGTACAACAGCAACCTTCAAAATTCGCCAATCAGAAGTACAGGCTTGATTATTTTTCTTAATCACCTTAGGTGGAAGCCCTTCAAAGCATCTTTCCAACGGCGCCAGTTTCGTCGCATTACGACGTCGAGGCTGATCGCAGGGTCCGTTCTCGCCAGAGCCCGCGTCGAAAATAGAACCGGCAGGTCCGTGGCCGGTCATTCCGACCGGTGCCGAACGGAGCCGCCCGGCCTCCGGCCGGTGAACCACCGTGCCGCCAACCCGGGAAGCGCTTCCCTAAGTGTCCCCACTACAGCGGTTCCATCGGGTCCCACACGGCCCCTCCGGACAGCACGTGGGCCCCACAGCCACAAGTTCGGGTGCTGCTGAAGAGACGCGAGAAGCCGCCCGTCAACCCGAATTCGGTCCTCCCGGGCCCAGTTGTGTAGCCCTTTACCTCCCTACGTGGAGTGGGTGATATTTTATTGATGTCATCATTGTGTAATATTTATCCCGGGAGTACGAGTTTCGGCCGGCTCCGTCGTCCCCACGCCGAGCGCGTGGAGGTATCGTGTTCGCTCCTTACCTGGCATTTTACTTACTCCATATATATTTGTTTATGCCTCTGCTAGAGAGCATGTGTAGGGATATCTAGCTCGCTTTATTTATTCATTACCGCTGCTGTGAGAGAGTGCGAGACCGTCCCGTGACCCGATCCGGGCACACGAGAGAGCCAATCACCCTAGCTCATTGCCGATTTCTCAACCGCGCACGTCCGACGCTTCTCTCGTTAAGGGACAACCGCGAGCCTGTCGTGTCCGTGGTCCCATCCCGCATCAATTTGGTATCAGAGCGAGGTTGAGTCTAGGGTGTTAAAAAAAAAGAGTGTGTCATTTACGTCTAGTCATTAGTCATTGTCTACGTCGTGTGTAGGGTCATCATTGTTTTAAAACAAAAAAAAGTGTCTTTTGGGTCGCATTTGCATACCATTAGTCGGTATATAAAAAGGTGTTGTCCGAACGTTAGGCTACGCCTATCGGGAAGGTCGCACACTTGCGCGAGTGATCTTCGGATCGATTAACTCCGTCCCGTACTAAGTCTTGGTGTCTTGTCCTGAGTATGCATGCATCCCAACCTTTGCATTAGTCGGTCTAGTGTCTTGTCTCCGTGTGTATGCATGTCCATGTCCACTATCCATGGCCGTTCCCCAAGGCCATGCGTCCAAGTGGTCATCTCTGGCGGCCCAAGCCAAGGCCTTCCTAGCCCGACCCTATATCGTTTCTAAAGACACTCTAGCTAATGGGTCCACAACGGAACTCCATTTCACCGATAGGGAGTCGGATAATTGGGTTACTTTTGATATCGTGGAGTCTCTCTCCAAGACAGGCGAGATTATCCGTGATGGTGATTTTGCTTGTGTTGAGTTCTATAGGAAGGTCGGCTCCGTTCTTTACACTGATGGTGCATGGTGCAGGATCGGCACACTTGCTGGTCCATGCATCATTTTAGGGCAAACGTGGTTAGGAGAAAGAAAGGCTAATCTTGACTGGGGCAAAAGGACTTGCACCTTATACCCACCTTACCTACCTGGCAAGATCATCCTTAAGGATAGGGCTCAATCGAGCACCCTCGTATTTCCCGCCACCTAACCCCAGTGGCCCACTCCACCTTCGGATTCATGCTTGCCACCTCTCCTGGAGCCCACCCCTCTAGCCACCCATCATGGGAGCCACCCTCCCTTCGAGGAGCCACATTTAGAGGATGTCCATCCCGAGCCACCCGTGTTTCTTACGGGTATGCTATACATAGCCGAGCCACTTCTTAGTTGGCTCAAGTATGGCTTGGTCCCACGTCCTTACCCTTCTATGGACCCCACCTTACCTATAGTGCCCGTCAACTCCTTCCACACTACCTTTCGGTCTAGTCACCATATTGATACATTGGATGACCTTATTATGGGATTAGACACGCAATGGAAGTTGACGCACCTACTGGCCCGAGGCTTTGACCAACCCGCTAGTCTTAGCTTCACCCATCCGGCCTTCGGGTCCATTACCTCCGAGTGCACCATGGGGTGTGTCACCACAGAGATTCTTCTATTCCTCCCGATGCCGGCCGAGTCCGACTTCGTTCCCTTTTGCCCAAGGGAGGAATCCTATTTTCTACACATGTCCGTCGTCCCACCGATCATAATGTATGATGGTGACTATGAATTCCAAACTTGGGACCATGTCATGTTGGAACCCACTTCATGGGGTCACACCTTCTTCGACCCTTTTGACCCCTTCACTAGTGAACCTCCCGAGTTTTCATACTCACCCTTCTTCCGCGGAGTTGACTATCCCACCTTTTCCACTCGGGCCAAGCAAACTCCACATAGCCATAGGTCCGAACCATCATTCGGGGGTAAGGAAGACTTTGGTTTCCCCGATCCCTCTAAACCACTTGCACCTCCCGGACTTCCCGCATCCAAGCCAAATGTCCATGATTGGTGCATCGTAGTATGTCTAGGAGTTCCCCATGACGTCAACCTCCGGTTACGTCAAATGCATTCATGGCACACATTTGGGTGTCCTGGTCCGCCGTCACCCATGTACGGGTCGGACTAACATTAGGTATGTCTAAGGTCATAGATGAGTCGGTGTGCTTTTTTCTTTGTGTGGTATGTCTGTCTGCATGTGTCTTATGCAAGGTCGTTGTCGTTCTCTTATGAGTAATAGGCGATTGGACTCACTTGATGAGTATGGGATCGATTCCACATTCATACCCGGATCAGTCACTTATAGGGACTCAGCGATAATTCCTAGTGAGTCTTTGAGCTGCTCCCTTCCCTTTTGAGAGTGTCCCACCCGGAGTGTCCACCTCTAGCCCATAGCAGCCTGTGCATATCGAGTATATATGGAATGAGCAGGTGACGGTCACTTGGAGTGGAGCATACCCGCGCTACTTGGCACGGTGACGGATCCGCCAGAGTACTCGAGCATCCATACCCCTACTCGACGGGGTCGAGTTCCTCCCACCCGGGGAGAGTTGATGGGAATCGACGCCGAGCATGTATATTTTATTTTACATTTATGTCCTTTAGTTTATTTGTATATCCACGGGAAAGTATATGCGCAATTGAACGGCTTTATAAGCCAATGCGTCATTCCCACGGATTATTTGGGTTTCTTTGTAATTTGTTAGTAGGACCAGCAAGGGGCCCCTCAGCCCTTTCCCATTGGTCCATGTCATCCATGTGGGGTTGGTCAACCATCCTAGGTGGCCATCTAGAAGGGTTGAATGCCATTTGACCACATGGGAGACAAGTGGCTTAATTAGTCCAAGGTGGGTTACCTACCTCACCTACCCATTCAACCCCATTAACCATGGTCAAGGGGGCGCCCCTCTCCCCTTGATTTTTTATTAGTTTTTGTGTGTTTATCACACTTAATCCCAGCCCTTCAATTCCCATCCCTAGATCCAAGGGTGCACAATTGATTTGATTGGAATCATATATAAGCTTGTATTTTTATGAGAAAAGGAATGAAAAATCAGAATTTTTGTTGAATGGCCAAGAGCTTGGTGCGCCCCCAGCCCTCTTCCCTCTGGTTCCTCTCCCCCAACCTCAAGTTCTAGAGTGTTTATACCTCCTATCCCCTCCCCTCTATCTCCGGTGATCGTCTGTGCCGCCGTCGCCGCCGTTCGTGCCGCCTTCGAGCCGCCGTGAAACCGTTCTCGGTGTTCTGTCCTGCTGGACAAAGGTCTCTTCCTGAAATTTCTTCTATCAGCCATGGCCTCTTCGTGGTCTGCCATTTTTATGGTGTATTCTTCCCTTGTATCCCAAGCTCCACCTAAATTTTCATGCCCAAATTCCATTATTTATTATTTTCACATTTTCGTGCATCTTTCATTGCTAGTTCTGTTTTGTCTCTGTCTACAGTGACAATAGCCCTGTGTTTCCCACCTCCGGCCATCTTTTTGATTTGTGCAAACCCTCCCAAGTTTACTGGGAGTTCTGTCCATCACCCCCTACATCCACAAATTTTCTTAAGTTTTTATCAACCTTCTATCTATTTTTAGAAATTCGTGTTCTTCCTCAGCTACAGTATTGTCAGTCAGATCCCAGATCCGACCACTCTCCACTTCCAAAATTAGAAAAAATCACCACCACCTTCAAATCCAGATCTAAAAACAGTCCTGGTTTCCTTACTTGATTTCCTACAACTTTCATGAACAAGTCAAAGTATGAATCTGAGGTCTTCATATCGGTCAAAGGCAACTCTCAGGAAAGTTTCCTGCTAGTCTGAGAGTTCAGACACTATACAACAGCAACCTTCAAAATTCGCCAATCAGAAGTACATGCTTGATTATTTTTCTGTAATCACCTTGGATTGAAGCCCTTCGAAGCATCTTTCCAACGGCACAAGTTTCGTAGCATTCCGACGTCGGGGCTGATCGCAGCGTCCGTTCTCGCCGGAGCGCGCGCCGGAAAACAGAACCGGCAGGTCCGTGGCCGGTCATTCCGACCGGTGCCGAACGGAGCCGCCCGGCCTCCGGCCAGCGAACCAGCGTGCTGCCAGCCCGGGAAGCGCTTCCCTAAGTGTCCCCACTACAGCGGTTCCATCGGGTCCCACACGACCCCTCCGGACAGCACGTGGGCCCCACAGCCACAAGTTCGGGTGCTGCCGAAGAGACGCGAGAAGCCGCCTGTCAACCCAAATTCGGTCCTCCCGGGCCCAGTTGTGTAGCCCTTTACCTCCCTGCGTGGAGTGGGCGATATTTCATTGCTGTCATCATTGTGCAATATTTATCTCGGGAGTACAAGTTTCGGCCGGGTCCGTTGTCCCCACGCCGAGCGCGTGGAGGTATCGTGTTCGCTCCTTGCCTGGCATTTTGCTCACTCCATATATATTTGTTTATGCCGCTGCTAGAGAGCATGTGTAGGGATATCTAGCTCGCTTTATTTATTCATTACCGCTGCTGTGAGAGAGTGCGAGACCGTCCCGTGACCCGATCCGGTCACACGAGAGAGCCGATCACCATAGCTCATTGCCGGTTTCTCAACCGCGCACGTCCGACGCTTCCCTCGTTAAGGGACAACCGCGAGCTTGTCATGTCCGTGGTCCCGTCCCGCATCAGAACTACACCCCGCCTCGGGTGGATATAAAAAAAAAGAAAAGAGAAGCACGAACTACACCCCGACTCGGGTGCATATATAAAAAAGAAGAAGCAAGAACTACACCCTGCCTCAGAAGTGGCAATACACCCCACTTTGGGGGCACTAGAAGCAGAATATACCCCATGCCGGGGGCATGTGAAGAGAAAGATACCTCGCTCTGGGGCATCAGAAGCAGCAATACGCCCCACCTTGGGAGCACCAAAAGTAGCAATACACCCCACCTTGGGAGCACAAGAAGTAAACATTCCCCCCGGTGTGGCCGGGTATAAGAAAAGATTTCACCCCGATACTCGAAGAAAGAAGCACATCCCGCCATGAGGGCACATGAAGAGAACCCCTCCCGCCTCAGGAGTATAAGAAAGAGAAGAATACACCCTGGTCTGGGGGCTTTTGAAGAAACAACACACCCCCTCCATGGGAGACAAAGCTACACCCTGACCCGGGGACACATGCAGAGCATCCACCCCGCTCAGGGGGCACAAAGAGGTACACTCCGCCCTTGGCGCATAAGAAGCAGAAGCATTTACCCCGATCCGGAGGCGTAAAGAAGCAAAGAGACATATATCCCGACCTGGGAGCACATGAAGAAAGAATATACCCCGACCTAGGGGCGTCAGAAGAAGAAACATACGCCCCGATCCAAGGACATAAGAATCAAGAGAATATGCCCTGCGAAAAGGGTATAAGAAACATGAAGAATGTACCCTAGTCTGGGGGCATAGAAAGAGACACACTCCGCCCTTGGCGCATAAGAAGCAGAAGCACCTACCCCAGCCTGGGGGCACAAAAAAATACACTCCGCCCTTGGCGCATAAGAAGCAGAAGCATCTACCCGACCCGGGGCACAGAAACGAAGAGACATACATCCCGATATGGGAGCATAATAAGAAAGATATACTCCGCCCAAGCGACATTTGAAGAAACAACATACCCTGCTTCGGGGGCACAGAAGCCGTAAAGAGATACACTCCCGCCTCAGGGGGGCGTAAAAGCAAAAGATACACCCTCGTGCCAGGGACATGTGAAGAGAAGCACTCCTCCACCTTCAGGGGTAGAACAAAAGTAGAATTTCCCCCCATCATGGGGGGGTATAACAAGCAAAAGACACGTCCGTACCAGGGGCATATGAAGAAGAAACATACCCCGCCTGGGGGCATAGAAGCCGTGAAGAGTATACCCCGGCTCAGGGGCAGATGAAGAGGAGTCCACCCCGGCTTAGAGGTCTTTGAAGAAGAAACATACCCAGCCTTGGGGCATAGGAGCCGTAAAGAACACGCCCCGGCTTAGGGGCATTTGAAGAAGTTACATCCCGCCTTGGGGGCATAAGAAGAAAAGAGTCCACCCCATCTTAGGGGTATTTGAAGAAGAAACTTACCCCGCCCGGGGGCATAGAAGCCATAGAGAATACGCCCCGGCTTAGGGGCATTTGAAGAAGAAAGATACCCCGCCTCAGGGGGGGCACAAGAAGCAAACCGCACCTCGCTCCAGGGGGCACATAAAAAGATATACACCCCGCCGTGGGGGCACATGAAGAGAATCCACCCCGACTCGGGGGCACAACTTACAACGAAGCCACACCCTGTCTGGGGGCATAGAAGCCATGAAAGACACACCTCGCCCGGGGGCGTATGAAGAGAATGCACCCCGGCTCAGGGGCACCTGAAGAGAGCTACAACCCGCTTTGGGGGGGGGGGGCATTCAAAGGAGCAGAAACATACCCCACCTGGGGGCATAGAAGCGGTGAAGAGTATACCCCGGCTTGGGGGCATTTGAAGAAGCTACACCCCGCCTTGGGGGTATTTGAAAGAAGAAAAAAAACACACCCTGGTCTGGGGGCATAGAAGCCTTGAAAAGTACGCCCCGCCTGGGGGCACAGAGGCAAAGAGGCAAAACACACCCCTCAGGGGGATGCATACCAAATAAAGCTACACCCCAACCTGGGGGCACATTAGGAGAAATACACTCCAGCGTGGAAGCATTAATGAGAAAAGAGGAGCAGAATAAAGAAAAAGACACGCATGAGGCAGGCGTGGTCTTCGAGCCCGCCTCTTCACACAAAGAAGAAGAGAAGGAAAGGAAGAAAAGACACATGAGGCAGACGTGGTCCCCGAGCCCGCCTCATCACAAAAAAGAAGAGGAGAAAAGAAAGGAAAGACACATGGGCCAAACATGGTCTTTGCACCTGCCTCCTCACACAAAGAAGAAGCGAAGAAAAGGAAGAGAAGAGACATGAGGCGAACATGGTCTTGGCACCTGCCTCTCCACAAAAGAAGAAGAGAAAAAAAAAGAAAATGAGTCACGAGGTAGACGCGGTCTTTGCACCCGCCTCTCCACATGAAAGAAGAAGAGAAGAAGAGAAAGAAGAGTCATGAGGCAAACATGGTCTTTGCACCTGCCTCTCCATAAAAGAAGAAGAGAAGGAGAGAAAGAACAGTCACGAGGCGGACATAGTCTTTGCACCTGCCTCTCCATAAAAGAAGAAGATAAGAAGAGAAAGAGCAGTCACGAGGCGAACATGGTCCTTGAACCCATCTCTCCACACAAAAAGAAGAAGACAAGAAAAGAAAGAAAAGACACATGAGGCAAACATGGTCTTTGCACCCGCCTCTCCACGCAAAAGAAGAAGAGAAGAAGAGAAAGAAGAGTCACGAGGCAAACTTTTACCTCCGACCTCCAGCCATCTAACTAATAAAAACCCACTAGACCTTCCACCGACGGGGCGTTAAACCGACTAAACCTTCCACCGACGGGGCGTTAAACCGACTAAACCTTTCACCGACAAGGCGTTAAACCGACTAGACCTTCCGCCGACGGGGCGTTAAACTGACTAAACCTTCCACCGACGGGGCGTTAAACCGACTAGACCTTCCACCGATGGGGCGTTAAACCGACTAGACCTTCGGCCGACGGGGCATTAAACTGACTAGACCCTCTACCGTCGGGGCGTTAAATCGACGAGACCTTCCACCAATGGGGCGTTAAACCGACTAGACCTTCCACCGACGGGGCGTTAAACTGACTAGATCTTTCACCGATGGGGCGTTAAACCAACTAGACCTTTCGCCGACGGGGCGTTAAACCGACTAAACCTTCCGCCGATGGGGTGTTAAACCGACCAACTTTCAGACATCGGGGCTTCAAGCCACATCTACCCCATCATCGGCTCCTAGCCGACAGCTACCTCTTTATCGGCCTTTGGGTCGACAGCTATCCCATAATCGGCCCCCGAGCCGACAGCTACCCCATCATCGGCTCCTAGCCGACAGCTACCCCATCATCGGCCCCCGAGCCGATAGCTACCCTATCATCGACTCCTAGCCGACAGCTACCCTATCATGCGCCCCCGAGCCGACAGCTACCTCATCATCGGCTCCTATCCGACAGTTACCCCATCATCGGCCCCCGAGCGGACAGCTACCTCATCATCGGCTCCTAGCCGACAGTTACCTCATCATTGGCACCCCAGCCGACAGCTTCCCAGTTAAAAAAAATATAAAATAGAATAAACCTTCCACTTTGGTTCGGATCCTTCCCCGGCCAGAGAACAAAAATATGGTCTGCTTCCCTAATACCTTTACTACCACTACACTTATACGTAACAATAATATTTTCTTATGCAAAAAAAAAACAAAACAAAACAAAACAAAAATAAAAAAGGACAAAGCAAAAAAAAAACAAACACAAAATAAAGAAAATAAAAAAAAGAGAATGCATGATTGCCCTGCTTGCATGGTTGCTTAATATAGAATAATACACCTCCTTGGAATTTTCAAGGACTGTGTTTCCTTGCTAAATAATATCGCCACGATTCCGGATGCACGGGCGTCATGACACGCGCTCGAAGAGAACCCAATTATGGCGGGTGCACACGTCAAGGGGAAGAGTCATGGCGGAATCGCTAAGCCCAACTCACAAAATAAACCTGAGGCAACGCTCCCACACCTAGCACTTAATGTGTTCAATAGCCTTCGACTATAGGGATTGCCCGAATTTTCTTCTTAGCACTCTACGGAAACTTGAATTCCTGCACTCGCGTGAAAGGTAATCGTGAGGAAAAAGCTATCTACCCCCACTGTAAAAAAAAAGAAAGAAAAAAAAAGGGAAGAAAAAGAGAAAAAGAAGAGAGAGAGAAACGCGGATCTGAGTAGCCAGGAATCTCCACTGAAACAAATGAGGAGACTCGCGCGAAATGTTGAAGCAAATCACAATAAGGACGAATCTTAGTAGTCGGGAACCCCCATTGAGACACATGAGGAGACTCGCGCCGAACGGTGAAATCCGCTACCAAAATAAATAGATGGGGGCTGTGTGAAGCTACCAAAAGTCGAAAGCCTGGAACTAATGTGTAGGCGCCAGAGTGATCCTCGAGTGTCACTAGGAAAACCTGCATATCCCTATGGTTAGGGCTCTTTGTTCACACATTTGCACTGCCACGCCACAGAGAATTGCTTCGGGTGAAATGCGTGAATTTAGGCTATGCATGCAAGACATGCGATATCCTCTTGACGGGTGCACCACCCCTCAATTGTGCCTCGCGGCCCGCACCGCATGTACGAATTACGGGCGACGTCCCTATCCTATCCCCTATAGAGGGAGCTGCCTTACTTATATTTATGTTGTGCCTGCTAATGAATGCTTGCATGCTTTAAAAAAAAGAGAGAAGAAAAAGAAGGGAAAAATGATAAAAAAACAACATAAAAAAATAAAAAAAATAATAAAATAACAAGAATGTGCGTATGCAATAAACTCAATTCCGGCCATCGAAGCCTACTTTCCTAGCTCCGGCTCATAGAGCCCAATCTTGGCCCCCATGGCGTACCTCTTGCCCTCGCGGCTCATTAATCCCCAACTTCAGCTATTTAAGCCCGCTCCCAGCCTTGGCTGTTTTGACCTCCCTTATCGACTCCTGAGCCGACAACTTTTCAATCATCGGCCCCTGAGCCGATAGCTTTTTAATCATCGGCCTTCGGGTCGACAGCTTTTCATATATTGGCTCCCATGCCAACAACTTTCAATCATCGGCCCCTGAGCCGATAACTTTTTAATCATCGGCCTTCGGGTCGATAGCTTTACAATTACTGGCTCCCATGCCAACAGCTTTCAATTATCGGCCCCTGAGCCGACAGCTTTCAATCATCGGCCTTCGGGTCGACAGCTTTTCAATTATTGGCTCCCATGCCAACAGCTTTCAATCATCGGCCCCTTAGTCGACAGCTTTCAATCATCGGCCTTCGGATCGACAGCTTTTGAATTATTGGCTCCCATGTCAACAGCTTCCAATTATCGGCCGCTATGTCGACAGCTCTTATATCATTGGCATCCACGCCAGTAGCCACCCGGAGTTCATCAAAAAAAAGAAAGAAAAAAAAAGGAAGAAGAGAATAAGAGGGAAAGAAAAAAAACAAACAACAAAAAAAAGAGAGAAGAAAAAAAGAGATAACAAAAAAGGAGAAGAAAAAAAGAAGAAGAGAAGAAGAGAAAAGGGAGAAGAAAAGAAAGAAAAGAGATAAAGAGACCAACAAGTCATGTCGGCTCCCGGTGCCCTGTCGGCACTGGTGAAGTGACCAAGAGATCAACAAACCGTGTCAGCTCCCGACACCCCGTCGGCACTGATGAAGAGACAAAGAGACTAACATACTGCTTCAGTTCCCGACACCCCATCGGCACTGATGAAGAGACCAACATATTGCTTCAGTTCCCGACACCCCGTCGGCACTGATGAAGAGACCAACATACTGCTTCAGTTCCCGACACCCCGTCGGCACTGATGAAGAGACAAAGAGACCAATATGCTGCTTCAGTTCCCGACACCCCGTCGGCACTGATGAAGAGACCAACATGCTGCTTCAGTTCCCGGCATCCCGTCGGCACTGATGAAGAGACCAATACACTGCTTCAGTTCCCGACACCCTGTCGGCAATGACGAAGAGACCAAGTGATCAATAGACCATGTCAGCTCCCGGCACCCTGTCGGCACTGGCGAAGAGAAGAAAAGACCAACACATACCATGTCAACGCCCGACACCCTGTCAGGCATTGGCGAAGAGCAGAAGAGACAAACAAGCCGCGTCGGTCCTCTGGCACCTTGTCGGCACTAACGAAGAGAAGAAGAGAACAACAAACTAGGTCAGCTCCCGACACCCCGTCGGCACTGACGAAGAGAAGAAGAAACCAACAAACCAGGTCAGCTCCCGACACCTCGTCGGCACTGATGAAGAGACGAAGAGACCAACGTACTACTTCAGTTCCCGGCACCCCGTCGGCACTGATGAAGAGACAAAGGGACCAACAAGCCGCCTCAGTCCCCGGCACCCCGCCTGCACTGATAAAGAGACAAAGAGACCAACATGTTACGTCCGTCGCCGACACCCCGTCGGCACTGACGAAGAGAAGAAGAGACCGACATACCATGTCAGTCCCCGACACCCTGTCGGCACTGACGAAGAGAAGAAGAGACCAACATGCCATGTCAGTCCCCGGCACCGCGTCGGCACTGACGAAGAGAAGAAGAGACCAACATGCTACGCCAGCTCCCAACACCCTGTCGGCACCAACAAAGAGAAGAAGAGACCAGTACACCCACGGGCACCGTCCGGCACATCCTTCGCCTGTGCTACCCGTGGGTGGGGGGCATTTATGGACGTGCAAAATTGCACACCCATACATCCCAACTAGTCCAGCACCAATAACAACTTCAACCGAAGAAGCTATGGAAAAGCGGGGCCGTCCGGACTCCCCGAATGCACATACACTGCCGTGGAGCTATCTCTGGGGTCACGACAGTGAAGAGAACTCAACCCTCAAGAGCCCTACAATTCATGGGCCTCGAAGAAAATCAAATAAGCCATAACTCGCGCTCACAACGGGCTCATAACTGCCCATCTAGGCCTTCAGCGGCATGCCCTCTGGGCCCTTCAGTGGCACACCCCTTTGGCCCCTCAGCGGTACCCCCTTTGGCCCTTCAGCGGTATGCCCCTGGGCCCTTCAGTGGCACACCCCATGTGCCTTCAATGGCACGCCCCATGTGCCTTCAACGGCACACTATTTTAAGCCTTCAACGGCACACTATTTCAGACTCCCGCTACTGGGGGTATAAAACCACTCCCATCCCGGCGAAGAAGAGGGACACCCCACACAGGAAGAGAGGCCCATACACAGAGAAGAGGCACACAGGGAGAAGAGACGAAGAGACACAAAGCCACCTACGAGAAGAAGGAGAAGAGAGAAGAGAAGGGAGAGGACTCCGGCGTGGAGTCTTCCGACAACCACCAGGCAAAGAGAAGAGAGTAAGAGAGAGAGAGGGCTTGATGTAGCAGGGGAAGGTGGGGGAAAGAGCAGTGGACGGTCGTCCCTCCCTCGATCCCCAACACCTCCTCTTCTTTTGTTCTTTGTTTTCTCCTTCTCCGTTCTTTTGTTCTTTGGTTTTCTTTCTTGCCCGTAGCTTTAGCTCGGGCGTGTTTTGTAATGCATGTGGACGGCTACGGCCCTTTGCTCCCCCATGAATGAAGATCATCCCCCTCAGTGGGTTGTCTCTTTGTCTCATTGGTTTTGAGCCACAGTGCGTTTGATCGTCTTTCCCTTTACTTTTCGGTGTTTGTGTTCATCCTTCATGCCGACGGTTTTCTCCGGATGTGGCATCATCTTGAATGGTTTGAGGTCACGAACCTCCCCCTGTAAAGCCCAATGCCTTCACCTGTGTCTGCCCCTTTGAACCTTTTTTCCTCTTGCCGAAAGTCCCTGTGGGTTTGATCGGTCTAACACCCCGCCCCGTTAGCAAACCAACCCTTTTTGAGCCCTGTCCGGTGCACTTGCACTTTTCCCCAGCGGCACACCCTTCCGGCGTCTTGGCCGACACACCTATAGTAGCCCCCCAGCGGTACACTCCCCCTTGGTGCCCCAGCGTAACATCTGGCCTCTCCCTAGCCCGGTACACCCCTCAAGCACCCTGTGCTCGTCCTTGGCCGGCACGCCTTGGCTAACCCCCCATACACCCTGTCCAGTCTTAGAGGTCTTCGGCTCGTTGTTTTCCCCATATTTTCTGAGGTTTTATTAAGGTGTTGCCGCCCTCGGGCGCCCACCTCCAGTTGTCGGGTTCCGCAACTCCATGTGGGCGCGTTCCCTTTATCTCCCTCACGCTCGG
The DNA here is from genome assembly GCA_022559845.1 of Amorphophallus konjac. NCBI lineage: Eukaryota > Viridiplantae > Streptophyta > Magnoliopsida > Alismatales > Araceae > Amorphophallus > Amorphophallus konjac. The sequence continues at coordinate 76,888 of JAHNEJ010003443.1, forward strand.
GTCAAGGGGAGATGCTGCCGAATTTTTATTAGAAAATAATAAATGTTAAAAGGCAAAAGGATGCAACAAACAAATGGGATAATAAGTACACACCAAAAGACAACAAAAGCAACAAATAAATAGAGCAACAACAGATTGCAAGAAGAAGGAGATAAGATTTGTATAAAACTACGCAAAAATCAGAGAGAAGAAGAAAAGAAAAGTCTTAAAAACAAGTAACAGAGGAGTGGGCCTTCATCGGCACGTCTGTCCCAGCCTTCATCGGTACGCCCTCCACCCTCATTGGCCGGTACACCTCTAACCTTCCTTCAGCGGTACGCTCTAACAACCCTTCAACGACACACCTTCTCGACCCTTCAGCGGCACACTCCTCTCACCCTCCGAAGTGGAACACAATGTATAGACTTGGCAGATTGATGCGCGAACACAGCAACAAGCAATGTATAGACTTTGAGCTGTAGCCAATGGACAATGTATAGACTTTGAGCTGGCCAACATATAGACTTTGGGTTGCATCAAATGGACAACATACAGACTTTGAGCTGGCCAATGTATAGACTTTGAGTAGCAGCCAATGGACAATGTATAGACTTTGAGCTGGCCAACGTATAAACTTTGGGTTGCATCAAATGGACAATGTACAAACTTTGAGCTGGCCAACGTATATACTTTGAGCTGTAGCCAATGGACAATGTATAGACTTTGAGCTGGCCAACGTATAGACTGTGGGTTGCATCAAATGGACAATGTGCAGACTTTGAGCCAGCCAATGTATAGACTTTGAGCTGATGAACGCAGCCAATGCATAGACTTTGGGCTGATGAATGTATAGACTTTGTGCTGCAGTGACCAGCCAATGTATAGACTTTGAGCCGATAAACCAGCCAATGTACAGACTTTGAGCTGATGAATGTACAGGCTTTGTGTGCAGCAACAAGCCGATGTACAGACTTCGTGTCGCAGCGTCCAGCCAATGTATAGACTTTGGGCTGAGGGACGTACAGACTTCGTGTGCGCTAGCAGCCAGTGTACAGACTTTGAGTTGCAGTACATGGACAACGTACAGACTCTGCGTGTGTGCTAGCAGCCAATGCACAGACTTTGAGTTGTAGCCAATAGACAATGTGCAGACTCTAGCAGGCGATGTACAGACTTTGAGTTTGCCCCGCACACCCTCTTCTACCTTCGCCGGCACACTCTCCTTGGTGCCTTCCCCGGCACACCCTCTTCTACCTTCGCCGGCGCACTCTCCTTTGTGCCTTCCCCGGCGCACCCTCTTCTACCTTCGCCGGCATACTCTCCTTGTTGCCTTCCCCGGCGCATCCTCTTCTCCCTTCACCGGTACACCTTGGGATGCCCTCATCGGCACGCCCCCCCATACCCCTTGCCGGTACACTCTCCAGCGGCCCTCTCTCTCTCTCTGGGAAACATACACATATAACATATAATGATGATGATATTGGTAATAATAACAATGATAATAAATAAATTAATGGAAATTGTGATAAATAAAGAAATTCGAATATACGTAAGAAACAAACGAAAACGTGGAACAGTGATGATAAAAAAAATAATAAACAAAAGGGGGGGGAGGAAATCATTCGGAATAAATGCATAAAGAAGACATGAACAGCAAAAGGAAAGAGAGGAACATATAATTAAAATCTCAGATAAGAAAAAATGCTAGGGTCCACATTGCAGCCCCATCTCTCTCCGTGACCCGACGCAGAAGGAACATTAACATCGCCCTCTCATGCTGGGCCCGAGTCTTGGCAGTCATCCTGACATGGTCAGGCCCTGACCTAGTCTTGGGCCGACATTCCAATCATACCGGATTCGTTTCTCGCCCCGGAGCCCTTCCGAGCCGCGATTAAAATTGCCGTGCATTCGGCAGACATTTGAACGGATTCGTCCTGATTTTCCATCGCGTTGCTATCATGGACCCGTGTCCGAATATGAAAAGGGTCCACGAGTGACCAACATGGCTAATGGCTCATATCCTGATGCGGACTTTAGTGTGATTTATTCCTGTCCCTTTCTCGCGCAGTTAGTATTATTTCTTTCAGCCGCAGGGCCCCTAATTTCGACAACTAATCAAGGGTGTTCCCTCGTATGGGGGATGTAAATGACGTCATGACCTTTATGGCATGACGGGATCTGGTCCCGACACGAACCACACAATCGTCTGACGAAGTCAGATCGAGCGCACCATGGGCTCTTCGGAGCCTGAATAAATTGTCACTTCGGTGACTGGCACACCCACGAACTCAATAGACGAACCGCCTGAATGAGCGAATTTTAGTGCGTCCACAAGTCTGGCACGCCCGGTGGGACGGATCCACCCTTCATCTCTTTGCCAGAATTAGGGGCCCTACGGCCCCCTTCTTGTAACACTAATTGCGTTATTTTCTCAAATGCAGGAGAATCACATCATGGTGCCGACAATAGCTGTCACATGTAGGGGTGAGCACGGTTTGGTTTGGTTTGGTTTGAAGAGAATTTTTTTCAAACCAAACCGAACCGAATTAAGGCTTCAACCCGAACCAAACCAAACCAAACTAGTTTGAAACCAAACCAAACCAAACCGAATTAATTCGGTTTGGTTCGGTTTGAACCATATTCATCTCTCCCATTTTATAAATTAGATTGGATTCAAACAACATTAGAGAAAGATAGGGTAAAAGAATTTCTACCAAATAAAGTAAATATTAAAAAAATAACATACAAAGTTGTAACTTGTAAGAACAAGCTTCATAATATTTTACATAAGAAATTAAGAAGTTCGGTTACAGTAAAATAGAAGGTGATTTGAAATCTATTTCATAAAGTCGGAAACCGCATTAGAATGGTGAGAATTGAACTTTTTAAATTCGGATTTATAGTTACATATACATTTATATTAATTTGATAAAAATATTCTTAAATTCGGGTTCTTCGGTTCGGTTTGGTTTTGTTCGATTTCTTGAACTTCAAAACCAAACCAAACCAAAATTTTTAATACGGTTCGGTTTGAACCCAAACCAAAATTTTTAAAATTTCAACCCAAACCAAACCGAACCAAATCGTTCGGTTCGGTTTGGTTTTCGGGTTGAACCCGAATAATGCTCACCCCTAGTCACATGCAGCCCTCAGGTCGTCGAGAACCATGTTTGAGGTGGCTACTTGGTGGTCCCCCTCAACTTCGGGAGTTTCCCTCCCACCGTGGGCTTCCCCAACTTCTTGGGGGTGGCATTTGTCAACATCCTCGACGTGAAAGCACCTGATGAGCCCCAGACCAACGCTCCCGCTTCGGGGGCCACTGAAGCTGCTGTCGGCCGAGCTGTGGCCAAGAACAACAACGGCGTCCCGACAACGACGCTGAGCTGCAATGTGCACCATGTGCACCAAACCGCTGGCCCATCCCACCAAGGGTTGGCATCTCACCGGAGGAGGATCCGGAGGAACAACACTGGCACCGTCTCTGGGCGTCGCATCTCTAACTCCGAGAAATCTATGACTGTCGGGACCCTCCGAGTCCGCCTGGACGGGCAAAGGTTCCAGGTGACACCGGACCGTGTCGTCCCGACTATCCTGGTCTGAAACTCTTTCCAGGGGCTGGAGAAGCTGAAGGAGAAGGTGACGCCCGCTGTTCTGGCCGCATCACCAAAGATTGCACCGGCTCATAGGCCGGCCAAGTTAAAGCAAACCTGGGTCCTCAAGGAGGCCCGGCCCACTGCACCTGCCCAGGCGGGGCCTAGCACTTTCCGCCCGAGGAGGGCCCGAAGAGATGAGAGGGTCGAGGTGACAACCCCGACTCACCAACCAGCACCCGTCATGCCGGTGCCGCCCGAGAATGCCCGCTGACATCGCTGTGGGCGCCGACATAATGCTGCCCGCCCAGCACCCAGGGTTTACTCCCCTCCTGTTCCTTCCATCGGTGCACAACCATCGACTGCTCTCCCCAACCAGGAGTGGGAAGGGATCGAGCAGGCCATGAGAAACTACCTCCGGGGCACAGGTAGCACTCCCTTGGGTCGCCAGAGACTGCTGGGGGTAGTAGCCTCCACTTTCCAGGAAGAAGGAGCCCGACCCGCACCCAGTGTAGAGTCGAGGAATCGCTCGGAGGAACCGCGCCAATCCCCTGTCCCGGAGGAAGCGCCGCTCTGACGATCGGTCTTCGACAGGCTGGTGTTCCCGGGGAGATCATCCAGGAGGGCGACGAAGAGAAATAGGAGCTAGAGAACCTTCACCTGCAATATGGCAGGAGTTCACGGTCGGTATGGGGCCTTACCTACTGACCTTGAAGAAACAGACTCGCCGCCAGGCCGGGGCCTCTCACTAGAAGGGGAAGAGCGACATGCAGCGCGGCACAGACAGGCGCCGAAGGGACCTTCCTTGAGGAACCCCTTGTGGCCCTCATGGCCAATGTGATCACCACCGGCGACACGAGCGGCGGACCCTCTACATCATCCGAGGACGCCCCGGCTGAAGAGAAAGGGGGCATGCCCAGTCTCCCCACAGCTGACCCGGCAATGCTGCTCATGATACAACGGTTCCAGCAAGAAATTGAGTCACTAAAAAAATAACTAAATGAGCGGAACACACAACCCCCGATGTCCTGGCAGACCGAGGTTCTACCCGAAGCGCCCAGGGACAGTGGGCAATCTTCAGAAGCAGCTCTGCGAGCTGCAGCTCTTCCATAAACCCTCAGCCCTCTCGGGGGCGCGCCCCCGCAGCAGGCACATTACACGTCATTGACCCCACCACAGGCTCTACTTCCCCAAGGGTCCCCCATGGCCCCCCAGGCGACTATGTTGGTTACCCCGAGTGCGCAGCCCGCTCATTTCTATCCAAGCCCGGTCGACCCAGTAGCAGTTAGCCGGTTGATGCTTGAACAAATGATAGACATGAAACTGGCCGAGAGAGGCAACGGGGATCAGACACCGTTTGACGTCTACCGGTGCCCTACTCGGCCCACTATGCCGTAAGGAAGCTGTCGGTTGGCGTCACCAAGCCACCGAAGTTTGAAAAGTTCAATGGGCAAGGGTCTCCCAGGGAGCACATTGCCTATTATGTGAATGTCATGGGGGATCTGGCTGCTGATGAGGCCTACCTCCTGAAGTTTTTCTGCTCGACACTTACCGGGCTTGCCTTTGAGTGGTACTCCAGCTTGCCACCCAGGTCTGTGGCTGACTGGCCCGACATGCAAAAGAAGTTCAAAGAAAGATTCTACGTTGCTGAACGGGAAGTCACTGTGGCAGAACTTTACGCCACAAGGTAGAAGAATGATGAGTCGGCCCTCGACTACATCAAAAGATGGAGGAACCTCAGCATGAGGTGCAGGCGTCCCCCGCACCAGGAGGATGCGGTGCAGATCTGCAAGCAGAATCTGAAGAAAGAAATCCTGGAAAGGATGATCGGCACCGAAGTCAAGACATTTGACCGCCTGAACAATGTGGTAGCAGAGATCGAGGTGTTTCTTGCCCAATATTCTTCCACCCCAGTCGCATCAAGCCAGAGAGCTAGACATGTCGAGAAGAAACCAGCTCCCCCTGAGGTGCACACACTAGATTTCCAGGCCTTTGAAAAACAGAAGGAGAAAGCCAAGGAGGCTGCCAACCTTCCCCCGCCTAGAACCACAGAACGGCGGGAGGGCCCCTCACTAAGGGAGAAGATGAGAAACAAGCTATATTCCTTCTCCCGAGACAAGTCAAAGCTCCTGTTTGAGTGGGCAACCAGTTACAATAAAATCACACTGCCAGAGCCGAAGAGGCCCGATGACCTGAAGAAGAAAGATGACCCACGCTTCTGCCTATACCACCGGATGCTTGGGCATACCATTGAGGACTGCTATGTCTTCAAGGATGTTATTGAGTCCTTAATCAGGAACGTGGAGCTAGACATGGGGGAGCATAAGGTAGACCCCCCGCAACCGCATGAGTTGCCCAGCATAACCTCCACCGTCAATATGGTCTCGTTGTACCAGGAGTTGCCTGAGGAGTGGGCGGAGGCCAGCACCCGCGCCACTTATGAAACTTATATCATGGCCCCAGCTCAAGACCAAGGGGGTTGGCAGACTGTATCCAGGAAGAATAGAAGATCACGTGTCCCTCGGCCCACCCCAGGAGTTCATCTGAGGGGTGTGACACCCCTGCCTGTACCACCCCGGTGAGCCCAGTCTGGCACGACACGGCCCCTCGACTGGTCATGAGGCGGCCCACTCACAACAAAAGGAGCTCTACCTTGCTGCAGATGCATAAGAAGACCAGCCCGGTGGTTGAAAGACTCCAGGCTATTATCGATGGGCTTGAAGATTATGAACAGCCCGAAATCCAGCCCGTGGAGCTGAAGGAGTATGTCCCCTGGGAGGAGTTCGAATCACTCGAACTGGCCCCAGGAACAGAAGCAGAAGCAGAGAAAGAGCCTCCCCTATGGGGTGAACTTCCCCAAGAGTAGCCGCTGGCTACAGTAGGAAAGGATAAGAAGAAGAGAAGACCCTGGAGCAAGAAGAAAAAGGAGGTCGTCATCGCCTGCAACACCCGCGCGGTGCTGTTCGACACTGCCCTCTCCCTGGAAGAAAAATAAGAAGAGCTACCCCATGAGCCGACGGAGGTGAGCTAGGCTGAAGCGTCCACTTCCCAACATGCCACCAAGTCGGGGAGGAAGTGGGGGCGCCCTCCTCAGGACAACCTCAACATCATGTTCAAGGGAGAGTAGCCATACCGGGTCCCCGAACCTGAGGTCCAGGGCACCGAGATCCCTCCCCAATCGGGTCTCTATCCCGGAGGGGCCCGGAGCCAAGGCACCCCTTCATTCATCGAGTTCCTGTCAGCCCGAGCAGGGGGGCAGGCACGCTCCCAAGGGTCTCCTTCGGCCAGAAAAGCAAGCAGTCTCCGAGCTCCACCGGCGACGGCTCCTCCTCAACCATAAGAAGAATTTAACGGCATCCCAAACCTTGCCGAATTCATGCAAGAAACGGAGGAAGCCCAGCAGGCCCCACGGGCTCAACAGGTTGCAGCAGAACCCACAAAGCAGGCATCCCTTGATCTGACACCCCAACCTCAAGGTGGGGGCAGGCGCGGCAAGGCCAAAGAGATGAAATTACTCAAGGTGCGGGCTGCCGACCGAATAGTCAGACACCTCAAGAAGATCTTGGCCCAATTCACCGTATGGGAGATGCAGTCTTTGGACGAAGAAACATGACGAGCCATCATTGCCGCACTCCAGATGCCAACACACCTTGAAGCCTGTCTGGCGGAGATATCACCTAAAGTGGCTGTGGCTTTCACAGAAGATGACATGCTCCTGCCCACCTGTAGTCATAACAGACCCTCTACATGAAAGGGCAGCTGAACGGCCAGCCTATCAACAGGGTCCTGATCGACCCAGGGGCGACAGTGAATATACTCCCCTACCGGGTGTACCAAAAGCACTACTTTGACGTGCACCTGGTTGAGGTCAAGAATGTTAAGATTGCTGGTTTTAATCAGAAATGTGAGGTGCCCATGGGGGTTGCAAAATTCAACTTGACTTTTGATGATTTCACCATCAAGGTCCAGTTCCACGTCATCAACTCCAACACTTCCTACAAGGCATTGCTTGGACGACCCTGGTTACACCAGAATAGAGTGGTGCCCTCCACCCTGCACCAATGCATTAAATACCCCTGCGAGGGGAAGGAAGTCAGAATCTTTGCCGACCTCCACCCGTTCGAGGTGTTCGAGTGTCATTTGTCAGACGCCAATCTATACTTAGAAAAGGCGAAGCAAGCTCCCCAGGCTGCCCAAGGCAAGGGAAAGAAGAAGGTCGAGGAAGGCGGCTGGTTTCCTCCACCACCCCCAGGCTATGTGGCTCCCCAACATGTACCATTCATTGCACAAGAAGGAGGGGTATTCAAGGCAGCTCCTCTCGCCATCTATCCTACACCGGGGACGCCTTGCCTCGAAGACCTGCTAGAGGATGTCAGAGTCCCGCTAGGGATCGTCAAGCCTATAGCGGGAATTGAATGTCAAGCAGCCGAGCAGCTGAGCACTTTTGAGGTGCCTAACCCTGAGGGGCCACCCACCATCTTTTATGTTGCCGGGGAAAAGCCAGTCAGGGAAGACGATGATTGCCGGTTCCTTAACGAGTTGCATGACCCACACGTCCCCATCACGGGGCTTCCCCACATGACTGACCGGGCAGCCAGAGTGGTCAGAGAGCAAAAAATCTCTCCCTATCAACCCTCCAGTCGGAAGGAAATGTTTAAAAGAATGTGGAACCCACCAAACTTGGATCAGCGGCTGCTGCAAATCACCAAGCACCCCGGTCTGGGCTTCTCACTAGAAGATTATTATGAAACTGATGTTATATCGGTTTCGGCTCTATCCGGCGATGACCCTGCGGAAGCTGCAGACTTGCGGGAGGCCCACCAAGATGTATATTTCACGCCTCTGACTCAGGAGGCGCAAGACGAAGAAGTGTTCCTTTGGAACCCGCTCCGCCGCCGCTGTATGGGGAAGACCTCCTCCTTCTTTGAGGGACTAACCTCGAAGGGTCGTACCGTCGAGGCACCTTCACTTCGGCCTGCTGGCGAAGCAAGAAGTAGCAGTATGGGCCGTGCTCTGGACTCTCCTCGATACGACCCCGTCATATACGCCTTGTACCACAGGCAGCAATGGGAGATCGAGATGTTAAAGGCACGGCTGGCTGAGTTGACCTCACTAGTGACCGACCTGATCCAAGGTTTTTTCCACCCGTGGGGTGGCCATATGTCTCGGCCCCGAGACGCCAGCCCTGATGCCTCCGTCCGGTCAAGAAGGGAAACAAGAGATACGGCAAGCCCATTAATCGGGCGGCCAGCCAGGCGAGGCCTGACACTCTAAGAGAAGCTACAGAAGCCCTATTCCTTCCCAAGGGAGAAGACTCGGGGTATCTTTGACTGGGCCTGCCATTACGGCAAGGTCTCCCTCCCAAGGTCCAAGAGGCCGCAAGACACCCAAAGAAGTGGGGACCCACTGTTTTGTCCCTATCACCAGATACTGGGCCACGCCATCGAAGACTGCTATGTCTTCAAAGACATTGCTCAAGACCTCATTGACAGGGATGAGCTCAGAATGGGAGACTATGTGGTAGGGCCGCCACTCCCCCACGTGGCGGACAGCCCCAGAAGAGGAGCCTATACAGCATCTATCCAGCACCAGGCCCCTGAAGATGCGGCTGCCCTGGGGCCCCGCCGGAGTTGTCTATGATGAGTATACAGAAGACCCTGAGGTGGCCCGGTGCCTTTCTGCACCAGTGGACCCCGCAGACCCGGCGTCTATGGTCCAAGAGGAGTGCGCGATGAATGCAGCCTCTACGCCCAGTCATGAGGAACAAGAAGAGGGGGATGGCATCCTCGAGCCCGAGGACAATGAAGACCAAGACTTTGTCGATTTTTCGGCAGCCCCGACGGGAATTGAGAATGGCGGTCGGGCCACCGTCGACGAATGATTGAGATCAACCTCGGCACGGAAGGCGACCCCAGGCCGACCTTTCTGAGTGCTCTTATGCCCCCACAGGAGAGGGAACAATACACGAAGCTACTGCAAGAATTCCAGGATTACTTTTCCTGGAACTACAAAGAAATGCCCGGGCTCAGCCCCAAAGTAACTCAGCACATTTTGGCCATTGATCCCAAGGTGGAGCCAGTGAAGCAGCCTCCCCGGCGTATGAGGCCGGAATTGATCAGCCAGATCTGCAAGGAGGTCGACAAGCTCATAGATGTTGACTTCGTGGCAGAAAACCAGTACACTACTTGGTTGGCCAACATCGTACCGGTGAAGAAGAAAAATGGACATATCAGGATTTGCGTGGATTTCCGCGACCTGAATAAAGTCTACCCAAAAGATGACTTCCCGATGCCTATCACCGAAGTGATGATTGATGCAACCACTGGCCATGAGGCCCTCTCTTTTATGGACGGATCGTCCGGCTATAACCAAATTTGGATAGCCGATCACGACCGGATTCACACGGCCTTCAGATCGCCCAAGGGGATATTCCACTACAAGAGAATGCCCTTCGGCCTCAAAAATGCCAGCGCCACATATCAGCGGGCGATGACCAAGATCTTTGACGAGGTGCTGTATAGCAAGGTCGAATGCTACATTGATGATCTAGTTGTCAAGACTAAGAAGAGAGATGAGCATCTGAATGACCTCAGGGTCGTCTTCCAAAGGCTCCGGCTGTACGGGCTGAAAATGAACCCCATGAAGTGCGCCTTCGGCATGTCCAGCGGAAAGTTCCTCAGCTTTATTGTCCGACATAGAGGGATCGAGATTGACCCCTTCAAGATAAAAGCCATCCAGGAGTTGCCCCCTCCGAAGAGTCTGGGAGAGCTGAGGTCCCTACAGGGCCGTTTAGCTTACATCCATAGGTTCATTTCCAACCTATCGGGGCGTTGTCAACCTTTTCACAGATTGATGATGAAGAATGCACCCTTCAGCTGGGGTCACGAATGCCAGCACGCGTTCGACCAGCTAAAAGAGTACCTGAAGACCCCGCCAGTCCTGGGGGCACCTGTCAAAGGCAGACAGCTTATTCTCTATATAGCGGCCACCGAATATTCACTGGGGACAATGCTTGCCCAGAATAATGATGGGGGAAAGGAGCACGCTCTCTACTACCTTAGTCAGAGATTGGTGGGAGCGGAGGCCAAGTACACCCCGATTGAGAAGGTCTGCCTTGCCTTGGTCTTCGTAGTCAAGAAGTTGAGGCACTACATGCTATCCCATGAAGTAAGTTTAATATCCAGAGCTGACCCCATCAAGCACATTCTCTCCCAGCCAGTCCGAAGGGGCGCCTTGGCAAGTGGGCCGTGCTGCTCATGGAGTTTGACATCACCTACGTGCCGCAGAAGGCCGTTAAGGGACAAGCCATCGCGGATTTCTTCGCAGCACACCCTGTGCCCGAAGACTCCCCGTTGGCCACCGAGCTACCCGAAGATGAAACACTGGAGGTGGACCAAGTCCAACAAGCCATCTGGCAGTTGTATGTCGACGGGGCCTCGAGAACAGAAGTGACCCCGTCCGGATGCACCAAGGTACGGGCCGGAGCCGGCATCATCCTCAGATCGCCAGACGGAGAAGTGCTGCACACTTCCTGCTGCATTAGCAAGCCCTGCACAAATAATGAAGCAGAGTATGAAGCTCTGATTATCGGCCTCTAGGTGGCCCTCCAAATGGAGATCAAAATGCTCCAAGTATTCGGCGACTCGCTGCTGGTCGTCAAGCAGATCCAGGGGTAGTTCGACGTCCAGAAACCTGAGTTGCTCCCTTATCACACTAAGGCAAAGGGGCTCATGGAGCGGTTCTACCTCCTCGAGATAGGCCATGTCGCCAGAGGGGAGAATGCACAAGCCGACGCCCTGGCAAAATTGGCAAGCTCACTGGCAATTCCTCCAGATGGATCTCTCAATATCCAAGTAATAAATCAGCGCCAAATGCCCAGTATGATAGAAGAAGAACCAGAACAAGAAGAGCTAGAAGTCACTACAGCAGAAGCCGTCGGCCTACCTGACTGCAGAGACCCCCTGATGTAGTGGTTCAAATACCAGCAACTACCCCGACGAAGAGAAGAGAAGATTAAGCTAATCAGAACTAAGGACTCCTATGAGCTCCGAAACGGAATATTATTCCGAATTGTGGCCGACGCCAAACATAAGCTACTCCTTCGATGTCTCTCCATTGAAGAGGCCTGGAGGGTCATGAAGTAAGTCCATGCCGGGACAGCTGGTGCACACCAGGCGGGACCCAAAATGAAGATTGAAATAAAGAAGCTTGGCTATTACTGGCCGGCAATGTTCGACGACTGCTGCAAATACGCTAAGTCGTGTCAGAAGTGTCAGGAGCATGCCACCATACCCAGAAGGCCGCCCCTGCAGCTGCATCCAATGGTGCCCAGTTGGCCGTTTGCCCAGCGGGGAACAGACGTCGTGGGTCCTTTGCCCGCGTCATCCGCAGGCTGCAAATACATTCTGGCGGCAACCGACTACTTCTCCCGTTGGGAAGAGGCTGTCGCCTTAAGGGAGGTCACCGGAGAGATCATGGCCAGGTTTGTCCGCCGTAACATCATATTCCAGTTTGGCATGCCCGACCGGATTGTGTCAGACAACGGCAGCCACTTCCGCAACCAGAAGGTCTACCGGCTGGCAGAAAAATACAAAATTGATTGGAGGACATCGACTCCTTACAATCCCCAGGCTAATGGGCTGGCCAAAGCTTTTAATAAAACACTCTGCGCTCTCCTGGCCAAGATTGTTAGCTCTAACAAAAGAGACTGGGAAGAGAAGATGTACGAGGCACTATGGGCGTACCGAACCGTATACAAGACCCCAACAGACTGCTCGCCCTTTTCTCTCGTATACGGCTCGGAGGCAATCGTCCCCGTTGAATTGGGGGTACCTTCCCTCAGAGTCGCCATTCAGAACAGCCTTGTCCATGAAGGGCAGACCAACGTCAAGCGAAGGCTCGAAGAGCTCTCCAGCCTTGAAGGAAAGCGGCTTCAGGCCCAACAGAACATTCAGGTCTACCAGGCCCGAATAGCGCGTGCCTTTGACAAGCTCGTCAAGGAACGCGAATTCAAGAAGGGCGACCTTGTCATGGTCAAGAAAAGAAACGTCATGGCCGCCAACCCCAAAGGCAAACTAAATGAGAACTGGCTCGGACCCTACGTAGTCCAGAAAGTCTACGAAGGCGGAGCCTATGTAATTGTCAACCACCGCGGGGAAGTTTAATTCCCGCCTCTTAATGGAAAGCACTTGAGACTGTACCACGCTCCGGTGCCCCCATTCAATCAATAATATTATTCTCTGCCCTATTTGTGGGAGATTCGCGTGATTGATGCCCGAACGACTTGATCGCTATCCATGTTTTCAAAAAAGAGAAGAGAAGAAAGAAGGAAGAAGAGAAAAAAAAAGAAAGAAAATAGAAGAGGAAAGTAAAAAAAAAAGAAGAGAAAAAGAAAAAAGAAGAGGAGAAAAAGAAAGAAAGAAGAAAAGAAAAAAAGAAAGGAAAAAAAGCAGAGGAGAAAAAGAAAAAAGAAGAAGAAGAGAAAAGAAAAAAAAAGAAAAAAAAGAGAAAAAAAAAGAAGAAGAGGAAAAGAAAGAAAGAAGAAGAGAAAAGAGCAAGGGAAGAATAAAAGCTAAGAAGAGGGGGGAACGCCCCCCCCCCCCCCCCATTTCCAATCATTGCCCCGTATCAGTGGAAATACTAAAAACTAAACAAACTCTCCTCTCCGTCCTCCCCGGGCGATGAGTACCCCTTTGGCTTGGACCTCCCGTCCAGGCCATTGACTAAACAAACTCTTCTCTCCGTCCTCCCCGGGCGGTGAGTACCCCTTTGGCTTGGACCTCCCCTCCAGGCCATTGACTAAACAAACTCTTCTCCCCGTCCTCCCCAAGCGGTGAGTACCCCTTTGGCTTGGACCTCCCGTCCAAGCCATTGACTAAACAAACTCTTCTCTCCGTCCCCTCCGAGCGACGAGAAATCCGGTCTCTGACCAGGGCTCCCCGCCTGAGGCCAGTGCGCGGTTCCAACATTATGGCGAGGCCGGTGAGTCACCCATTTGGTACGGTGGAGTGGTTCCCTCGTCCTTCCCCTGGGAGGGCGAGCACTCTCCCGTGCCCTGACATGGGTTCCTGCCTGGCTCTCCCAGAGCGAATCGCCGAGAAGATTTACACCCTACCGATGTGTTTTGGCATAGCAAAAAGGAGGAAAGAGGAAGAAGAAGACAATATACACAGAAGAGAAGGTAGGAGAAAAGAGATCCCCCCCTGGGGTGAACGCACACCGAAAGTACATGTGAAATAATAAGTGTTCTGTTCTATTTGAAAAAGGATTAAGCCACATATGCTTCGGGGCATACCCCTGTGTTACATTTCAAAAGAAGAAGGAAAAGGAGAACTAATGGGGTGGCAACGCTCAATCAACACCCCTGAAGATGTCTTCAAGAGGGAGGATTCCGACGCAAGGAAAGTTTGTCATGTCACGCAATCGGCCCCTCTATTCTTCGAGTCGAGCGAGCTCGGTCTCCACGGATGCCATCTCAGCATGGGTAACGGCAAGCGCCTCGCCCTCTTTCTTGACTGTCTCCTCAGCTCGGGCAAGGTCGGACCTGGCAGCGGCAAGGTAGCCCTCCAGCTTCACGATTCGAGTCCTGAGGGAGCAAACGTCACCCTGGCCTCCCTCTATGGCCTTCCCATGCTGCTCTACGTCGTCGCGCCGTGCCTCCAGAATTTGCAAATATTCGTCTGCCTGGGCATCGAGAGCGGCGCGCTCGCCGGGGGCTTGTGTCTCGAGGAACTCACGACGCTTAATATACTTCAGCAACAGCAGAACCCTCCGCGACCATTCCTCGAGTGGGCAGCCCAACACTTGCAGTGCCCCGGTCAGCTGCGTCGCTATACTGTGCACCTCCCGATATGATAGGGTAAGATCGGCAAAGAGCATCGTCCGCAATGTTACCAACATCTGTCGGACTGGTGCGCCTGATGAGGTGTGACTGACCGAGGGTACCCTCGGGGGAACAAAATCCACAGAGCTGTCCACCTCGGCCCACAAATCAGCGTCCGCCGTGGCCGAGGAAGATGGAAGAGCGAGAGTCAGGTCCTCTGGCTGGCATAGCTCAACAGAAGATCCCTGGCCGGCCACTGCCAGGGGAGGGGACAAGGTCACCGCTGAGTCATCTGGTTCCGCCGCCAGCTCCCTGGACGGGGATGTAGGTGCCGCTGCTGCAGGCAAAGGCGGGGCTTCGAGCAAGGCCGGGCCCGAAGCCATCCCTGGTCCACCTCTCTCTGGCATCTGGGACCCCTCCAGGTGTGCGCAAAGCCCCGCGAATATCTACTTCAAGAGCGGGTCCTCCATCTAGACCGGAAGCTTCGGGAGAGGCGGAAGCGGAATTATTAGGTGGGGTATGCCTCCCGCTTGCACAAGTGCTGTGAGGCTCTCCGCCCCCGGGCCCGAGGCCGGAGCCGACCCTCCACCGCTATCGGACTGATGGCCGATCTCCGTTTGGTGACGGCCTTCCAGACACGGCCAGACGTCTTCCCTGGTGTCGGCGTTGCCTGACCATGTAGAGAGGAGTCAGCTACTCGCTATCTGGAATAAATCATGCGGGGGCAAGAGGCAGAAAGGGAACACAAGACCCACGTGCTTACCTCGGCCACCCGAACGTTGCCACCTTCGGGCGCGATCTCTCCCTCCTCCAGAGGCTCGTCCACCGTTCCGCGAGCACTTGAAATCTCCACAGCTGACTCCTGCTGAAGGGCTTTGAATAAAAGGGCTAGCTTGCCCAGGCCCGCATCAGCTCCCGCCGGGCGGTCGACCAGCATAGCTGGAGCAGCTTCCTCCACAGCCTCCGGCTAGATTGATTCCTGGAAATTTGGGCATAACAAGAACGAAGTTAGTGGGCGACCACAGAAGGAGTCCTTCGTGAATAAGCTTACACTTACGGAAGCCTCCTCCATTAGGCTTAGATAGCTAGCAAGTGAAGGGGCCTTGAAGATCGGCTCAGGCGGCTCAGACGTCTCAAACACGCCCTCGCCAGAGGCCACTTTGTCGGAAGAGTAGTCATAATCTACCTCTTCGCTCGATGAAGACTCAACTGCCACAGGTTCTTCCCTCGCTGGCAAGGGGGCCTCCACCTCGAGATCGGTGATTGGCGCGTCCTCACACGGGCTGGGCGAGGCTGGTACCCCAGACTTCAACCTCTTCCTCACATACATGTGCGTCGCCGGGAGATGTAAGCGGGGGCCCAATAGCCCAATAGCTGCCGCATCATCGCCTGTCGCATAAAGGAAAAGACGAGTCATATCAAAGCCAATGGGTTCCCAAAGAATGAAGGAAGTCAAGCAAGCGGACGAAGATGACTACCCCCTTTGGCTTCTGCAACATGAGGCGGCTCACGAACGGCCTCCTTGGTGGGCGACGCTACCTCGGGGACCGCGGCCTTGCCCTCACCCGATGTCGGTGCTGGTGCCGGCCCCTCTGGACCGACTGAAAGGAAGAAGTACACGTGTCATGCACGCATGAAGGCCTTACCCCCGGGGAGCAAATAAATCCCAAAGAATGTCAGCGGTTGACAAGTCTCACCGGCAGGACGGCTCGGTCCGGCCCGAGTGACTTCGAACTCCTCGAACGACAAAATGGGATCCACTAGAGAGGCAGCCGCCGAAGCCGGGGAGACCTCTACCCTCCTTCGTTTTGCCTCCTGCCGCCCAGCCACTTTGGCGGCGGCCAATGCTTTCTTAACGGGCGACTTCGCCCGGGACCTCCCCTTGGCTTGTGGTGGGGGAGTCGGAGTTGGCGCCGAAGTCGCCTCTGCTGCAGCCGTAGCTTCACCCACATCGGGGATGGGCGTAGGAACCGGCTCCTCCACGTCAGGAATAGACGTAAGTGCAGGCTCTTCCACAGCAGCTGAGACAAAAGGGGGAAAGACATTCAGGCGTCAAGGCCTTGCCTTGAAGTGAAAATAAACCTTAAAAGTACGCCAAGGATTGGAGGTGCTGACCGACGGGTTGACTCGACTCGGTCCGGGCGACCTCAAACTCCTCAAAAGATGGGATTCGCGGCACCGAAGGAGCAGCCATCGAGGTCTTAGCAGTCTCTATTTTTCGCCGCTTCGCGTCCCGCTGCTTGGCCGCTTTGGCGGCATCCACCGCCTTCTTCACAAGCGACTTCGCCCGGGACCTCTTCACAGCCTTGGGCTAGGGAGCCGTGGTCGGGGCTGGCAGTGCGGCCTCGAAGTATGCGGGCTTCTGGACGAGCCGAAGGAGATTCCGGTACGTCGCCATTTGCACGCTGTCGGGATGGTCTGTCAAAATAGACACACGCATATGATTAGCACCCGATAACCTGCTAAGGTCGCAGCAATGAGAATAAAAGAGGTGGAAAGGTTAAATACCGTGAGGACCGGTATACAACGAAGCGTTATCGGCCAATAGCTCAGGGACGGCTCCTTGTCCCGACGCGCCGCCTCTCGGACCAGCCAGCACACGTCCTCGATCTTCTGGCAGCGATCAGTAAGAGCAGCCAGGTCCGCATGCTTCTTCGACGAGAAGTGGCAGAAAAGATTGAAGTGGTCCATGCCCCACCCGTCGGCATAATAATAGGAGACCTGCAGGCGCTTGCCCATAATGACGGCCGTCTGATCCTCGATCTTCAGCCCATTCACTCGGAGGAGGATATACAGCCACGTGGTGTCCTTGTAATTTTCAGGCTTCCTCTCCTCCCGCCTCATGAATGTGCGGTATGGGCAGATTGGGTCTCTCTCTGGGCGCCAGCTCTTTGCGGGAGTGCCCTCCTCTTCCATGGGGAGCGGATAATTGATGAGCTCCAGACGGTCGCTCCCTATCCGGCAAAGGTCCCTCAGGGTCTTCTTGTAGTTATCCTTCGCCACTGGGGGTAGCTCCACTTTTGGTGTCGGCCTCGCTTCCCGAGCTTCCCGGCGGGCGGCCAGATATGCCACCACCTCCTTCTCCTGCCTGTTCTTGAGCCGGAGGAGATGCTCCGGGTCAATATCGAGCACCGGTACCGGCTGCTTGCTCAGGAATTTCCTCTCTGCTCCGTCCCAGCAATCGGTCTTGTGCAATCGATAAAAGGCCGTCCGGGCGTTCCACCACTTTATATACTCCGGGGTCACCCGAGGAATACGACCCGGGGCTGGCACCCTGAAGGTCGCAGAGTCGGCTCGGTGGAAAAAGTCCCACCAGCTTCTGGCATGCTCGGCAGTGGAACTCCCTCGGAGATTTCGGGAAGGCAAGCCGAACTGTGCATGATAGACAGGGATATGCTGATCATATCCGAAATTTCGGCCGAACCGGAATGGGTAATATGGTTCCAGCAGCAAGTTTTCCCCCTTCCTGAACGCCAGCACGCTCGGGCGGATGGATAACGCCCAGTCCCTGAGCTCGGGCTCCAGCAGCAGCCGGACCACAGTCTCCTGGCTGATGGGGTGGATATACTTCTCCACCTGATCATCTTTGCACTCCCTCTTGTTGTTCACCAGAGGGCTAGAATGCGCGGCCAACGTCCAAAAGTGGATGGTGCCGGCCGCGTCCCGCGGAACCGTCGTCAGCCGGCCTCGAATGTCATATAACCGCAGGGAAGTAGAGCCTGGTTCTGCGCTGGCGAGCTCCAACATCCTCGGCACCAGCCCCCAGTCCTGCATAGCGCGAGGGGAGAACTCCGGAAACAACGAGCAAACCCATGCATTGAAGAAGTGCAGCGGGCATACATATCGGGCCTGCCTCGGGAATTGGTGAGTGCTGATGTCCCCCAGTGCCTTATATATCAGGCAGAGAGTGGCCGGGCACAAGGAAAGCTTGACTCCCCATGCCAGTTGACAGGCCAGATAAATGGCGTCCGGTCGAATGACTGTCTCATCCCCGTGTGGCATGGCAAATGAGCACAGCCAATACGTCAGGTAAGCGGCGCAGTGTGTTAACGGGTCATCCCCCATCGGATTGGGGCCACTCTGGCGTCCTCTGGAGGGGATCTTCACATCAATTTTGGGCTTGGCGCGCTTCTTACGGGCAACGGCGGTCCTGACACATGGAAACTCTTCATACTGCTTCAGCCCATCATAGAAATATTGCAGCCACAGGGTCAGGCGCACCCTCTTCTGGTCCCCACGGGGAGGCTGCCTCCCGCAGTGCGCCAGCTGGTATAGCTCCCGGTATGCCTTCATAAGATACCGATACGAGTAGCCAAGGGAATAGTAGCTGTCCCCATTAGTCTCGTCCTTGATCAGGTCATGAAGGCATACCTCTTCATAAGGCTCCCCATCAATGGGCAAGCCGCTGAGCTGACTAAGGCTCCACAAATCAAGTGAAGTCTCGCCCTCCGCCGTATAAAAAGTGTTGGTCTCCGCGCTGAATACTTCTATCATGCCGCAGCAGAGACCCTTGGAGATAGGGTAGCCGTACCGAGAGGCGTACACGCTGTGGTAAATGCCAACCCGGACCAGCAGCGGGGCATAGTTGAACAGCACGTACTCGGTGAATTCCACTGCCCCTTCCCTGAAGGTATGAGCATCCTGGAGCTTCAGCTCCCCGAACCAGCCTAGCGCCAACTCGTACTTGAATCGGACGGCCAGGCAATCCAGCATGAAGGGCTCCTCCCTGTAGCCCCATTTCAAGGGAGCCAAGAACAAACTGAAGCGAGGCGGCTCGCCTTGTACCCGCCCAGCAGACATATCCCACTTTGTTGGGGTGAACTGAGGTGCTCGCACCAATTTGTCTTCGGCCGATAGCACTCCTTCGATCCCCAGGATGGGCTTCCATTCCCGAGCCTCCCCCACCAAATACATCGGGATGCTCCTCGGGACGCTGTACAACAAACTGTCGCGAGCCTGCAGGATCACTTGCTCGACCTCCCGCACGGCCCGCAGCTCCCTCCTCTCCTGGGAGCGGAAGTACTTCAGAAAACGGATCAGATGCTTGTCCTTCGGCAAGTCCTTCCGATATTCACCGGTCCGATCGAAGGTGAAGCGATTCTTGACCCGAGAGAGCCTGTTATAGTCCATTGTCTCACCCTCAGAACCCAAGGACTCGGCTAGCATGGATATTTCAGCATGCTCCCTGTCCAGCTCCTCCACGTTGAGCCATGTGACGGCTGGCACTGGAGGCTGGGGAACAAGGTCGGCACCGACAGCGGCAGCAGGAGCAGAAGAACCACTTGGGGCAGCCATTTATCTGCAAAGAGGTAACAAACAGAAGATCAGAATAAGCCACGGGCAAAGGGAAATGAAAACTGTAAAGGGGCTCTACTACAAGTAAAATGAATGAGACACTGCCAATTTCTGACGAAATTTCGGAAGAGTTTCCCCTAGGCCAGAGGCGTAAGGGAAAACACGGGTGCTCGTCCACAAGGAGTGACGGCCCCAACAAAGTCATGGTGGGCCCCGAAAGGCAACACCAGAAGTCCTCTTTTCCCCCCTGCCTGTATACTGCCTAAGGCCTCCTTGCCGGTACACGCCCTCAGTGCCTTCCCCGGCACACCCCAGAGCTGCCTCTGCTGGTACGCCCTCTGTGGCGCTTCCCCAGCATGCCCATATAGCCTTCGCTGGCACCGCCCCTCTGGCGCTTCCCCAGCACGCCCCTCTGGCGCTTCCCCGGCACGCCCCTCTGCGCCTCCCCGACACGGCCCCAGCGGTGCTTCCCCGGCACACCTGGAGCGTCCTCCGCCATCGCGCCCTACTAGCTCCTTCCCCGATGCACTAAGAAGCCCCTCCCCGACACGCCTGTGCCTCAACTCCTCCGGCACACCCGTGCCACCATTCCACGGCACGCTCCCTGGCGTCTTCGTCGACACGCCATGCGCCCCCTCAACGGCAGGACCGGCGGCCTTCACCCCGGCACCACCGGCGATCGCCTCTCCACACACCACACCGGAGTGGAAGAAGAGAAGGGGAAATGGAGGAAGAGAGAAGAGGGAAGAGAAGGAACGGGGGCCTAGGGCTCCGCCGTTCCCGAACGAAAGGAAAGAGGAAAAGGAGGAGAAGGGAGAAGAGAAATGGAGAGGGACAAAGAGGAAGAAGGAGAGGGGAGCCGTTCGCGGCGGCCTCCTCACCCCGGCGACGGAGAAGACGGCGGCGACTGTGGTGATGAGGGCGGCGTTCGACGACGGAGAAGAAGAAGCAAAGGACGGGGGGGGCTTCGTCCGCTCGGCCACCAGAAAAAGAGAAAGAACGAGAGAGGGAAGAGGAAGAGTTTGAACAGGGGTGGCCCGCTCGTGCCACCCTGTCCCTTTTATAGGGCGAGCAAAAAGGACAAGAAGAAAGAAAAGAAAAGAGAGGAATTTTGACAGAAAAAAAAGAGAAAAAGGGGGGAAAACGAAAAGGAAAAAAGAAGAGGAAGAATGAATGAAGAAGGGAGAAAACAAAAAAAAAAAGAGAGAAAAAAAAAGAGGAGGAAGGAATTTCGATGAAGATAATAATAATAATAATAAATATACTAAATAAATATAAATATATAACTATAAGCATATAAGTACACATGCGCACACACATATGGAGGTGTAGGTAAAATAATGCACGATGGTAGACGTCTCCGTAGGTATGTCCCCGTCCGCACGCCCCTAGGTGTCAACGGGCATCCGCACGGACTAAGACGACGCCACCCCCGCACTGGCATTAGTTCCTTGCCAACAAATAAGTCTTCTCTGGCACAAGGCTTCGTGCCCTATCCACCATCTCTTGTACAAAATCGCCATTATGGGCCTTACGTCCGAATCGACAGAATCCTTATCCTTGCGCTGGCATTAGCCCCTTGCCAACGAATAAGTCCCGTCCCGGCGCAAGGCTCCGCGCCGTAGCCACCCACTCCATACAATATTGCCATTACGGACCCTACGTCCGAAACAGCACGAATTTTCCCATTGTGCTGGCATTTTCTTCTTGCCAACGAATGAGCCTTACCTACGGGCGCAAGGCTTCGTGCCCTAGCCGACACTGGCGTATCACTCGCCCGTCAAAAAAAAAGAAAAGAAAATATGGTTAAAAATAGAGATACCCCGCCGGACTTGCCCCTACACGGGGATAAGGGTAAAAATGGCAACAACCCGGCTGTGGCGAAAACCCAAAAGGGCGCTACAGGCAAAATCGAATACCCCACCGCGTGAAAACCCGAGAGGGCGCGTGGGCAAAAGCAAGAGGGGGCCGGTACCGGCGAAAACGCGAAAGGGCACTTGTATCGGTAATGTGGTTCAAAAAAAAGAGAGAAATAAAAGAAAAGAAGAGACCAACAAACCAGGTCAGCCCCCGACACCTAGTCGGCACTGACGAGGAGACAAAGAGATCAAAAAACCAGGTCAGCTCCCGACACCCTATCGGTACTGACGAAGAGACAAAGAGACCAACAAACCAGGTCAGCTCCCGACACCATGTCAGCACCGACGAAGAGACAAAGTGACCAACAAACCAGGTCAGCTCCCGACACCCTGTCGGCACTGATGAAGAGACCAAGAGACAACAAACCAGGTCAGTTCCCGACACCCTGTCGGCACTGACAAAGAGACAAAGAGACCAACAAACTAGGTCAGCTCTCGGCACCCTGTCGGCACTGACGAAGAGACCAAGAGACAACAAACCAAGTCAGCTCCCGGCACCCTATCGGCACTGACGAAGAGACAAAGAGACCAACAAACTAGGTCAGCTCCTCGCACCCTGTCGGCACTGACAAAGACACAAAGAGACCAACAAACCAGGTCAGCTCCCGGCACCCTGTCGGTACTGACGAAGAGACAAAGAGATTAATAAACCGTGTCAATGCCCGACACCCCGCCGGTACTAGCGAAGAAAAGAAGAGACAAACAAGTCATGTCGGCTCCTGACACCCTGTCGGCACCGACGAAGAGAAAAAGATACCAGTACACCCGCGGGCACCGCCGGGCTCATCCTTCACCTGCGCTACCCGTGGGTGGGGGGCATTTGTGGACACCAAAAATTGCACACCCAGATATCCTGTTCGGCCCGGCATCAACAACAGAGCCGAGTGAAGAGGCCCCGGAGAGACGGGTCACCCGGATTCCCCGAACATGCACACACTGCCGTGAGGCTGTCTCCGGAGTCACGACAGTGAAAAGAAATCAACCACCAAGAGCCCCACAATCCATGGACCTTGGAGAAAATCAAAGGGGCCACAACTCGCGCTCACAACTGGCTCAAAACCGCCCATTTAGCCCTTCAGCGGCACACCCTCTGCCCTGTTCAACGGAACCCCCCTTGCCCTGCTCAGCGGCACACCCTTCAGCGGCACAGCCCCTGGCCTTCAGCGGCACGCCCATTTGGGGCTCCAGCGGCACGCCCATTCGGGGCTTCAGCGGCACACCCCCTTTGGCCCTCAGCGGCACGCCTTTTGCCCCCTTCAACGGCACGCTTGGGCAGCCCTTCAGCGGCACGGCCTTCTTGAGCGGCACACTTCTTGAGCCCGCCAATGGCACAGCGTTAAGGCATTTCAACGGCCAAACGACGTGATGCCCATGCCCTACGGATCTTCGGTGCGCAGTGAGCTATCCGAGGTGTCAACCGGAGGTTGGGTCACGCAGGCTACTCCCCTGACACCCAGGACGGGAGAAGTCAAACCCCATGATGGCCCAGCAATTCCCGCCTCCGATGGCCTTGCTCGAGGGATCCCGCTGCTGGGGGTATAAAACCAGTCCCATCCCGGCGAAGAAGAGGGACACCCCACACAGGAAGAGAGGCCCATACACAGAGAAGAGGCACACAGGGAGAAGAGATGAAGAGACACAAAGCCACCTACGAGAAGAAGGATAAGAGAGAAGAGAAGGGAGAGGACTCCGGCGTGGACTCTTCCGACAACCACCAGGCAAAGAGAAGAGAGTAAGAGAGAGAGAGGGCTTGATGTAGCAAGGGAAGGTGGGGGAAAGAGCAGTGGACTATCCTCCCTCCCTCGATCCCCAACACCTCCTCTTCTTTTGTTCTTTATTTTCTCCTTCTCTGTTCTTTTGTTCTTTGGTTTTCTTTCTTGCCCGTAGCTTTAGCTCGGGTGTGTTTTGTAATGCATGCGGACGGCTACGGCCCTTTGCTCCCCCATGAATGAAGATCATCCCCCTCAGTGGGTTGTCTCTTTGTCTTGTTGGTTTTGAGCCACAATGCGTTTGATCGTCTTTCCCTTTACTTTTCGGTGTTTGTGTTCATCCCTCATGCCGACGGTTTCCTCCGGATGTGGCATCATCTTGAATGGTTTGAGGTCACGAACCTCCCCCTGTAAAGCCCAGTGCCTTAACCTGTGTTTGCCCCTTTGAACCTTTTTTCCACTAGCCAGAAGTCCCTGTGGGTTTGATCGGTCTAACATCCCGCCCCGTTAGCAGACCAACCCTTTTTGAGCCCTGTTGATGCGGGACACTATGCGAACTAAGACTCACTGCAACGACGGGCCTAAATGACAACTACGACCAGCAACGATAATAGCGTGAATGGCGTTCGCTCGACACCTAAGGTTCCCAAGAAGGAAATTATGCCAATCAACAAGAATCTATAGCTCGCAGGCATCCCAAGAGAGGGAAGCACGCCCATCTGCACGGTTGAGAAACCGGCGAGTCTAGGGTAGGCAAATCCACACTCGCAACTCGGATGAGTCACGGGACGGTCTCACTCACTCACCGTAGTAGTGAATAAAGAACTAGCTAGGACCCTACATGCACAAGCAGCGGCTTCAAGAGAGTATACTAAATAAGCAAGCAATACCGGGGGAGGAGTAGATGCATACCTCCACGCTCGGGGCGTGGGGAAGAGGCCCGGCCAAGTCACACGATCCCGGTACAAAGCTAAGCAAGTACAACTCAAAAAAATGCCCACTTCTCGCAGGGAGGTAAAGGGCTACATAGTGATATCCAGGGATCGTGCGAAGTGGGGTGACGGGCACGGGGTCGGTGGTGCTCGTCGCCCACGTGTGTCGCTGCGAACCGATCGGACGGCGTTGCCTCCGTGGATCGGCCAGGAACCAACAGCAAGGACGGCGAGTCCCAAATGTCATGGATGGTGCTGGTTCCCCTGACGGAGGGAGGAAGTAGGTGCTGGACCTCCAGGAGGAAGGCGGACGACGACAGCACCGGCGCGGACCTCCGAAGTGGCTCGAGCCGGCGGGCAGGCTGCCGCTTGGTCTGCGCAGGTCCTGGCTAGAAGCAGGAAGGCGGATCTGGAAGGCAACCTTCCTCTCGTCCGTTGGCCACGAAATTTGACGTGGTCTCTAGTGGGTAGGTCCCAAGGGCGCCCGAGGAAGTAGAGCGACGAACAAGCACCGTGGCGACCGTGGCGAATTTTGAAGCAGACCTTGCGCAATCTGGCCTGTCTAAGGGCAGCAGGACCAAGGGCCAATGAAGGGGTTGGAACCTAGGCTTCCTGGGGGCAAATGGGACCGGGCTTTCTGTGGTGGACTGGTAGGGGACGTGGGGTGAAGTGGTAGCAGTGGCGGGGTGGCGTACAGTGGTGGTTTTGGGCGTGGGCGGTACAAACAGTTTGGGATCAGTTCTACAATCCAGTGCAGTCAGAACTGAGGGTTGAGAAGGTGGATGTGTCAAGCTAGGAAAATGGGCTCCCGAGGGTGCAGAGAAATTATGTGGGATGCCATGGGATGTGTATGAGCAATGCTAAAAATACCAGGTCGAACTGAGGTGGGGTGGGGGTCGTCCCTTTGTAGGGTTTGTGACTCTGTCCCGCTAGGGCAGTTTAGGTGCAGTCTGTGCAGTAAAAGTGGCTCCAAAGGAGTTTTTTCTCCCTAAGTGAATTTTTAGGTGAGGTTTATGCGACTGGTTTGGGGGCAGGTATGGGAAGAAATGTTGTGAACGGGCTATGGCGGCCTGATGTCGGGAAGGGGGCATACCGGTTGGATCTTTGCGGCTCTGGGTTCTGGCAGGCCTGCACAGGGGCAGCCAGTGCAGCAAAAAGGCCTACAAAGGCAACTTTCGCTCCTGGACGAGTTTGGGTGCGGGATTTTGAGGGAGTCTAGGGGACATGGAGAGAAGAAAAAGTCAAGAAGAGGCTAAGAGGATATGAGGACGGGAAGGAAGGGTTCCAACCTGATCTTTTCGGCCTAATTCTGCAGGCAGATAAGAAAAAACTGATGCGTAGGGCAGCAAGGGCTATCTCCTCCGGACATGTAGCAACCTTCGATCCATGAACTCCGGGCTTGAGGAGAGGTGAGAGCGGTCGCCTCCCTGATGTTGGAGAAGCCGAAACCTGCAAGAGATGGGGGGGATAGGGCGTCGCACCCTAGAGGGAGAGGGAGAGGAAGAGGAGAGATAGAGGGTGTCACACCCTAGAGGGGAGAGGAGGAAGAAGAGGGAAATGCTCTTGGCAAAACTCAGATTTTCATTCATTCATTCATCAATTCTCCCAAGAGGGGAATAGAAAGTAATATATAGAGTATGGGCTCCATCTTCCCTCCTTGGGGTTTGAATTTGAATCCAATTGAATTTGAAATCTATGGGCTCTCTTTTCCACCTTGGAGTTGGAACCCATCATGAGCTCCACTTTCTCTCCTTGGATTTTGAACCCATTTAAATTTCAAATCCATGGGCTCCCTTTCCCACCTTGGAGTTGGAACCCATCATGAGCTCCACTTTCTCTCCTTGGATTTTGAACCCATTTGAATTTCAAATCCATGGGTTCTCTTTCCCTCCTTGGATAAAATTCAAATTACATACCAAAGACACACCTAAGACGTACATAATACATAATACGACTAAATACGTACATAATGTCAAATACGTACACAATACAAGTACGTATAAAAATACGTACAAAATACGTATAAAATACGAATACGTACAAAAATACGTACTAAGTGTCAAAGCTCCAATGGAGACTCCAGACTGTCCCCCAGCCACAAGGATGTCGGTGCCGACCGGGTCGTACTGCGTGTCCAGTACCGGCGGCTCTCCGAGTCAATCCGTATTCTTGCTCGGGTGTCCTCACCACCTGTCCGGTGCACTTACACTTTTCCCCAGCGGCACACCCTTCTGGCGTCTTGGCCGACACACCTATAGTAGCCCCCCAGCGGTACACTCCCCCTTGGTGCCCCAACGGCACACCTGGCCTCTCCCTAGCCCGGTACACCCCTCAAGCACCCTGTGCTCGTCCTTGGCCGGCACGCCTTGGCTAACCCCCCATACACCCTGTCCAGTCTTAGAGGTCTTCGGCTCGTTGTTTTCCCCGTGTTTTCTGAGGTTTTATTAAGGTGTTGCCGCCCTCGGGTGCCCACCTCCAGTTGTCGGGTTTCGCCACTCCATGTGGGCGTGTTCCCTTTATCTCCCTTACGCTCGGGTCAAGGGGAGATGCTGCCGAATTTTTGTTAGAAAATAATAAGACGTTAAAAGGCAAAAGGATGAAACAAACAAATGGGATAATTAATACACACCAAAAGACAACAAAAGCAACAAATAAATAGAGCAACAATAGATTGCAAGAAGAAGGAGAAAAGATTTGTATAAAACTACGCAAAAATCAAAGAGAAGAAGAAAAGAAAAGCCTTAAAAACAAGTAACATAGGAGTGGGCCTTCATCGGCACGTCTGTCCCAGCCTTTGCCGGTACGCCCTCCACCCTCGTTGGTCGGTACACCTCTAACCTTCCTTCGGCGGTACGCTCTATCAACCCTTCAACGACACACCTTCTCGGCCCTTCTGCGGCACACTCCTCTCACCCTCCGAAGTGGAACACAATGTATAGACTTGGCAGATTGATGCGCGAACACAGCGACAAGCAATGTATAGACTTTGAGCTGCAGCCAATGGACAATGTATAGACTTTAAGCTAGCCAACGTATAGACTTTGGGTTGCATCAAATGGACAACGTACAGACTTTGAGCTGGCCAACGTATAGACTTTGAGCTGCAGCCAATGGACAACGTACAGACTTTGAGCTGGCCAATGTATAGACTTTGAGCTGCAGCCAATGGATAATTATAGACTTTGAGCTGGCCAACGTATAGACTTTGGGTTGCATCAAATGGACAATGTACAGACTTTGAGCTGGCCAACGTATAGACTTTGAGCTGCAGCCAATGGACAATGTATAGACTTTGAGCTGGCCAACGTATAGACTTTGGGTTGCATCAAATGGACAATGTACAGACTTTGAGCAAGTCAATGTATAGACTTTGAGCTGATGAATGTAGCCAATGTATAGACTTTGGGCTGATGAATGTATAGACTTTGTGCTGCAGTGACCAGCCAATGTATTGACTTTGAGCTGATAAACTAGCCAATGTACAGACTTTGAGCTGATGAATGTACAGGCTTTGTGTGCACCAACCAGCCGATGTACAGACTTCGTGTCGCAGCGTCTAGCCAATGTATAGACTTTGGGCTGAGGGACGTACATACTTCGTGTGTGCTAGCAGCTAGTGTTCAGACTTTGAGTTGCAGTACATGGACAACGTACAGACTCTGCGTGTGTGCTAGCAGCCAATGCACAGACTTTGAGTTGTAGCCAATAGATAATGTGCAGACTCTAGTAGGCGATGTACAGACTTTGAGTTCACCCGGCACACCCTCTTCTACCTTCGCCGGCACACTCTCCTTGGTGCCTTCCCCGGCACACCCTCTTCTACCTTCGCCGGCACACTCTCCTTTGTGCCTTCCCCGGCGCACCCTCTTCTACCTTCGCCGGCATACTCTCCTTGGTGCCTTCCCCGGCGCATCCTCTTCTCCCTTCACCGGTACACCTTGGGACGACCTCATCGGAAGGTCCCTTCATCGTCAGCCACCATGAAGTCGAGTCTGCTGCTCAAACTTCCCTTGATCTCAACCAGCTCGGGATCATTATCTTGCAAGGATTTGATCTCCATCAATAATTCGGGCTTAAGTCGAATCTGTGCAATTATAACCTGATCATTATCAACATTTAGATCCAGGCTAGCTAACTGTTCTAATAGCCTCCACTCTTGTAACATGAGACTTGATAATTTAGCCACAGGCTTCCAGCTTAATGCATCTGCCACCACATTGCCTTTACCGGGATGATATTCAATCGAGAAGTCAAAGTCCTTCAAGTACTCCAACCATCTTCTCTGCCTCATGTTAAGTTCTTTCTGAGAAAATAAATACTTCAAACTCTTATGATCTGAAAATACTGTGAATGTTTCTCCATACAAGTAATGCCTCCAAATTTTTAAGGTGAATACAACTGCTGCAAGTTCCAAGTCATGAAAGGGGTAATTCTCTTCATGCTTCTTCAGCTGCCTAGAAGAATAGGCAATCACCTTACCATGCTGCATGAGTACACAACCTAAGCCAATACCAGAAGCATCGGTATAGACCACGAAACCACCGTCGCCAGAAGGTAAAGCCAATATGGGTGCAGTAGTGAGGCAATCCTTCAATATTTGAAAGCTCTGCTGACATTCCTCAGACCATTCAAACTTGTTGTCTTTGCGGGTCAATCGAGTGAGAGGTACCGCAATCTTGGAGAAGTCTTGAATAAATCTCCGATAATAGCCTGCCAGGCCTAGGAAGCTTCTCACTTCGGTCACTGTAGTCGGCTGATCCCAGTTCCTTACTGCCTCCACTTTCGAAGGATCAACTGAAATACCTTCTTTGGTGATGATATGTCCTAAGAAGGACACTTCTTGCAGCCAGAAATCACATTTACTGAATTTGGCATATAGTTGATGATCTCTCAATATCTGCAATGCCATCCTCAAATGTTTGGCATGCTCTTCTTCAGTCTTAGAATAAATTAGTATGTCGTCAATGAATACCACGACCCATTGATCAAGATAAGGCCGGAATGCATTATTCATTAACTGCATGAAAGCAGCTGGTGCATTCGTTGGACCAAAAGGCATAACGACAAATTCAAAATGACCATACCTACTGCGGAAAGCCGTTTTATAAATATCATCTTCCTTAATCCTCAGCTGATGATATCCAGATCGAAGATCGATCTAAGAGAAATAATGTGCTCCGGCTATCTGGTCGAATAATTCGTCAATCCTCGGCAATGGGTATTTATTCTTGATAGTTAGCTGGTTCAGTTGCCGATAATCGATGCATAATCTCATCGAACCATCCTTTTTCCTGACGAATAATACAGGAGCTCCCCAAGGTGAAGTACTCGGACGAATAAAACCCTTCTCGAGCAATTCCATCAGTTGTTGCTTTAATTCCCTTAGCTCCGCAGGGGACATACGGTAAGGAGCTCTAGAAATAGGAGACGTGCCAGGAAAAAGATCAATAGAAAATATAACTTCCCGCTCAGGCGGAAGTCCTGGTAGTTCCTCCGGAAAGACTTCAGGAAAATCTCAGACAATAGGAATGTCTTTGATCTCATCTTGTTGCTCCGGTGTAGCATGGACAAAGGCTAGAAAAGCCTCGCAACCTCGCCTCATCAGCTTGTCGGCTCGAAGAGCCGAGATAAGTGATACAGGGTTATGGTGCTTGATCCCCGTAAAAGATAAACCAGAATGTCCAGTAAAAGTCACTGAGCTAGAACTGCAGTGAACACTGGCCTCATACTTGGCTAACCAATTTGCTCCAAGGATTACATCATAATCCTTCATATCCATGCAAACTAAGTCGGCTGGAAAGTTCCGTTCATCAATAATAACCTTACTAGAAGGATAGTAATATTGAATAGCCGCTCCAGAACCAATAGGAGTTGATATAACAAATGGAGAATTCATTATAATAGGTTTGACAGATAACGACTTCGCAAATTTCCATGAAATAAAAGAATGCGTTGCACCAATATCAAAGAGAACAAATGCGGGCTTGTCGATTATAGTAAGGGTACCTTCGACGAGTCCGCCATCATCAGAAATCCCAGTTTCATCTGCATGTAAGGCTTGAAGCCTTCCCTGCGGCTTCTTGATAACTTGAGGTTTTGCCGGTGTAGCTTGTTCCGATAGAAGAGGGCAGTCAGGGATACGGTGTTCCCTACTCCCACATCGTAAACACGCACCTAGCTTGCGCCAGCATTCCTCTATCTTGTGACCTGGACGATCACAATACTTGCACTTGCCCTTGAATGGAACAATAGGGCCGGGTTTCTTCTCTTCATTTCTTGGCATCTTGCCTTTCCACGTTCCCGATCCGGTCCACGAACTAGACCCACTCATGGGCCTCTTTTTGCTAGTGCCAAATCCGGGTTTAGGAGTTGGTTGTTCCTTCTTCATGCCTTGCCCACGGATCCTCTCCGTCATTTCTAAGGTATCTTCTAGAACTTGTGCCTTTCTCACCATCTCAGAATAAGTAGAGATCTCCATCGGCGCCAGTTGATTGATGTAGTGAAGCTTCAACCCGTTGAGAAATCGCTTAGCTTTCATCTTCTCTGTGGAGATAAGGTGAGTAGCATAGCGCGAAAGCCGAGAGAACAATGCTTCATATTCGGCCACCGATAAGCTTCGCTGCTTTAGAGCCGCGAACTCCGCCGCCTTCTTCTCTTGTACACGATCGGAAAAATATTTGTCGTTGAAGAATTCCTCGAACTCTTCCCATGTGACTTGTTGATCGCCTAGAGTTACCTTGACGGAATCCCACCAAGTACGTGCGTCCTGCTTCAATTGGAAGGTAGAAAGAAGGACATGCTCTTGGTCGGTGCATTGCATGACTTCAAAAATTCTCCCCATTTCGTTGAGCCAATGCTCGGCCTCGTCGGGGTTAGTCGAACCAGCAAATCTTGGCGGGTTCATTCCTCGAAAGCTCCGGTATAAGTCACCGGTGCCATGACCCGCTGCTCCAGCTTGAGCTACCTGATGTAATGCCTGAGTCAGGCCTTGAACCGTGCGCTGCAGGTTCCTCCATTCAGCACGATCGGCTGCCATCTACACAAGAAATAGATTACTTAGGTCCAATAAAATAGATAATAACACGATTAGGGAACGAACTTAACCCAAGTTTCTACCCAATCTCACCAGGTCAGGTTCTAGACTTTAACAAGGTTAGAGGTCTAATGCACCTAAACACGACCAAAAACTCGGTACCTGGCGGAGCTAATCGGTCCGAAGACCACTCGCGTAAGTATGCGACCTTCCCGATGGGCGTAGCCTAATGTTCGGACAACATCTTTTGATATACCGATTATTGGGATGCAATGCAAGAAAACCCAAACTTAGGGAACCTAAGAATATGAAACCTAGGGCTCTGATACCAACTAAACTGTCACGCCCCGACGCGGAATATCGGGACGTACAGTTAGAAACGAGCTGGCAAGAGAGAGAACTAATCTAAATATATACAAATGCTAAGAAATGGAAATAACTTATTGACCACTAAACAAAACATAACTGGTACATAATCCTCAAATCAACTCAATACAACTGGGATAACAACTCTAAACCACAATAACAAAGCTGAAGCATAACACACTCTAAACACAACTAACTGATACACTCAAAACATCACTCATGCCCTTCCCCATCGGTAAGCGCGTCACCTGAAAAGCCTGGAAAGGGGGGAAACAACAACTATGAGCTAACGCTCAGTAGGAAATAACAGATAGGTATAAGTGATTAGCAGTTTAATTACATTTTCAAAATGTCATGCTACAAAGGATAATGCAATAAAAGAGTAATGATGATATAATGAAACAAAATTGAAAGATCTCGCAAGGTCAAGAAATATAAAGGAATAGAATGGTAATACTTAAGAGGAATAACAAAGACAAGAATTTACTACAGGAGATAATGATAAAGAGTTGGCTATATCAAGATAATTCAAGTCATGTCAAGCACGTGTGTAGTTTCATTTCCACGTCCAAGTAACAGCAAGTAAGTAACAACAAGTAGAGTATAGAACAGTGAAGAGTGGAAAGTGAAAAGTAGTAGAGAGTAGTAGAGAGTAGTAGAGAGTAGTGGCCAGTCCTAGATTTAACCCATGTCATAGTACTGGTGCCAAATGCCACACCTAGTCAATCACCTCCCAGGGGGTACACGTAGTGTTCGGGCGCTCCTCCCAGGACTAGACCGAGCCCTTAATTGTTTGCCAGGCATTGATTTCTTTGGATCAAAGATCCCATGAATCTAGACTTCCACAATTTATGGCCAGAATTCCAAGGTTTGAACTATGTAGCAATAACAATTTCAAGTAGGAAGGAGATTCATTTCAGAATTTCAAGGTAAGCACAATCATCAAGAAGATTGAAAACCAAATCACAATAAGAGTTAATCATGCTGCGCTACTGTAGTACGGCAACTATCCAACAAGCTAATCAACATATTAATCCTAATTATCAAGTTAACATGTCAAAGATTATCCATTATCATTTGCATTAAGACAATTGCCAAAAGTTGATTCAAGATGATAAGGTAAAGGAACAAACTTGTACAGGAAGGAAAAAAAATGCATTAATAGAGATTTAATTACACCATTAACCACTAATTATGTGGGTTTCTATTTAACCAATGTATGAGTCGAAATGAAGATGGTAAACGGCATGTTTTTACACTATGTTTGCAAGTAGGAACCAATGTAAATTGAAATCATAAGGTTTCCAGAATAGGTCACTGGTTCTTCAAAAGTATAGTTTTCAATTGGTCTAAGTTCAATAGGTCGATCCCCTAATGATCCGGATCGATCCTCAGGTCGAAAAATGATGAAAACTGGTTTTCTGGTGTATGGGTCGACCCCTGGGGTCGACCCCTGAAAAATTGGGGTCTGGCAGCTGAATGGGTCGACCCCTGGGGTCGACCCCCTCAAAATCTGCAGGATGG
Source organism: Amorphophallus konjac (assembly GCA_022559845.1). Classification (NCBI taxonomy): domain Eukaryota; kingdom Viridiplantae; phylum Streptophyta; class Magnoliopsida; order Alismatales; family Araceae; genus Amorphophallus; species Amorphophallus konjac. The sequence continues at coordinate 110,057 of JAHNEJ010003443.1, forward strand.
GTCGACCCCTATTCTGCCAGCACATGGGTCGACCCCTGGGGCGACCCCCTTGCAGGGAGTGGATGGGTCGACCCCAGGGGTCGACCCTCGCGCCTGGGCCAAATGGGTCGACCCCAAGGGTCGACCCTCGGGCTTGCCAGGGCACCCAGAAAATGGGTCGACCCCTGGGGTCGACCCCTGCAAGAACATCAACGTAAGTTGCCTCCGGAAAACCCATTAACTTATCCAAATGAGGTCCAATTGAGTTGAAATTAAAACCACATGCTATAGGAATCTTGCTAGACATATTAGGGTCATAAAAGTACAATTTGGAAACACGAATTTCATCAGAAGTCACCAGAATCACAACCTATTCTATGAAGAACACAAGGAGACCTAGTTCAGGACATACTTCCACTAAATTGTAAAATTCTCTCGATATACAAAACCAAATTTGGGGATTTTGGTGTCAAAAGAAAGCTAACTCGATCATGAATCCAACCATGTATGATATGCTACATGAATATTAGGTTACATGACTCAAAATAAGCCCGCAATCAAGCTCTGGCTTAAAGGAATACTATATGAATCATGTTCTAGACATGCTTCTACAAAAATTCAAAATTCACCAAGCATGCTCAATAAAATTGGGGGTTTCTACGTTGAATAAAAGCTAACAACATGCTGATTACTTCATGTAAGTTAATTAGGATTTGGTTGTTAGATCCTACCTCAAATTGAAGAGGGAACTCGAAACCCTAGAATAAAGAACAAGCTTGACAGCACCTCACAAAAAGCTCGATATCTCCATGGATACCTAATGAAAATTGGGGCTTTTGCCACCAATGGATAGAGCTCGATGAGAGGAACAATTTTCTATACTCATGATCGAAGTTTGGTTGAGAATTCCTACCTCAATCGTTGGAACAAGGAAGGAAGAGAGGAAGCCGACGGCCTGCCGACCCACCTCCACTAATCGAGCAAGAACTCCTTGGATCTGTAACTTCAACGTACCCCACAGCAACCAAATGAAACTAGAGTCAAAGAGCTACATTTCTATAGGTCATGGGGCTTCTGGATCCGTCGGAGTTGGGAGTATTCGACGCTGCAAGTTACGTGTTAAAAACGGCGCCGAAATCCTTGACTTGACCAAAACTATGTCGACAGTACGTTTTAGGGCTAGGTTTACCTCAAATTGATTGAGGGTAAATGTTCCTTACCTCGTTGCCTTCCATTTGCCCTTGATTTCAGATCACTTGGTAGAGTAATAAGGTCGAATTTCACGTTTTAAGTTACGATTAGGTAAAGGGTAGGTGGAAGTCAAATTCAAGATTAATCTTCTAATTAGACAAGGTTACGTAATTAATTTGGGTCAAGTCCAGAAGACAAAATTGCTATAAAAATGATCTGTTACCCAATTACTATTTTTACAGATTTTTCTAAGGTAGTCGAATTTTATAGGTTCTATTTTCTAATGAATTAAATATTAATATTTCAAAATTCAAACATTAATTCATTTTAATTCAATTTTTAATTAATAAAAGTTTAATAAAACTTAATAAATAATCGGGGTATTACACTTTCGCTCCTGGAAGAGTTTGGGTGCGGGATTTTGAGGGAGTCTAGGGGACATGGAGAGAAGAAAAAGTCAAGAAGAGGATGAGAGGATATGAGGACGGGAAGGAAGGGTTCCAACATGATCTTTTCGGCCTAATTCTGCAGGCAGATAAGAAAAAACTGATGCGTAGGGCAGCAAGGGCTATCTCCTCCGGTCATGTAGCAAACTTCGATCCATGAACTCCGGGCTTGAGGAGAGATGAGAGCGGTCGCCTCCCTGATGTTGGAGAAGCCGAAACCTGCAAGAGATGGGGGGGATAGGGCGTCGCACCCTAGAGGGAGAGGGAGAGGAAGAGGAGAGATAGAGGGTGTCACACCCTAGAGGGGAGAGGAGGAAGAAGAGGGAAATGCTCTTGGCAAAACTCATATTTTCATTCATTCATTCATCAATTCTCCCAAGAGGGGAATACAAAGTAATATATAGAGTATGGGCTCCATCTTCCCTCCTTGGAGTTTGAATTTGAATCCATTTGAATTTGAAATCTATGGGCTCTCTTTTCCACCTTGGAGTTGGAACCCATCATGAGCTCCACTTTCTCTCCTTGGATTTTGAACCCATTTGAATTTCAAATCCATGGGCTCCCTTTCCCACCTTGGAGTTGGAACCCATCATGAGCTCCACTTTCTCTCCTTGGATTTTGAACCCATTTGAATTTCAAATCCATGGGTTCTCTTTCCCTCCTTGGATAAAATTCAAATTACATACCAAAGACACACCTAAGACGTGCATAATACATAATACGACTAAATATGTACATAATGTCAAATACGTACACAACACAAGTACGTATAAAAATACGTACAAAAATATGTATAAAATACGAATACGTACAAAAATACGTACTAAGTGTCAAAGCTCCAATGGAGACTCCAGACTGTCCCCCAGCCATAAGGATGTCGGTGTCGACCGGGTCGTACTGCGTGTCCAGTTCCGGCGGCTCTCCGAGTCAATCCGTATTCTTGCTCGGGTGTCCTCACCAACTCTCCCCGGGTGGGAAGAACTCGACCCTGTCGAGTAAGGGTCTCTGTCGCTCTGGTACCACTCTAGCAAGTCTGGATCTAACCTTTCCAACTCCGCCCGTGTGATCCATGCATCATCGGACGCGGGTCGTCCCCTCCAACGCACCAAGTAGCGGTGATACACGCCACTCCTAGTGGTGGTCACATGCTCATCCAGTATAGACTCTATCCGCGCACGCTGCTGAGGTGACAAGGTTGGAAGTGGACTCTCAGGGGAGGGTTCGCTTGCTAGGGGTGGAGAAGGCCCGAACAACTCACTAGGGATCATTGCCGGGTCCCTATATGCGACTAAGTCCGAGACATTGAATGCGGAACTGATACCATAGTCGTCCGACAGGTCTACAACATATGCATTGGATCCAACTCGCTTCAAAACTCTAAAGGGGTCAGCACCACGAGCTTGTAGTTTCTTCATGGCTCCAGAAGGAAACCATTCCGGTCTGACCCGGATCATGACATAATCTCCATCTTGGAACTCGCAGGGGTGTCTATGAGCGTCAGTCAACTCTTTATATCATGCATTGCTGGACTCAAGGTAGTGATGATGATGCAGACTCCGAACTAACTGTGTAGACTCATACCTGTGCGAATATAGGGGTGGGCCTGGACATCCAAACATGGACCTAGCATGTCTATGACACCTACTTGACTGGACAACACGGGGAGGACCTGGATAACCAAAGTTGTACCTATCATGCACAGGTGTCCTACCAAATGTGGTAGACTCAGGGGGTCCAGTATGTCCAAACTTACTCACTATGTAACCCCAATATGACTGTAGACATGATGATGCATGAGAGTGAGACCGAGGCTTCCTTCTTGCCCAGCTCTAGACTATGGATGCATGCATGGAAGGGGTGTGATAATGGACCTCCTCGACAAGGTGGGGGAAAGAATACGAGTCGAGAGGCTCACCAGGGAGGGGATCGAAAGGGTCAAAGAAATGGTGACCCTCCCTAATAGGTCCCTTCACTGTACTTGCCCAAGTTTGACATCCACCCAGGTGCAGATGGTCACCTTCAGGCACTATGAGAGACCGGGCAAGGGGCTCATGAGGAAGGCAAGGTTCCTCCCTCGGGACCATAATACCATAAGATGAAACAAAGTCACGCTCATCGGGTATGGGAAAGAACAAAAGGACCTCGGAGGTGATATGACCCATGGTGTACACCGAGGTAATAGACCCCAAAGCAGGGAGCATGAAGCTATGACTATAGGGTTGGTCAGACCCTAAGGCCAACATATATGTCAACTCCCATTGACAATCTAAACTCCTAAGGAAGTCCTTCACATTTTCGAGAAAGTAGAAGGACTGGAAAGTGGTGTGAAAGGAGTTAAGGGGTACTACTGGGAGTGCTGGTTCCATGGGTGGGTAGCAAGGGATCGGAGCATCTAGGATTAGGCCCTCCCTTAACTAGCTAGATAAAGGCTCTCTAATGACCAGTTCACCCTCGAGAGGCAAGAATGGCTCTAGATGAGAGTCAAAGGGCGAAGCATCTCCCTCAGGTGGGGAAAAGGAGTCCTCTATGAAGTAGATGGGACCTTGGCTCTTTATCGAAGGTGCTAGGTTGAGAGTGTCAACCGTGACCTCTGTAGGTTCTGGCACAACTTTGTCCTGGCTCAAGGGTGGGTTAGGGGAAATCGGCAACCCAATAGTAGTGCGCATCCTGTCTAGTCTCTCCCTAAAAGTTTGCAAGATATAGGTGAGGGTGGGATCCTTAGGGAAAGAGACATCCGTGGAGACTTGTCGGTAATCATGAGACTTAGTCTCGGACCGAGACTCATACGCAGGTGGGACCCTGCACCTCCAACTATAATGTGCTTGGTTGGGGGTAATAGGGTGAGGTAGGTAGGTCCTCCTAAGCTCATGTTTCATGTCATACCACGACTCGATGGGCCTTTGCCGCCTAATTTCTCTCAAGCATTCAATGTGTCTCCACTTATCCTTGGCTTCGTGAGAAAGCCTCTCCTTGGCAAAAGAGACTTGCATGGCATCGGGCATGGCATAACACCCAAAATATCTATCCATGCCAACTTCCCAAGTTAGGTAGTCACTCGGGTCATTGGAGCCATCAAAGGTAGGGGCATCGGGCCTAAGGAACAAGATGGGGTGGTTCCCAAGCCCATGGGCATATCTTTCCCTACTATGTGGGTAGTCATATGGCCCGGGTGACATGAAAGCCATGGGAGTGGGACCTAAGGGGTGGACATGCAAGACAACTACGAGATGGGATTTGGCATGACTCTAAACAACAATGCAAATGGTAGAATGCGGACTCAGATGCACCTAAAACAAACTTATGGACTCAATTGCACCCTAGACGAACCTATGGACTCAAATTACCTAGGACCCTAATTTGATAGAACAAATTACTTCCCAAAGCTCTGATACCAAATTTGATGCGGGACACTATGCGAACTAAGACTCACTGCAACGACGCGCCTAAATGACAACTACGACCAGCAACGATAATAGCGTGAATGGCATTCGCTCGACACCTAAGGTTCCCAAGAAGGAAATTATGCCAATCAACAAGAATCTATAGCTCGCAGGCATCCCAAGAGAGGGAAGCACGCCCATCTGCACGGTTGAGAAATCGACGAGTCTAGGGTAGGAAAATCCACACTCGCAACTCGGATGAGTCACGGGACGGTCTCACTCACTCACCGCAGCAGTGAATAAAGAACTATCTAGGACCCTACATGCACAAGCAACGGCTTCAAGAGAGTATGCTAAATAAGCAAGCAATACCGGGGGAGGAGTAGACGCATACCTCCACGCTCGGGGCGTGGGGAAGAGGCCCGGCCAAGTCACACGATCCCGGTACAAAGCTAAGCAAGTACAACTCAACAAAACACCCACTCCTCGCCGGGAGGTAAAGGGCTACACAGTGATATCCAGGGATCGTGCGAAGTGGGGTGACGGGCACGGGGTCGGTGGCGCTCGTCGCCCACGTGTGTCGTTGCGAACCGGTCGGACGGCGTTGCCTCCGTGGATCAGCCAGGAACCAACAACAAGGACGGTGAGTCCCAAATGTCGTGGATGGTGCTGGTTCCCCTGACGGAGGGAGGAAGTAGGTGCTGGACCTCCTAGAGGAAGGCGGACGACGACAGCACCGGCGCGGACCTCCGAAGTGGCTCGAACCGGCGGGCAGGCTGCTGCTCGGTCTGCGCAGGTACTGGCGAGCAGCAGGAAGGCGGATCTGGAAGGTAACCTTCCTCTCGTCCGTTGGCCACGAAATTTGACGTGGTCTCTGGTGGGTAGGTCCCAAGGGCGCCCGAGGAAGTAGAGTGACGAACAAGCACCGTGGCGACCGTGGCAAATTTTGAAGCAGACCTTGCGCAATCTGGCCTTTCTAAGGGCAGCAGGACCAAGGGCCAATGAAGGGGTTGGAACCTGGGCTTCCTGGGGGCAAATGGGACCGGGCTTTCTGTGGTGGACTGGTAGGGGACGTGGGGTGAAGTGGTAGCAGTGGCGGGGTGGCGTACAGTGGTGGTTTTGGGCGTGGGCGGTGCAAATAGTTTGGGATCAGTTCTACAATCCAGTGCAGTCAGAACTGAGGGTTGAGAAGGTGGATGTGTCAAGCTAGGAAAATGGGCTCCCGAGGGTGCAGAGAAATTATGTGGGATGCCATGGGATGTGTATGAGCAATGCTAAAAATCCCAGGTCGAACTGAGGTGGTTTGGGGGTCGTCCCTTTGTAGGGTTTGTGACTCTGTCCCGCTAGGGCAGTTTAGGTGCAGTCTGCGCAGTAAAAGTGGCTCCAAAGGAGTTTTTTCTCCCTGAGTGAATTTTTGGGTGAGGTTTGCGCGACTGGTTTGGGGGCAGGTAGGGGAAGAAATGTTATGAAGGGGCTATGGCGGCCTGATGTCGGGAAGGGGGCATACCGGTTGGATCTTTGCGGCTCTGGGTTCTGGCAGGCCTGCACAGGGGCAGCCAGCGCAGCAAAAGGCCTACAAAGGCAACTTTCTGTCACGCCCCGACGCGGAATATCGTGACGTACAGTTAGAAATGAGCCGGCAAGAGAGAGAACTAATCTAAATATATACAAATGCTAAGAAATGGAAATAACTTATTGACCGTTAAACAAAACATAACTGGTACATAATCCTCAAATCAACTCAATACAACTGGGATAATAACTCTAAACCACAATAACAAAGCTGAAGCACAACACACTCTAAACACAACTAACTGATACACTCAAAACATCACTCCTGCCCTTCCCCATCGGTAAGCGCGTCACCTAAAAAGCCTGGAAAGGGGGGAAACATCAACTATGAGCTAACGCTCAGTAGGAAATAACAGATAGGTATAAGTGATTAGCAGTTTAATTACATTTTCAAAATGTCATGCTACAAAGGATAATGCAATAAAAGAGTAATGATGATATAATGAAACAAAATTGAAAGATCTCGCAAGGTCAAGAAATATAAAGGAATAGAATGGTAATACTTAAGAGGAATAACAAAGACAAGAATTTACTACAGGAGATAACGATAAAGAGTTGGCCATATCAAGATAATTCAAGTCATGTCAAGCACGTGTGTAGTTTCATTTCCACGTCCAAGTAACAGCAAGTAAGTAACAACAAGTAGAGTATAGAACAGTGAAGAGTGGAAAGTGAAAAGTAGTAGAGAGTAGTAGAGAGTAGTAGAGAGTAGTGGCCAGTCCTAGATTTAACCCATGTCATAGTACTGGTGCCAAATGCCACACCTAGTCAATCACCTCCCCGGGGGTACACGTAGTGTTCGGGCGCTCCTCCTAGGACTAGACCGAGCCCTTAATTGTTTGTCAGGCATTGATTTCTTTGGATCAAAGATCCCACGAATCTAGACTTCCCCAATTTATGGCCAGAATTCCAAGGTTTGAACTATGTAGCAATAACAATTTCAAGTAGGAAGGAGATTCATTTCAGAATTTCAAGGTAAGCACAATCATCAAGAAGATTGAAAACCAAATCACAATAAGAGTTAATCATGCTGCGCTACTGTAGTACGGCAGCTATCCAACAAGCTAATCAACATATTAATCCTAATTATCAAGTTAACATGTCAAAGATTATCCATTATCATTTGCATTAAGACAATTGCCAAAAGCTGATTCAAGATGATAAGGTAAAGGAACAAACTTGTACAGGAAGGAAAAAGAATGCATTAACAGAGATTTAATTACACCATTAACCACTAATTATGTGGGTTTCTATTTAACCAATGTATGAGTCGAAATGAAGATGGTAAACGGCATGTTTTTACACTATGTTTGCAAGAAGGAACCAATGTAAATTGAAATCATAAGGTTTCCAGAATAGGTCACTGGTTCTTCAAAAGTATAGTTTTCAATTGGTCTAAGTTCAATAGGTCGATCCCCTAATGATCCGGATCGATCCTCGGGTCGAAAAATGATGAAAACTGGTTTTCTGGTGTATGGGTCGACCCCTGGGGTCGACCCCTGAAAAATTGGGGTCTGGCAGCTGAATGGGTCGACCCCCTCAAAATCTGTAGGATGGGTCGACCCCTGGGGTCGACCCCTATTCTGCCAGCACATGGGTCGACCCCTGGGGTCGACCCCCTTGCAGGGAGTGGATGGGTCGACCCCAGGGGTCGACCCTCGTGCCTGGGCCAAATGGGTCGACCCCAAGGGTCGACCCTCGGGCCTGCCAGGGCACCCAAAAAATGGGTCGACCCCTGGGGTCGACCCCTGCAAGAACAGCAACGTAAGTTGCCTCCGGAAAACCCATTAACTCATCCAAATGAGGTCCAATTGAGTTGAAATTAAAACCACATGCTATAGGAATCTTGCTAGACATATTAGGGTCATAAAACTATAATTTGGAAACATGAATTTCATCAGAATTCACCAGAATCACAACCTATTCTATGAAGAACACAAGGAGACTTAGTTCAGGACATACTTCCACTAAATTGTCAAATTCTCTCGATATACAAAACCAAATTTGGGGATTTTGGTGTCAAAAGAAAGCTAACTTGATCATGAATCCAACCATGTATGATATGCTACATGAATATCAGGTTACATGACTCAAAATAAGCCCGCAATCAAGCTCTGGCTTAAAGGAATACTATATGAATCATGTTCTAGACATGCTTCTACAAAAATTCGAAATTCACCAAGCATGCTCAATAAAAATTGGGGGTTTCTACGTTGAATAAAAGCTAACAACATGCTGATTACTTCATGTAAGTTAATTAGGATTTGGTTGTTAGATCCTACCTCAAATTGAAGAGGGAACTTGAAACCCTAGAATAAAGAACAAGCTTGACAGCACCTCACAAAAAGCTCGATATCTCCACTGATACCTAATGAAAATTGGGACTTTTGCCACCAATGGATAGAGCTCGATGAGAGGAACAATTTTCTATACTCATGATCGAAGTTTGGTTGAGAATTCTTACCTCAATCGTTGGAACAAGGAAGGAAGAGAGGAAGCCGACGGCCTGCCGACCCACCTCCACTAATCGAGCAAGAACTCCTTGGATCTGTAACTTCAACGTACCCCACAGCAACCAAATGAAACTAGAGTCGAAGAGCTACATTTCTATAGGTCATGGGGCTTCTGGATCCTTCGGAGTTGGGAGTATTCGACGCTGCAAGTTACGTGTTAAAAACGGCGCCGAAATCCTTGACTTGACCAAAACTATGTCGGCAGTACGTTTTAGGGCTAGGTTTACCTCAAATTGATTGAGGGTAAATGTTCCTTACCTCGTGGCCTTCCATTTGCCCTTGATTTCAGATCATTTGGTTGAGTAATAAGGTCGAATTTCACGTTTTAAGTTACGATTAGGTAAAGGGTAGGTGGAAGTCAAATTCAGGATTAATCCTCTAATTAGACAAGGTTACATAATTAATTTGGGTCAAGTCCAGAAGACAAAATTGCTATAAAAATGATCTTTTACCCAATTACTATTTTTACAGATTTTTCTAAGGTAGTCGAATTTTATAGGTTCTATTTTCTAATGAATTAAATATTAATATTTCAAAATTCAAACATTAATTCATTTTAATTCAATTTTTAATTAATAAAAGTTCAATAAAACTTAATAAATAATCGGGGTATTACACCCTCCCCTACTTAAAGAATTTGGTCCTCCAAATTCACTGCACTATATATGGAAAGTAGGGAAAAGATAGATCACCTAGAATAGGTCGGGATACCGCTTCCGCATAGTATCTCCCGATTCCCAAGTAGCTTCTTCGGTTCCACGCCGACTCCACTGAATCTTGACCATCGGTATAGACCGATTACGGAGTTGCTGCTGTTTCCGGTCTAGAATCTTGATAGGTCTTTCTTCATAAGTCAAATCTTCCTTTAACTCAAAATCCACATGTTGAATAATGTGAGTGGGATCGTACACATATTTCCGTAACATAGACACATGGAAAATATTGTGTACGCCAGATAACTGAGGCGGTAATGCCAGTCTGTAAGCAACTTCTCCCACTCTATCTAGGATCTCGAATGGACCAATATACCTCGGACTCAGCTTGCCATGAATGCCAAATCTTCGAATCCCTCTCGAAGGAGAGACCTTCAGAAACACATGCTCGCCAACTTGAAATTCTAATGCTCTTCTCCTTGTGTCGGCATAACTCTTCTGTCTTGACTGAGCCACTTGTAACCGGTCTCGGATAACACTGATGTTCTGTGATGATTCTGAAACAAGATCCGGTCAAAGCCATTGCTTCTCGCCCACCTCGTCCCAACACAACGGGGAACGACAGCTTCTTCCATACAAAGCTTCAAATGGAGCCATTTGTATGCTGGATTGGTAACTATTGTTGTAGGCGAATTCAATCAATGCCAAGTGATTACTCCAACTGCCTCCGAAATCAATCATGCAAGCTCGCAGCATATCTTCCACTATCTGGTTGGTTCTTTCAGTCTGTCCATCTGTCTGTGGATGAAAAGCAGTACTGAAATTCAGACGAGTACCAAGAGACTCTTACAGTCCCTTCCAGAAATGTGAAGTAAATCTCGGGTCTCTATCAGACACAATGCTGACAGGTATACCATGGAGCCTTACCACTTCCTTCAAATATAAAGCAGCCAATACATCAACTGTCCACTTGGACTTAATGGGTAAGAAATGAGCCGATTTTGTCAAGCGATCGACGATCACCCATATCGCATCAAATCCACCACGAGTCTTAGGTAGACCCATAATGAAATCCATGCCAATGCTTTCCCACTTCCATTAGGGTATGTCGAGTGGTTTCAACTTTCCTGCCGGTCTGAAATGTTCAGCCCTAACTTGTTGACAAACCAGACATCTACTCACGAAATCTGCAATTTCCCTTTTCATATTTGGCCACCAAAAGGACCTTTTCAAATCCTTGAACATTTTAGTGCCTCCCGGATGAATAGTGTATTTGGATCTATGTGCTTCCTCCAGAATCTTGTTCTTTAACTCAGCTTCATCAGGTACACAAGTTCTACCCTAGAATAACAATCTTCCATCGTCAGCCACCATGAAGTCGAGTCTGCTGCTCAAACTTCCCTTGATCTCAACCAGCTCGGGATCATTATCTTGCAAGGATTTGATCTCCATCAATAATTCGGGCTTAAGTCGAATCTGTGCAATTATAACCTGATCATTATCAACATTTAGATCCAGGCTAGCTAACTGTTCTAATAGCCTCCACTCTTGTAACATGAGACTTGATAATTTAGCCACAGGCTTCCAGCTTAATGCATCTGCCACCACATTGCCTTTACCGGGATGATATTCAATCGAGAAGTCGAAGTCCTTCAAGTACTCCAACCATCTTCTCTGCCTCATGTTAAGTTCTTTCTGAGAAAATAAATACTTCAAACTCTTATGATCTGAAAATACTGTGAATGTTTCTCCATACAAGTAATGCCTCCAAATTTTTAAGGTGAATACAACTGCTGCAAGTTCCAAGTCATGAACGGGGTAATTCTCTTCATGCTTCTTCAGCTGCCTAGAAGAATAGGCAATCACCTTACCATGCTGCATGAGTACACAACCTAAGCCAATACCAGAAGCATCGGTATAGACCACGAAACCACCGTCGCCAGAAGGTAAAGCCAATATGGGTGCAGTAGTGAGGCAATCCTTCAATGTTTGAAAGCTCTGCTGACATTCCTCAGACCATTCAAACTTGTTGTCTTTGCGGGTCAATCGAGTGAGAGGTACCGCAATCTTGGAGAAGTCTTGAATAAATCTCCGATAATAGCCTGCCAGGCCTAGGAAGCTTCTCACTTCGGTCACTGTAGTCGGCTGATCCCAGTTCCTTACTGCCTCCACTTTCGAAGGATCAACTGAAATACCTTCTTTGGTGATGATATGTCCTAAGAAGGACACTTCTTGCAGCCAGAAATCACATTTACTGAATTTGGCATATAGTTGATGATCTCTCAATATCTGCAATGCCATCCTCAAATGTTTGGCATGCTCTTCTTCAGTCTTAGAATAAATTAGTATGTCGTCAATGAATACCACGACCCATTGATCAAGATAAGGCCGGAATGCATTATTCATTAACTGCATGAAAGCAGCTGGTGCATTCGTTGGACCAAAAGGCATAACGACAAATTCAAAATGACCATACCTGCTGCGGAAAGCCGTTTTATAAATATCATCTTCCTTAATCCTCAGCTGATGATATCCAGATCGAAGATCGATCTTAGAGAAATAATGTGCTCCGGCTATCTGGTCGAATAATTCGTCAATCCTCGGCAATGGGTATTTATTCTTGATAGTTAGCTGGTTCAGTTGCCGATAATCGATGCATAATCTCATCGAACCATCCTTTTTCCTGACGAATAATACATGAGCTCCCCAAGGTGAAGTACTCGGACGAATAAAACCCTTCTCGAGCAATTCCATCAGTTGTTGCTTTAATTCCCTTAGCTCCGCAGGGGACATACGGTAAGGAGCTCTAGAAATAGGAGACGTGCCAGGAAAAAGATCAATAGAAAATATAACTTCCCGCTCAGGCGGAAGTCCTGGTAGTTCCTCCGGAAAGACTTCAGGAAAATCTCAGACAATAGGAATGTCTTTGATCTCATCTTGTTGCTCCGGTGTAGCATGGACAAAGGCTAGAAAAGCCTCGCAACCTCGCCTCATCAGCTTGTCGGCTCGAAGAGCCGAGATAAGTGATACGGGGTTATGGTGCTTGATCCCCGTAAAAGATAAACCAGAATGTCCAGTAAAAGTCACTGAGCTAGAACTGCAGTGAACACTGGCCTCATACTTGGCTAACCAATTTGCTCCAAGGATTACATCATAATCCTTCATATCCATGCAAACTAAGTCGGCTGGAAAGTTCCGTTCATCAATAATAACCTTACTAGAAGGATAGTAATATTGAATAGCCGCTCCAGAACCAATAGGAGTTGATATAACAAATGGAGAATTCATTATAATAGGTTTGACAGATAACGACTTCGCAAATTTCCATGAAATAAAAGAATGCGTTGCACCAGTATCAAAGAGAACAAATGCGGGCTTGTCGATTATAGTAAGGGTACCTTCGACGAGTCCGCCATCATCAGAAATCCCAGTTTCATCTGCATGTAAGCTTGAAGCCTTCCTTGCGGCTTCTTGATAACTTGAGGTTTTGCCGGTGTAGCTTGTTCCGATAGAAGAGGGCAGTCAGGGATACGGTGTTCCCTACTCCCACATCGTAAACACGCACCTAGCTTGCGCCAGCATTCCTCTATCTTGTGACCTGGACGATCACAATACTTGCACTTGCCCTTGAATGGAACAATAGGGCCGGGTTTCTTCTCTTCATTTCTTGGCATCTTGCCTTTCCACGTTCCCGATCCGGTCCACGAACTAGACCCACTCATGGGCCTCTTTTTGCTAGTGCCAAATCCGGGTTTAGGAGTTGGTTGTTCCTTCTTCATGCCTTGCCCACGGATCCTCTCCGTCATTTCTAAGGTATCTTCTAGAACTTGTGCCTTTCTCACCATCTCAGAATAAGTAGAGATCTCCATCGGCGCCAGTTGATTGATGTAGTGAAGCTTCAACCCGTTGAGAAATCGCTTAGCTTTCATCTTCTCTGTGGAGATAAGGTGAGTAGCATAGCGCGAAAGCCGAGAGAACAGTGCTTCATATTCGGCCACCGATAAGCTTCGCTGCTTTAGAGCCGCGAACTCCGCCGCCTTCTTCTCTTGTACACGATCGAAAAAATATTTGTCGTTGAAGAATTCCTCGAACTCTTCCCATGTGACTTGTTGATCGCCTAGAGTTACCTTGACGGAATCCCACCAAGTACGTGCGTCCTGCTCCAATTGGAAGGTAGAAAGAAGGACACGCTCTTGGTCGGTGCATTGCATGACTTCAAAAATTCTCCCCATTTCGTTGAGCCAATGCTCGGCCTCGTCGGGGTTAGTCGAACCAGCAAATCTTGGCGGGTTCATTCCTCGAAAGTTCCGGTATAAGTCACCGGTGCCATGACCCGCTGCTCCAGCTTGAGCTACCTGATGTAATGCCTGAGTCAGGCCTTGAACCGTGCGCTGCAGGTTCCTCCATTCAGCACGATCGGCTGCCATCTACACAAGAAATAGATTACTTAGGTCCAATAAAATAGATAATAACACGATTAGGAACGAACTTAACCCAAGTTTCTACCCAATCTCACCAGGTCAGGTTCTAGACTTTAACAAGGTTAGAGGTCTAATGCACCTAAACACGACCAAAAACTCGGTACCTGGCGGAGCTAATCGGTCCGAAGACCACTCGCGCAAGTATGCGACCTTCCCGATAGGCGTAGCCTAACGTTCGGACAACACCTTTTGATATACCGATTATTGGGATGCAATGCAAGAAAACATAAACTTAGGGAACCTAGGAATATGAAACCTAGGGCTCTGATACCAACTAAACTGTCACGCCCCGACGCGGAATATCGGGACGTACAGTTAGAAACGAGCTGGCAAGAGAGAGAACTAATCTAAATATATACAAATGCTAAGAAATGGAAATAACTTATTGACCACTAAACAAAACATAACTGGTACATAATCCTCAAATCAACTCAATACAACTGGGATAACAACTCTAAACCACAATAACAAAGCTGAAGCACAACACACTCTAAACACAACTAACTGATACACTCAAAACATCACTCCTGCCCTTCCCCATCGGTAAGCGCGTCACCTGAAAAGCCTGGAAAGGGGGGAAACAACAACTATGAGCTAACGCTCAGTAGGAAATAACAGATAGGTATAAGTGATTAGCAGTTTAATTACATTTTCAAAATGTCATGCTACAAAGGATAATGCAATAAAAGAGTAATGATGATATAATGAAACAAAATTGAAAGATCTCGCAAGGTCAAGAAATATAAAGGAATAGAATGGTAATACTTAAGAGGAATAACAAAGACAAGAATTTACTACAGGAGATAACGATAAAGAGTTGGCCATATCAAGATAATTCAAGTCATGTCAAGCACGTGTGTAGTTTCATTTCCACGTCCAAGTAACAGCAAGTAAGTAACAACAAGTAGAGTATAGAACAGTGAAGAGTGGAAAGTGAAAAGTAGTAGAGAGTAGTAGAGAGTAGTAGAGAGTAGTGGCCAGTCCTAGATTTAACCCATGTCATAGTACTGGTGCCAAATGCCACACCTAGTCAATCACCTCCCCGGGGGTACACGTAGTGTTCGGGCGCTCCTCCCAGGACTAGACCGAGCCCTTAATTGTTTGCCAGGCATTGATTTCTTTGGATCAAAGATCCCACGAATCTAGACTTCCACAATTTATGGCCAGAATTCCAAGGTTTGAACTATGTAGCAATAACAATTTCAAGTAGGAAGGAGATTCATTTCAGAATTTCAAGGTAAGCACAATCATCAAGAAGATTGAAAACCAAATCACAATAAGAGTTAATCATGCTGCGCTACTGTAGTACAGCAGCTATCCAACAAGCTAATCAACATATTAATCCTAATTATCAAGTTAATATGTCAAAGATTATCCATTATCATTTGCATTAAGACAATTGCCAAAAGCTGATTCAAGATGATAAGGTAAAGGAACAAACTTGTACAGGAAGGAAAAAGAATGCATTAACAGAGATTTAATTACACCATTAACCACTAATTATGTGGGTTTCTATTTAACCAATGTATGAGTCGAAATGAAGATGGTAAACGGCATGTTTTTACACTATGTTTGCAAGTAGGAACCAATGTAAATTGAAATCATAAGGTTTCCAGAATAGGTCACTGGTTCTTCAAAAGTATAGTTTTCAATTGGTCTAAGTTCAATAGGTCGATCCCCTAATGATCCGGATCGATCCTCGGGTCGAAAAATGATGAAAACTGGTTTTCTGGTGTATGGGTCGACCCCTGGGGTCGACCCCTGAAAAATTGGGGTCTGGCAGCTGAATGGGTCGACCCCTGGGGTCGACCCCCTCAAAATCTGCAGGATGGGTCGACCCCTATTCTGCCAGCACATGGGTCGACCCCTGGGGCGACCCCCTTGCAGGGAGTGGATGGGTCGACCCCAGGGGTCGACCCTCGCGCCTGGGCCAAATGGGTCGACCCCAAGGGTCGACCCTCGGGCTTGCCAGGGCACCCAGAAAATGAGTCGACCCCTGCAAGAACATCAACGTAAGTTGCCTCCGGAAAACCCATTAACTTATCCAAATGAGGTCCAATTGAGTTGAAATTAAAACCACATGCTATAGGAATCTTGCTAGACATATTAGGGTCATAAAACTACAATTTGGAAACACGAATTTCATCAGAATTCACCAGAATCACAACCTATTCTATGAAGAACACAAGGAGACCTAGTTCAGGACATACTTCCACTAAATTGTCAAATTCTCTCGATATACAAAACCAAATTTGGGGATTTTGGTGTCAAAAGAAAGCTAACTCGATCATGAATCCAACCATGTATGATATGCTACATGAATATCAGGTTACATGACTCAAAATAAGCCCGCAATCAAGCTCTGGCTTAAAGGAATACTATATGAATCATGTTCTAGACATGCTTCTACAAAAATTCGAAATTCACCAAGCATGCTCAATAAAATTGGGGGTTTCTACGTTGAATAAAAGCTAACAACATGCTGATTACTTCATGTAAGTTAATTAGGATTTGGTTGTTAGATCCTACCTCAAATTGAAGAGGGAACTCGAAACCCTAGAATAAAGAACAAGCTTGACAGCACCTCACAAAAAGCTCGATATCTCCACGGATACCTAATGAAAATTGGGGCTTTTGCCACCAATGGATAGAGCTCGATGAGAGGAACAATTTTCTATACTCATGATCGAAGTTTGGTTGAGAATTCCTACCTCAATCGTTGGAACAAGGAAGGAAGAGAGGAAGCCGACGGCCTGCCGACCCACCTCCACTAATCGAGCAAGAACTCCTTGGATCTGTAACTTCAACGTACCCCACAGCAACCAAATGAAACTAGAGTCGAAGAGCTACATTTCTATAGGTCATGGGGCTTCTGGATCCTTCGGAGTTGGGAGTATTAGACGCTGCAAGTTACGTGTTAAAAATGGCGCCGAAATCCTTGACTTGACCAAAACTATGTCGGCAGTACGTTTTAGGGCTAGGTTTACCTCAAATTGATTGAGGGTAAATGTTCCTTACCTCGTGGCCTTCCATTTGCCCTTGATTTCAGATCACTTGGTAGAGTAATAAGGTCGAATTTCACGTTTTAAGTTACGATTAGGTAAAGGGTGGGTGGAAGTCAAATTCAAGATTAATCCTCTAATTAGACAAGGTTACGTAATTAATTTGGGTCAAGTCCAGAAGACAAAATTGCTATAAAAATGATCTGTTACCCAATTACTATTTTTACAGATTTTTCTAAGGTAGTCGAATTTTATAGGTTCTATTTTCTAATGAATTAAATATTAATATTTCAAAATTCAAACATTAATTCATTTTAATTCAATTTTTAATTAATAAAAGTTTAATAAAACTTAATAAATAATCGGGGTATTACACTTTCGCTCCTGGAAGAGTTTGGGTGCGGGATTTTGAGGGAGTCTAGGGGACATGGAGAGAAGAAAAAGTCAAGAAGAGGATGAGAGGATATGAGGACGGGAAGGAAGGGTTCCAACATGATCTTTTCGGCCTAATTCTGCAGGCAGATAAGAAAAAACTGATGCGTAGGGCAGCAAGGGCTATCTCCTCCGGTCATGTAGCAAACTTCGATCCATGAACTCCGGGCTTGAGGAGAGATGAGAGCGGTCGCCTCCCTGATGTTGGAGAAGCCGAAACCTGCAAGAGATGGGGGGGATAGGGCGTCGCACCCTAGAGGGAGAGGGAGAGGAAGAGGAGAGATAGAGGGTGTCACACCCTAGAGGGGAGAGGAGGAAGAAGAGGGAAATGCTCTTGGCAAAACTCAGATTTTCATTCATTCATTCATCAATTCTCCCAAGAGGGGAATACAAAGTAATATATAGAGTATGGGCTCCATCTTCCCTCCTTGGGGTTTGAATTTGAATCCAATTGAATTTGAAATCTATGGGCTCTCTTTTCCACCTTGGAGTTGGAACCCATCATGAGCTCCACTTTCTCTCCTTGGATTTTGAACCCATTTAAATTTCAAATCCATGGGCTCCCTTTCCCACCTTGGAGTTGGAACCCATCATGAGCTCCACTTTCTCTCCTTGGATTTTGAACCCATTTGAATTTCAAATCCATGGGTTCTCTTTCCCTCCTTGGATAAAATTCAAATTACATACCAAAGACACACCTAAGACGTACATAATACATAATACGACTAAATACGTACATAATGTCAAATACGTACACAATACAAGTACGTATAAAAATACGTACAAAATACGTATAAAATACGAATACGTACAAAAATACGTACTAAGTGTCAAAGCTCCAATGGAGACTCCAGACTGTCCCCCAGCCACAAGGATGTCGGTGCCGACCGGGTCGTACTGCGTGTCCAGTACCGGCGGCTCTCCGAGTCAATCCGTATTCTTGCTCGGGTGTCCTCACCACCTGTCCGGTGCACTTACACTTTTCCCCAGCGGCACACCCTTCTGGCGTCTTGGCCGACACACCTATAGTAGCCCCCCAGCGGTACACTCCCCCTTGGTGCCCCAACGGCACACCTGGCCTCTCCCTAGCCCGGTACACCCCTCAAGCACCCTGTGCTCGTCCTTGGCCGGCACGCCTTGGCTAACCCCCCATACACCCTGTCCAGTCTTAGAGGTCTTCGGCTCGTTGTTTTCCCCGTGTTTTCTGAGGTTTTATTAAGGTGTTGCCGCCCTCGGGTGCCCACCTCCAGTTGTCGGGTTTCGCCACTCCATGTGGGCGTGTTCCCTTTATCTCCCTTACGCTCGGGTCAAGGGGAGATGCTGCCGAATTTTTGTTAGAAAATAATAAGACGTTAAAAGGCAAAAGGATGAAACAAACAAATGGGATAATTAATACACACCAAAAGACAACAAAAGCAACAAATAAATAGAGCAACAATAGATTGCAAGAAGAAGGAGAAAAGATTTGTATAAAACTACGCAAAAATCAAAGAGAAGAAGAAAAGAAAAGCCTTAAAAACAAGTAACAGAGGAGTGGGCCTTCATCGGCACGTCTGTCCCAGCCTTTGCCGGTACGCCCTCCACCCTCGTTGGTCGGTACACCTCTAACCTTCCTTCGGCGGTACGCTCTATCAACCCTTCAACGACACACCTTCTCGGCCCTTCTGCGGCACACTCCTCTCACCCTCCGAAGTGGAACACAATGTATAGACTTGGCAGATTGATGCGCGAACACAGCGACAAGCAATGTATAGACTTTGAGCTGCAGCCAATGGACAATGTATAGACTTTAAGCTAGCCAACGTATAGACTTTGGGTTGCATCAAATGGACAACGTACAGACTTTGAGCTGGCCAACGTATAGACTTTGAGCTGCAGCCAATGGACAACGTACAGACTTTGAGCTGGCCAATGTATAGACTTTGAGCTGCAGCCAATGGATAATTATAGACTTTGAGCTGGCCAACGTATAGACTTTGGGTTGCATCAAATGGACAATGTACAGACTTTGAGCTGGCCAACGTATAGACTTTGAGCTGCAGCCAATGGACAATGTATAGACTTTGAGCTGGCCAACGTATAGACTTTGGGTTGCATCAAATGGACAATGTACAGACTTTGAGCAAGTCAATGTATAGACTTTGAGCTGATGAATGTAGCCAATGTATAGACTTTGGGCTGATGAATGTATAGACTTTGTGCTGCAGTGACCAGCCAATGTATTGACTTTGAGCTGATAAACTAGCCAATGTACAGACTTTGAGCTGATGAATGTACAGGCTTTGTGTGCACCAACCAGCCGATGTACAGACTTCGTGTCGCAGCGTCTAGCCAATGTATAGACTTTGGGCTGAGGGACGTACATACTTCGTGTGTGCTAGCAGCTAGTGTTCAGACTTTGAGTTGCAGTACATGGACAACGTACAGACTCTGCGTGTGTGCTAGCAGCCAATGCACAGACTTTGAGTTGTAGCCAATAGATAATGTGCAGACTCTAGTAGGCGATGTACAGACTTTGAGTTCACCCGGCACACCCTCTTCTACCTTCGCCGGCACACTCTCCTTGGTGCCTTCCCCGGCACACCCTCTTCTACCTTCGCCGGCACACTCTCCTTGGTGCCTTCCCCTACGCACCCTCTTCTACCTTCGCCGGCACACTCTCCTTTGTGCCTTCCCCGGCGCACCCTCTTCTACCTTCGCCGGCATACTCTCCTTGGTGCCTTCCCCGGCGCATCCTCTTCTCCCTTCACCGGTACACCTTGGGACGCCCTCATCGGCACACCCCCCCATACCCCTTGCCGGGGCACTCTCCAGCGGCCCTCTCTCTCTCTGGGAAACATACACATATAACATATAATGATGATGATATTGGTAATAATAACAATGATAATAAATAAATTAATGGAAATTGTGATAAATAAAGAAATCCGAATATACGTAGGAAACAAACGAAAACGTGGAACATTGATGATAAAAATAATAATAATAAACAAAAGGGGGGGGAGGAAATCATTCAGAATAAATGCATAAAAAAGACATGAACAGCAAAAGGAAAGAGAGGAACATATAATTAAAATCTCAGATAAGAAAAAATGCTAGGGGTCCACATTGCAGCCCCATCTCTCTCCGTGACCCGACGCAGAAGGAATCTTTAACGTCACCCTCTCATGCCGGGCCCGAGTCTTGGGAATCATCCTGACATGGTCAGGCCCTGACCTAGTCTTGGGCCGACATTCCAATCATACCAGATTTGTTTCTCACCCCGGAGCCCTTCCGAGCCGCTATTAAAATTGCCGTGCATTCGGCAGACATTTGAACGGATTCGCCCCGATTTTCCGTCGCATTGCTATCATGGACCCGTGTCCGAATATGAAAAGGGTCCACGAGTGACCGAAATGGCTAATGGCTCGTATCCTGATGCGGACTTTAGTGTGATTTATTCCTGTCCCTTTCTCGCATAGTTAGTATTATTTCTTTCGGCCGCAGGGCCCCTAATTTCGGCAACTAATCAAGGGTGTTCCCTCGTTTGGGGGATGTAAATGACGTCATGACCTTTATGACATGACGGGATCTGGTCCCGACACAAACCACACAATCGTCTGATGAAGTCAGATCGAGCGCACCATGGGCTCTTTGGAGCCCGAATAAATTGTCACTTCGCTGACTGGCACGCCCACGCACTCAATAGACGAACCGCCTGAATGAGCGAATTTTAGTGCATCCACACGCGTGCCTAGCCGTCTTCTTCCTCCCTTCTGGTGGTGTTCCTCCCGGTAGTGATCCTTTCCCCCTTTGGCGTAGCTCCTTCGTAGGGCCTCTGATCACCACCCTCACCCGTTTGCCTGTGGGAAGTTACCTCCCTTTTGGCCTCTCAATGGCCCACTCCTCCGGCGTCCGCCAGCGGCACCCCCCCCAGCGGCATGCTCCTGTCGCCCCTCGGTGGCACAACCCCTTCTAACATCCTATCTGGCACACTCGTGCCTTCGCTACCTGGCACACCCCGTGCATTCCTTGCCCGGCACACCGATGCCCCCACTCTCACCTCTCCTTCCCCGGCACAGCTTGGCCACTCCAAGCTCGGCAAGCCCTCTGGTCAGCCAGCCCGGCACGCCCCTGGCCTTCCTTAGCCCGGCATGCCCTCTGGTCAACCGCCCCAGCACGCCCCTGGCCTCCCTTAGCTCGGTACGCCTCTCCAGCCCTTGGCCTCCTTGGCCTGGCACACTTGCCCCTTTTTCTTGCCCGGTGCATCCCCCTTAGCCAGTCCTGGGATAGTCTTCCACTCACCGTTGCCTCCGAGTTTCCCGAAGTTTTATTAAAGGTGTTGCCGCTCTCGGGCGCCCACCTCCAGTTGTCGGGTTCCGCCACTCCATGTGGGCGCGTTCCCTGTATCTCCCTTACGCTCGGGTCAAGGGGAGATGCTGCCGAATTTTTGCTAGAAATGATAACATATTAAAAAGATAAAAGGAAGCAACTAACAAATGGAACAACCACACGTTAAAAAGGACTAAAAGAAAGCAACAGACAAATAAAAAAGAGAACAACGGTAAAATGCTTTAACCGAGGCAAGGGAACCGCAATCAACTCAAAGAGAGCCAAATCGAACGACAACTAAACAACTTGTCCTCATGGGAGAAAGAATGGAAATTGATCAAGAGAGGAAAAGAAGAAACCCACGCAAACTTAATAAAATCAGAAGAGAAGAAAAGAAAAGCTTTAAAAGAAACGGAGGAGGAGTGGGCTCCCCATGCCCTTCGCCGGTACGCCCCTTCAGCCACCCTCGTCGGTATACCCTCTAGCCACCCTTGGCCAGCACGCCCTTCGCCGGCACACCTCGCTGCGCCCTTCACCGGTGCACCCTATCCGCGCCTTTCCCGGCACACCCTTCGTGGCCCCCACCTTTCGCCGGCACGCTCCCTTTCTCCTTTCGCCGACACACTCCAAGCCCCCGCCTCCACCGGCACAGCCCTTTGAAGCCTCCCCGGGCATACCCTGTGCTTCCTAGCCCGGCACGCTCCCACCATCTCATCTCTTCTCCCCACCATCTCTCTCATGCTCACCGTCTCTTTAGCAATGTATAGACTTTGCATGAAGGGTTGCATAAATGTAGATAGTAAATTATGTACATTGGAAATGGATGTTCAGACATGCCGTGAACGAATGTATGGACTTAATGTACTTGTGACAACAATGTATAGACTTTGTGCTGCAGCAACCAGCCAATGTACAGACTTTGTGCTGCAGCAACCAGCCAATGTACAGACTTTGTGTTACAGCAGCCATCCAATGTACAGACTTTGTGTTGCAGCAGCCAGCCAATATACAGACTTCATGTTGCAGCAGCCAGCCAGTGTATAGACTTTGTGTGCCTACAACCGGCCAATGTATAGACTTTGTGTTGCATCAACCAGCCAATGTACAGACTTTGTGTGCATGCAACCGGCCGATATATAGACTTCGTGTCACAGCAACCAGCCAATGTATAGACTTTGTGTGCATGCAACCGGCCAATGTACAGACTTTGTGTTGCAGCAACCAGCCAATGTACAGATTTCGTGTTGCAGCAACCAGCCAATGTACAGACTTTGTGTTGCGACACCCATCCAATGTACAGACTTTGTGTTGCAGCAGCCAGCCAATGTACAGACTTCGTGTTGCAGCAACCAGCCAATGTATAGACTTTGAGTTGCAGCAAATGGGAAATGTACAGACTCTGCGTGTGTGCTAGCAGACTATGTACAGACTTTGAGTTTGTAGCAAATGAAGAGTGCACCGGCTATGCATGGCAAGCTATGCAACCAATGTACGGACTTGTGGGTTTGCTAAGCCAGTGAACGTAGGTAAAGATAGGAATGTACAGACTTTTAATGCATGGAGTACACGGGCCACATAGGCTTGGTCCGAAAATGTACAGACTTTGAGCTGACAGACGTATAGACTTTATGTTGCAACAACCAGCCGATGTATAGACTTTGAGTTGCAGCAAACGGATAGTGTACAGACTCCGCGCCTGTTCTAGCAGACGTTGTACACACTTCGAGTTAGCCCGGCACGCCCGCCAACTCCCTCTCCGGCACACTCTCTTGGCACTTCTCCGGCACCCTCTAACCTACCCGGTACACTCTCCCAGCCCCTCTCCGGCACGCTCTCCCTGCCTTTGCCGGTACACCCCTTTTTGCCCCCAACGGCCCACTTTTCCTTCCAAAATAAATATGTCATGATAATGATAATAATGATCATAAATTAATAAAAATTATGATAAATAAATAAACCTGAATATACATATATGAGAAATAAACAAAAAATGTGAAATAATAATAATAATAGTAAGAAAAAAGAAAGGGAAAATATAATAGTAATAATAATAAACAAAATAGAGAAATCATCCAGAATAAATACATAAAAGGGAAATAAGCAATAATATATATATGCACATAATTTAAAGCCCAGATAAAGAAAATGGTAAAATCTATGTTGCAACCCCCCCTCTCTCCCCGTGACCCGATGCTGAAGGAACAATCATGCCGCCCTTCCAGGTTGGTCCTGAGTCTTGGGAATTATCCCAAAATAGCCACGACCTGACCTCGCCTCGGGCCGATATTCCGATTAAACCGGACTCGTTTCTCGGGCCGGATCCCTTCCGAGCCACTACTAAAATTACCGCACGTTCGACAGACATTTGAACCGGTTCACCTCGATTTCCGCCACGTTTCTATTACGGATCGGTGTCCGAACATGAAAAGGTCCATGCGTGACCGATATGGCCGACGGTTCCCATCCCGACATGGTCGTAACCCGGCATTGCTCTGGGCCAATAGCCTGTCGAATCGGATTCATCCTAATGGGATTTGTTCCCCCTCTTTCATTGAAGTTACCGTGAACTCGGCGTACGTTTGTACGGGGTTGCTTCCATCTACGTCGTACCTTCAATATGGACACTTGTCTGAATATCAAGTGGTCCGCAAGCGACCGATAGAAATCGGAATAGAACGGGATGGCTCCCGTCATCCCTGGACCCTACACATGGGAATATCAATAAGGCCTTCGTGGGCTATGCTGGGACCTCGGGTCCGTCCTGATTATGGTCACTGTCTGACCCATATCCTCGGCCTATAGCCCGCTCACTTTGAACACGTTTTTGGTTTTGGAATCTAGTCCCGGGACTCTTCCTCGCTGCCCTCCGGCATCGAGAACATTAATGATGTCCACGCAAGCCCCGTTTGGACCGCGGGAGACGCCCCCGGCATGGTCCTGACTCGATCTTGCACCGGGCCAACAAACTCATTGGTTTCCTGCTACACCAACCGAGATTTAACCAAATGTTTTCAGAGTCTCGGAATAATATGTTTGCCGTGTCCCGGCATACATATGTTCTAGGTCCTTCTGCGACGATTACGGTATTCTCAAGCCAGACACCCGTCCGAATATTAAACGGTCTCCCGAATGACCGACACATTTCGAACGTCCGCTTCCCTAGACATAGGGCTTTCCTGCTGATTCAAGGGATATTCCCTCGTTGCCCCTTGGCACCGAAAATATTAATGACGCTCATGCAAGTCTTTTTTCAACCGCGGGGGGCCCACCGCAGTATGGTCGCAGCTTGCTCTTGCACCGGGCCAACAGATTTACTGGTTTTTGACCGCTCTAACCGAGGCTCAGCCGAATGTTCTCTGCTCTTTTGAACAATAGATTTACCGTACCTCGGCATACATGCGTTCCGGTTTTCCCGCGACAACCGCAATCTTCTCGAGCCGGACATTCGTCCGACATTAAATGGTCAGTACACGACTGACATGACCGCGAATGGTTTTCTTCTCACCCTCGCGCGAGGATTTCAATACCTCGTAATAGACCTTCCATGCAATTGATTTCTTGGCCATGAGGCCCTGAATCCCGGCTATTAATCAAGGGTGTTCCCTCGTATGGGGGATGTAAATGACACCGTGACCTTTATGGCGCGGCGGGTTTTGGTCCCGACATGAACCACACAATCGTCTGACCGAGTCAGATCGAGCGCACCGTGGGCTCTTCGGAGCCCGAATAAATTTTCACTTTGTGACTGGCACGCCCACGCACTTAATAGATGAATCAACCATTCCCAAAGAGACGAGCATAATAAACGAACGAAAAGTGCGTCCACAGTGCCCCACCATGATCGCCAAAAAACTAGGTTGTTGATATTTATTCTATGACCCTTTTTACCCCGTCCCAAACTATGCTAATATCATGATGAACATGAACAAGCATGAACCGACATGAAAGTATAAGGGAAGGGGCGATAAGTAGATGAAGAAACTGACCGTGATCACAACCAAGTTGCAACAATGCCAAGAGATGAAGAAAGGGGTGCAACGGCGCTGTGTACCTTGGAAAAGATGAAGACTTAATCGCATTTTAGAAATGGGGTGCGGGGAACGTCATGGATTCAACCTCCTCTCCTTCCAGCCGACTAGAGGAAGAGGGCCTCATGTTCAATCATGCTCTCCTGCAAAACAAAGATTAAACCACAAGAGAAAAACCCATTAGAAACATGTAAGTGTAGTATCAATCCCGCAGTGACAAAATAGTGCTAGAAAAGGGGGAAGAACGCACCGGGGGGAGGTTTTACCCCAGTGGAAGGGTGGAAATAACAAGTGTGTGTATTGTGATGATGTATGAACAAATAGATTGAAAAATCATGCAGCACAACTGCGGGAGTATGCTATGCAAAATGGAGAAAAGTGCATGTGTAGAAGAAAAGTGTAGAAAATAGAGATTTGTGACGATTTATGAAATTGAGAGGGAGAGAACTAAGAAAAGAGACAATGAAATCAAGCCCTTAGATGTGGAATTAAAAGCTAATACTTCCCCCTTCATGTTGAGATCGAAGATGTGACTCGGCATGGCAGCATGGCTTCGCCCCGAACCAAGAAAGAGCCCTGATGGGGACATCCCCAGTCACTCCATCTTTTATCGAGACTTCGGTTGCTCGCCATTGACGCATCATCATCTCCATCACTTAATTTTGAGCAGTAGCATGTAATTTTCATCTTATTTGAGTCATAGATGTGTAATCTTTCTTTATTTGAGTCAGTTAATAGGTAAATGGGTCAGTTTGATAGTCATTTGGGTCCAACTAGTGGGCTTGGCCCAGGGGCACCCTCCCTTCGACTACTTTTGTCATTAGTTGTTTAGTCAGGGTCATTTTAGTCCTAGGAAAATATGAGTACCTATAAATAGGCCACCCCACTCCCTCATATGTAATCTTTTGGTCACTCAAAACATTGAGTGTTCTAGTGCAATTGGAGTGGATTCTCCATCTCTCTCTCCATCTCTCTCTCTAAGGGGTGGATTCCCCCCCTCTCTCTCTAAGGGGTCCCCCCCTCTCTCTCTCTTCCCTCCCCCCAAAATTTGAAATTTCTTCTCTCTCGTCCCTGTAGATATAAGTTTCCACTCTTCTCTCTCACTCTCCACTAAGAGGGGGATCAAAAGTACGCCAAAACGCATGAAACGAATGAGAGAAAGAAGAGGAAAAAGGAAATGAAGCAAAATACCGTGATCGCCACCAAGATGCCGTACGCGACGGGCACGCCGTACCTTGGAAAATGGGGAGACACTCGCCTTAGTGCAGCGTTGGGGATGAACGGCTTGGTTAGGACCGCTCTGGGATGAGCGGTCTTACGATGGACCGCCCTAGTACGCTGCGAGGGACGCGGGAGTAACTGCTGCAGTGAGATGGACGGCGCTTTATGGACCGCACTCCAGTGAAGGACGGTTGTTTATGCACCGCTCGAAGTGTTGAACGGCTGGAGGATGACCGCTCAAGACCTTCACTCAGCAAGTTGAGAAGGGTTCGACCTCCACCCTCTCCGGCCGGCCAGAGGGGATGGGCCTCGCGCTGATTAGATGCTGACCTGCGAAACAACGCATAGACACAAAAAAAAACCCAAATTAGACCTTAATGATGCGGTACATGTCCAAACGAGAAGAACTGAGCATGAACAAATGAAAAGGGGAATACCTGGAGGGTTTTAAACCCCTAGGGTGACAAAAAAATGGGATGATTGTGTGCATGATGATGAGAATGAGGGAGCACGCGAACGAAGAGCAATGCATGCAATGAAAGACAACGGCAAAAACTACGGAACGAAAGACTATGAGGACTGGGCTACTCCCTTGACCGGAGGCTCATATGGACGTAGAGAGCCTCCCTCCCTGGTGCTAGCTCGTTCAAAAACGCGGCAGGGCTTCGCCGTCGATCAAAATTTCTCCCCCCTTTTCGACGTCCGGCCAATAGGGTCTATTTATAGAGCCTAGAAAGCCAGCCCCGAAACTAGGGTTTAGAGCCATTTTCGGGAAGAAATCTTTGAAGATAAATCGTAGATAATAGAACTATCTCTCATCCAGTCGAAACGGCATCGAAAATGGTTGATTATCCACGGAGAAATCACCAAAATAAGTTAAGGATAAAACCATGAAATAAACGGGCTAAAATCAGTTGAAAATCAACAACCGACGTCTTGAACGGTCTTACGATAGACCGCACAATTGATGGGCGGTCTAATTCGGACCGTCCATTATGTCGGTGGAAATTCGAATAATCAGAATATTATCCCAACTATCTCTCCAACTGGCCGAAACGTCCGCCATGGGACACTGAACATATGCACGGTTGAAAGTAGACCGTTTTAATGTAGGGCGGCACGAGCACGGCCGTTTTTCCCTGTCGGTGATAATTCAAATATTCGGATAATTATCTGAGGAAACGGGCGCGCGTAGGACTCTGAGATATAGGCGGTCGTATTAGGCCCGTCCATTGACTTGAGCGGTCCTAATAACACCGCCTAAGGCCCTGTCGGTGCAAATTCAGAAAATCCTCGAAAAATCCGCCAAAATATATGAACGGTCTAGATTCAACCGCCCATATATTGAACGGTTGATATCATGCCGTTCATGCTCTTAGGCATTTGATAATCATAGCCGAGGGCCCATTAAGCCCCGAATCACCGCAAATTGCACTAAGGAGGGAGACGACCCATAAAATGAGCCCGAGTCATGCCACAAAAAATGGCCCGACAGATAATGGATAACTTAGGGCATCAATCAATGGAAGTAAGAGAAACTGCTCAACTTATCGGTAGAAAATGGGTGTCAACAGATGCCCCTCCTTAACGTCCTCTTTGCAGGGGAGCGAGCGGAGGTGAAGTGGCGGTGACACGGAACATGGAGACGAAGCGAAAATGTAGCAGAGTGGACCGAAAAAGCGGGCGTTAAGGTAAACGACACCCGTTCCTGCCAATAAGCGATGAGAATCTTTCGGAAAACCTTGAACCGAGCGTTAGGAATAACTGACCAAAAGGTGACGCCAATCTGGAGGGACTAAACTAAAGGAAACCAACCGACAAAACCAACCTCATGGGGGACACAATCCCGCGGTCCAATGAGGGGGCCACAAAAGAAAAAGATGCTAAAGCTCCAGACGGGGATCTTTCAGTCAACCGACTCCAACGAACCGACCAAAGAAAACCTTCGAATTCAGAATGGAATTAGTTCATCTTACTCGAGCATTGGGACACACAGCTAGCCATTACTTTGACGGGACATTTCTTAAGCAGACAATGGGGCATGAAAGCTCAAAAGGATGCGTATGATGCATGCTGAGCTAAAAGTAAAAGAAATCGTTAAAACAAATGCGAAGAAAGATTAAAATATAAAATATTCGAGAGTAGTATTGTTAAGCTGGGAATATCAGAGTCAAGATACCGTCCGCGACCACAGCGTGCGGATAGAACCGTCCTCCTCGTGACATCCCAACTTAACGGCCTATCCGAAGGTCAGGTACATGAATCCTGGATCATCATTGTTTTTGTTGAAGGGGAACATCAGATCCTGGAACACGTAAGAAACCTGCCGGCTCTCGAAATAGTATATATAATATCATATAGTAATGCAATAAGGGATCTAGGGACAGAAGGCCATACCTGACTTACCTGTGCAGGCGAAGCAGCGAGACAAGCTGAAGTGATGCTGCAAAAGTGGTTAAGAGATGCATTTCCCAAGAAGATATTCAATATTCATGATTTAAAACACATCAACACAATATACGGCTGGACTGGAACCGTTCTACCTTCCAAACGGCTCTATGTTAACCGTACGCGTCTGACATTCAAACAATTCTTTGAGGGCCGGTTGCCAGTGAGGCACGGTTGGGTAGGCACCGTTTTAATAAGAACGGCCCTGTGAGAACCGCTCTTTCCCAGAATATCAACCGATTCAGAGGTAACGGTCAAGAAAGAAATACGGTTAGGAACAAACCGTTCATAAAGTGAACGGTCTAACGATAGACCGTTCTTCTCTGGGGGTTCGAAAAAAGAAGAACCCCTTCGTCTCCCTCCACCGTAACCGACGGTGGAAGGGACGAAGGGGCAAAACGACGCCCACAATCTCCCTCTCTCACTCTCTCTTCTCAACTCCCCCCCTCTCAATCTCAATCTTCACTACGCCCCCCCCCAGCCCATTTGATGACCCGGACGAAGCATCAAGCGGCCCGGCCGTCGGCCGCCGGCGAGAGTTCGCCGCCGCCGTCGGAGCAACCGCCGCCGCCGTCGGAGGAGGAGGACGCACCCGAGGTGACGATGGAGGAGCTTGCCGTCGTCGTCGCCGACGAAGAAGTCCCTGCCGGCGAGGAGGAAGTGGCCGGAGGGCCACCACCCGCCGGGGCGGCCAAGAAACCACGGGACCCCGAGGTAGGTTCCCCTTCACTTTTCTTTCATTTCCAACCTTTACATTCCATGCATGTTAGCTTTAGGGGGTTTAGAGGGACCTAGGGGCTGTTTTAGGGACCACGGAGGTCTCCCAGCCGGCTGGGAGGCCTCCACCGTCGTCGGGGACGACGACGGTAAAACGGTTTAACAGAAACCGTCCTGCCAAAACAATGCGGTCCCCAAAGGACCGCCTCAAACAAACACGGTGCAGTGAGCGCCGTTCATACTCACATAGCCAACGGGTTCTTAAAAACCCCAATACGGTGAGACTATCACCGTTCAAACACAAAGACGGATCATATAGGTCCGTTCAAACCTGCAGCCAAGCAAAACAATACGGTCCTTAAAGGACCGTCAAGAAATCAATACGGCCAACAGTGGGCCGTTATACCTTAGAAAGCTGGACACCAGACGGTTCAAGGGGATCCGTCTCTTCATTAAAACGGCTAGGGATAGCCCGTTCAAATAGGGAGACCTGAGAAACAGAACGGTTTGAACTAAGCCGTTCATATGTGGAGCGGTTTGGGAGTAACCGTTCTTCAAATCAATAATTGGACTTTGAACATTTGTTGAAGTGAAACTAAAGGTGAAACTAGATGACTAATGCAAATTAAAATGGATGAATGCAGGGGAAACGTAGGACTCGCACCTCCTGGCTCCAGGTTCGGGCAGTGTACCTCGCACTGCCGGACTTCCAGAGGGAGCGACTGGCTGCCATGGGGTTTGCCCCCTTCCTGAGCATCGAGGTGTGTCGCTTTGACGCAGCTCTGCTCTATGCTCTGCACGACCGCTGGGACCCAGTGAGTCGGACATTCTTATTCCCGTGGGGGCACATGGTTCCCACGTTGGAGGACGTGGCCAGGCTCACTGGCCTACGAGTGCACGGGTCGCCGGTCAGCGGGACCACTTTTCCGGACTACCGGGGGCTGGCTCGAGAGCTACTCGGGCTTCAGTTACGGCGCCCCGAGAGGCAGTCTACTCTCCTTCCCCGGGCTGCTCTCCAGGACAGCCTGGGTCTTCGACGAGCCGGCGTTGCAGTGGGCGAGCGACCAGAGGAGCACCTGGAGCGGCTGGTCGGGTTGGCGAGACCGAGGGTCGCAGCGGCACCAGGACCAGAGGCAGACCGAGTACTCGACGATTTCTGATGCTGATGTTCGGGCGGCTTCTCTTCTCCACACGGGCGGACGTGATGAGCTGTCGCTTCCTCCCCTTCCTTCAGGAGCTCGAGCATGTAGGTGACTATGCTTGGGGAGCGGCGGTCCTCGCCTTCTTGTTTGACACCCTTAGTTCGACGGCGCGTCGGACGATGCTGGGGGGCTTCTCTCCCTTACTCCAGGTGTGACTCTCTTCCCTAGCCTTAATTATGCAACTCTATATGCTGACTGAATACTGACATGACCTTGTGACACAGGTGTGGGCCTACGTGCGCCTACGTGGGTTAGGGAGAGGCGAGGAGACCCGCCCGGGGCTCCTGCCGATAGCGCGGAGGTGGACAGCACCCCGGGAGATGATGGCCCTGAGGAGGCAGGTTCGGGAGCTGCAGGACGACCTGGACTCGCTACCGTACACCTCGGTACGCTTCTAAACTCAGACTCTATAAATACATGCTATTCTGATGATACTGATGCAGTTTCCTATTCCTTGCAGGTACGGTGGACTCCTTACACAGAGGAGAGCCCGGAGGGACAGCCGTGGGTGACCGAGGCCTTGGCCTTCTCTGGCCGGGATGTGTGGCTTCACTGCATGAATGTGGTGGAGCCACTACACTTTAGGTTGGTGATGCGGACCATCGGGGTCCACCAGCCGGCTGTGGAGTTCCCTGCGCCTGAGAAGGCGGGGGAGCGAGTGACGAGGACGACCCGGGGACTCCGCGAGGCGTTCGACTGGACAGCGAGGAACACCGAGCAGGTCACCGACTGGGCTGCACGAGGGCGAGCGGTGACCGCCCGGGCAGAGAGCGACAGCGCGTACTACACCGCGTACGCACGGCATTACCGAGATCAAGTGTTTCGAGGCGCCCACCGACCGGTACGACTTCTAAACTTAAACCTTGTCTATTATGCTTATGAATGATGCACTAACAAAGGACTTTTAAAATGTAGGTTGACCCCGCAGGACGGGTGGCAGAGTTGCAGGGACTCCTGCACTCCACCATCCGAGAGAGAGACGAGGCTCGGCAGGCCCTGGCCCTACTGGTGAGTTTTCTAGACCCTAGACTCTTTAAATTATGCAGTCCTATATGATTATGATTATGCTTGTGACTGACCTGGAGTATTTGGATGCAGCGCGCCGAGGGCGTTCAGAGGGCGGGACCAGACGCTCCTTCTTCCTCCTCCGTCCAGACCCCAGCAGATCGAGCCGATCGGGACGCGGATTTTACACGGATGGTAGAGCGGGCCAAAGCGGCCGAGGTGGCACTCGTGGAGAGGGTACGCACTCTAAACTTCCTCTTGTTTATTTATGCTTATGAAATATATGAAATGTGACCAACTAACAACGGTGTGTGGATGCAGACGTCCGAGCTGACTCGCCTTCAGGCGGAGCTGGAGCGGAGCCGAGTAGCGGCCAGGGAGGAGGCAGTCCGGGTGGCGGAGCTGGAGCGGAGCCGGGTGGCGGCTCTGGAGGAGGTAGCCCGGGTGCGAGAGGAGGCTGCACGGAGCCGACCGGTGGACACCGTGGAGACGGCACTCCTTCGGCATGAGCTAGAGCGACTCCGGGCGGATGCGGCGGAGTTGGTGCGAGTTCGAGCGGAGCGGGATCGTGCTCTGATCGAGATGGCCGGGCTAAACGGAGAGTTGCGGGTTTTTAGAGAGATGAGCCGGCGATCGCGCAGCGGGACTCCGAGTGGCAGTCACGGCACCCACGGCTCCGTGAGGAGTTACTTCACTGGTTCTTCCGGCCATCGGAGGAACGAGGAGGAGGAGCGGCGCCGGCGACGGCGTGATGAGGCGACCTCAACGATGCCTCCTCCAAAGAGGCATGAGGGTGAGGGGGGCAGTGACGGGAGCCAGGGAGAGGGAGCTGATTGACTTGTTGCACTGGGCCCGTCTTTTGTACATGATATGATATGATAGTGATATGCATATCTTTGTTTTTCATTTGTTTTGTGGATGAATGCATGCATGAGTGGGTAACATGATTTTGAGGAAACTCGCTTGGCCCGAGAGAGACGAGCGACGCACACGCCGACTTGAGTGAGATGAGTGACGCGCACACGCCGACTTGAGTGAAATGAGTGACGCCTACGCCGACTTGAGTGAGATGAGTGACGCCTACGCCGACTTGAGTGAGATGAGTGACGCCTACGCTGACTTGAGTGAGATGAGTGACGCCTACGCCGACTTGAGTGAGATGAGTGACGTTAAATGGTTGAGACATGAGAGCAGCAGGTTAATTGAGTGGTAGAGCGTATGGACGGCTCTCTCATAGCCGTTTCGAAGCTAAGAACGGTTCTCTAATGGCCGCCTGAATTAGGTTAGACGGTTTATTGTAAACCGCCTGAATGGTGGAACGGCGGAGTTCAGGCCGTCCAAGTCACTGAGCTCGGATTTCCTTAGAGAGAAAGACGGTTTATAATGGGCCGTTCAACAATTCGGACGGTCTATCGTAAGACCGTCCAATCCCACGTCCGATTTGCTCAAGGAGGGACTCCCTGAAGAGTCCCCAGCCCGAGGGCAAGGTGCTTTGATCTCATCATAACCCTATCTTAGCCCGCCCTAGACTTATCTAGGCCCAATCCTAAGTGGCTTAGGCTCTTAATGAGCCCTATAAATAGTAGGGGGGGCCTCAAACTTCAACTCATCCATCTTCTTTCTCCTAAAACCTTAAAACCTTTGATTCTCGCCTCCTCCTCATGAAGAGGGCTTATGATGGGAGCTCTGCGGAGGGCGTGCCGTTTGATGGACCGCGGCCGGCTAGAAAGGAGCGGGAAGCGATTCAACGACTAAGCTCGATTCCTCGACATCTCAGCGCCGCCCCTATGAGAGAGGTAAGTTTGATTAGAATATGTTTAAGGTCCATCTTCCAATTTCCTCTCATATCTTTTTATGCCCCTTGCTTTCTCCTTCTTTTCAGCTTCTTCCCGGCCCGAGACGCTTCTCTAATTTAAAGTGGGTGGCTCCCATGGTCCGTGCATTGCCCCTCGGGGTGACTCACCTTCTCAAATCCTGGCATCTACACTCTCTCATGGTCTTAGGCCAGAACTACCCCAAACTTTCCTTAGATTGGCATGGTATCTCTGCTTTGGTGGAGATCTGGCATCCTCAGACCCATACCTTCTTCTTCCCATCTTTTGAGGCCACTGTCTTGCTAGAGGAGGTAGAGACATATTTTGGGCTCCCTAGGTCCAAGGTGGGGGAGGAAGACCTGATATGCCATACTGTTGCCCCTATAGATCCAAAACTCATTCTAGGAGGGTTCATACCCAACAGCGGAGATGTTCGTACCTTCGTAGGCCCTCGCCACATTCACCTCCTTCCTCTGAGCCAGTGGGTGGTAGAACATTGCCGGAACAAGTGCGGGTGGGTTGAGGCCATAGCCAAAGCTGCGTCCATCTGCCTATGCGGGGCCATCCTTTTCCCTTCAGCCGACCATGTCTTAGAGATTCCTTTACTCAGCACCATCAGCGGCCTTTGGCAGGGGTATTCCATTTCTCATGCTGTCCTAGCTTACCTGTATGAGGGCCTTTCTTCAGCAGCCTTAGGAGGTCCTCTCTTTGGTTCGATGATCCTATTGGAGTGCTGGATGGGAGTCAGGATGAAGTTCACAGTGAGGGAAGATATTACTTCAGTTAGCAGGATCTTTGGGAGCCACCCCCTTTACTTCATAGGGGGCGCCTTCAGGTTTTCTCCACAGGTTGAGTGCAGGACGGCTGAGTTGAAGACCAGGGACGAGTGGCGCCCGTATATCCACAGGCTGCCCCTGGATAGGTTCGTGATGCGCCCGAGCTTCCTCCATGATACCACCATCAGGCTACCGAGGAGAGCTGGCTTGGACTTGAGGCTTGTGAGCGACACCACTTTGGCGATGTACAGCCCACACAGATGCTACCTGCAGATTGGGCTTCCCCGGACGGTGCTACCCACGCTACCCCACCTTCCCATGCTACAGATGCGGAGGATCGGGACAGAGGAGGACGAGCAGGCGGTCAGGAGCGCGCTGATCATGTGGGAGGTGAGCAGGGTGCGTACCCTACCAGCAGAGGTCGAGGAGGCTTCAGAGACTAGACAGGCTTATCTTAGGGAGTTGAGAGAGATACGTCCTCGCGGGGATGCCCAGCGGCGGACTGAGTGATCTTCTTTTGTTTCTACTTATGATGATATGGGATAGGATTTACGTTCGGACAGCTTGATATATGACATGAATAAGATTTGAGGATATTGAGTTTGAGCTTGGCAATATGATCATGATGTGATGTGATTGCAAAAACCAACGTGAGGTTTAAATCTTCATGTGGTCCTGAGCTAACTGTCCTTCCAATCTGCCCCTGCACACATGCAAACATGAAACAGATTAAATCTATTTTAGGCTCAGCCCCTTGCCTACAGCAAGTTAGGAGGTGTCCCTTTCTTGACTAGTGGTCAAGGGGGGTGAGCCTTATTAAATAGGCAAATATCAAAGTGCGAGAAAATGCGGATGAATGCAAGAAGGAAACATGTAAGCACAATTTTTGTTGGATTTTGAAATATTTGATTTGTGTTGGGTTTTGAAATATTTGATTTTTGTTGGATTTCGGAATATTTGATTTTTTTTTGGGTTTTGAAATATTTGATTTTTGTTGGATTTCAGAATATTTGATTTGTTTTTTGGGTTTTGAAATATTTGATTTTTGTTGGATTTTGGAATATTTGATTTTTTTGGGGTTTTGAAATATTTGATTTTTGTTGGATTTCGGAATATTTGATTTTTTTGTTGGTTTTGAAATATTTGATTTTTGTTGGATTTAGAATATTTGATTTTTGTTGGGTTTTGAAACCAGCTCGGGTCTCGATAACAGGGACCTTCTCGTCTTGCCACAGAATTCCAAGGCTCAGCGCGTGCAGGAAGAGGGACTGCCCGTGATCGGAGTCAGCTTTGCTCGACGGTGCCTCTGCTGAGGCCATGCCCGGGGTGGGATTCATTCCTTGGGAAAGTAAAAAAAAAAGATCGAGTAGGGAAGCCGGCGATAGGTGTAGAGGTTTTTAGGGCTTGAGTTCTTTCCCGGGACCCTCCCTTTTCTCAAGGAATTTGGTCTGTTGCGCCGGGGCTTTGTATCCGTCATCGAACCTTCACCCGCTCTAGGCACGCATGCGACCGGGCTCATGACGTCCCGCGGGGAAACTGTACTGCCACTCTTGCCATGCCTAGTTGCTTCCTTTCAGGGATTCAGAGAGCTTTGAGCTTTGTGCTTTCGGCTTTTGCCCCTGTTCTTTTCCTTTTTTTCTTCTTTTGGTTTGCTTTCCTTTCCTTTCTCTTTTCTTTTCTTTTTTTTTTTTTCTGCTTTTGCGGAGTGAGGTCTTGACGGATTGTCCCTATTTGAGACCCTTCTTAACGGGGGGCCTGGGTCAGTCCTCGCCCCCTTATTCGCCACTTGCCCCTATCTTCAACCGAGAGAGAGGAAATACAAGGATTTCCACCATCCCCGAGCATGGCCAAAGGAGAAACGGTGTCGAGTAGCATGAGGATGCCGCGCCACGGGGTCGTGTAGTGTGTGAGATGCTGGACCTGAGTCCTCCTTTCGCAATTTGGTGGGGTATGCCCCGCCATCGAGCCGCTCGCTGGTTTTATTTTTTTATGGATGAAAACGTTTTAAATACAGCCCATTCCACGGGTTCGGCAATTCCTCCCCCTCCGAGTTAATTAGACGATACGCGTTGCCAGGATAAGCTTCTTTAATTACGAAGGGCCCTTCCCAGTTGGGTTGCAACTTAGACCTGGGACCTGCAGACCTGATGAATTTGCGTTTTAAAACCATATTCCCCACTTGAAATTTTCTTTCGATGACCTTCTTTTGAAAATATCGCGAGACCCGCTTTTGATATGCTGAAACATGATTGGCCGCATTTAACCTCTTCTCGTCTAAAAGTTCCAGTTGGACTAACAACGCCTCTCGACGGTCGTCGAGATTAAGTTCCTTGTCCAACTGCACCCTTAGGGAAGGGATTAGAATTTCATACGGGAGCACCGCTTCCATTCCGTAAGTGAGGGCAAAGGGGGTCTGCCCCGTGGGAGTGCGGACGGAGGTGCGGTAGGCCCATAGAGCCTCTATCAATTTGTCGGCCCAATCAGCAAATTTATGTGATTCGCACGTTTTCTTGATAATTTTGAGAAGGGTCTTATTCGTGGCCTCAGCCTGGCCATTACCTTGGGGGTAGTATGGTGATGAATGATGCAAAACTATATTGAACTTTCTTACAGAGGTCCTGGAGTTCTTGTGAGATGAATTGAGGCCCGTTGTCGGTGACGATGCTGCTTGGCACTCCAAATCGTGAGATAATGTTCTTCATGATGAAGCGGCATACTGTGGTGGCCTTTGATTTCTGCGTAAGCTTCAGCCTCGGCCCACTTGGTGAAGTATTCTGTAGCCGTCAGAATGAAGGATTTCTGTTTAACCGCAGAGTTCGGATCACCGAGGGGCCCGATGATGTCAAAGGCCCACATAGAAAATGGCCAGGGGGCCGTAATGGGATGAAGAGAAGAGGCCGGAGCGTGGATTTTGTCGGCATGGATTTGGCACTGAAGGCACCTACGGACATAGGTAGAGCAATCTTCTTCTAAGGTTGGCCAGTAATAGCACTGCCTAAGAACCTTCTTTGCTAAGGCCTGTCCGTTTACATGCCCTCCACATTCGCTAGAGTGGGCTGCTTCCACAACCTTCCAAGCTTCTTCGTCATCGAGACACCTCATGAGAATTCCATTCAGGGCCCGCCTATACAATTCACTGGCGATGATCGTGTACCTGGCGGCGACTCTTCTAATGGCTCTTCGCTGCTCAGCGTTGGCCGTTTCCGGAAATGTACCATCCTTGCAGTATTATTCGATCTCATAGAACCACGGCAATTCTTCCTCTTCAATAATCTCCTCGAGCTCAGTTAACGAAACCTCTTTTATTTCCTCCCTTTCTGCTTTCTTCTCTACGGACATCCTAAGGTTGTTGAACCAGGGATCCTGTAGGGAAGGAACGTCTAGCCTTTGGACCACAATGGTCTCAGTGGCGCGACTTAAAGGGAGTGATAGAGAAGAGGCGAGAGACGCGAGGGCGTCGGCCAAGATATTCTGAGAGCGAGGAGTATGAATATAGACGAGTTTCCTAAATTGCCGGGCCAAGAGTGTGACCAGATCTTGGTAGGGTTTGAGCTTAGGATCACGGGTGCGGTAGGTTGACAAAACTTGACGCAGCACTAGCTGGGAATCTCCTATGATGTTTAGGTATCGCGCACCCAAGATGTAGGCGTGCTTCAGACCGGCAAGGAGAGCCTCATACTCAGCTATATTGTTGGTGGCGGGAAACAAGAGTTGATATGCCATGGGGATGGTCACCCCTTCTGGAGTAAGGAGAACGGCGCCGACTCCGCTGCCCTGGGAATTAAGGGCACCATCGAAGTGGAGGGACCAAAAAGGAAGATGAGTGATCACCGCCAGGTGTTCATCGGGGAATTCATCCTGAATGGAATCAGTGCGAGGGATAGGAGAGTGAGCTAGGTGTTCGGCAATAGCATATCCTTTGATTGCTTTCTGCACGATGAAGGTGATGTCGAACTGGGAAAGAAAACTTTGCCAGCGAGCTAGCCGGTTAGAAAGGACCCGCTTTTCCAATAGGTAACGAATGGGGTCCATTCTAGAAATGAGCCTAACCTCGTGGGCGAGAAAGTAGTGTTTAAGCTTCTGTGCTACCCACACTAGCGCTGCACAGGTTTTCTCCATAGCAGTGTACTTGGATTCAACAGGATTAAATAACCTTGAGAGATAGTACGCCGCTCTTTCTCTTCCTTCATCATCTACCTGTGCCAAAACAGCTCCTAGGGAGTCCTCAATTACAGAAATGTACAGGATCAGGGGTTTCCCAGGGATGGGTGGTTGCAGAACCGGGGGATTAGAGAGGTACACCTTGGAGAGCTGGAGCTGATCAACCCGGACCTGCTGGAGCGTTATTGGAGCGATCGTGACCCTTACTCGACGGGGTCGAGTTCTTCCCACCCGGGGAGAATTGGTGAGGACACGCGCCGCCTTTCTCGACGGAGCACGCGGAGCACGCCGGCATCTCTTTGGCTCGGCGACTACGGCATGGTTTAGAGGACCTTCTTTTACATGATGGCCATACCAGGCCTTGGTTTAGTCCCTGCGTGGACATGTTTATTCTTTATTGTGGACCTTTGTAGGCCAATTGGGCCAATTAGACCTTTATTGGGTGTGCTAGGCTCATTGGTTGGGCAATAGGACTAGTGGGCCACTTCTTGGTCCAACCCTTTGGCCCATTAGGGTTTTGGGCGCCCCCCTCTCATCTCCTCCAAAAGGAGGAGGAGGCAGCCGCCCCCCTACCTATTTTTTAGGAAGTAGATTGCGCCCCCCCCCCCTTTTTTTCCTCCCATTCGATCCCCTCCCCCCCCTTTTGGCCGCCCCCCTTTTTCCCCTTGCTAGGGTTGAAACCCTAGCATTCCCCCCCTCCATATATAAGGTCTCTTGTATTTTCTTTAGAGAATTAATGAATAGATGAAATATTGATTGAGCAGCCATTTGCCTTGGAGAGGGTGACCCTCTCTTCCTCCTCTGCTCCTGCGACGGGAGCAACCCCGGGGTGCGACTCCCCATCCCCTCGGTGCGACGCCGAGGTTCTTCCTCCCTTCTACTTCGTCTCCGGTTCGAGTTCGCGTGTTCCAGATTTGGCCCCGAGTTGCAGCGGCGTCCCCATCCGGTGCGGATCGAATCCGAGCCCCTCCTTTTTTTGGTGGATACTTCTACGAGTCGGCAGCGCGTGGGATTTGGTTTCGCCTCGATCCGAGGTCGGCACCACCCGTGGCGAGTTTTCTCGTGAGCTATCGCAGGAGCCTCCCTCTCTGCGCGCCCAGATCCACCCTCCTTCTTGCGAAAATCCCACAGGACGGACAACTCCGAGTTTGGAGCTGATTTCCTCAGGGTTTGTACCTCTCGTCGTCCTCTTTCCAACGCCGCCAACCTCGTCTCGTTCCGACGTCCGAGCTGTTCGTGGCACCCGTTCCCGTGAGGTCACGCGGGCCTACTCAGTCCACCCGGTGCCAGGACAACCGGCGACTTCCAAAGTTCACAGCGTCCAACCACGACCAGATCTGCCTGAGCTCTTTGGTCCGGACCTGCTGCTCTGCGTCCCCGACGTCCTCCCACAAGCGGGGCCTCGATCGCCACCCGGAGCAGCGAGTTACCATTTTCCCCGCTCGACAGCGCAGTTCTGGGAGCAGATTCCTTGTCCCCACTTGCAGGTGCGGCCACGGCTTCCACGGACGGAATCTGAGCACGCCTTTTGGCCGAGGCTTCCTCCTGCGACCTAACTACGCGCCCTCGCTGACGGCGCCCCAATCGGACTCCGGATCCATTCGTGGGAACGTTTACCACCGAGTCGCGCGTTGCTGCGATTCTGCCGATCGTCATCCGGACCCTCCTCGTGGCCAACCCTTCACCGAGTGCTGCCCGTCAGCCCGTGTATCGGCCGCCCCGAATGGAATTGTTGTAGCCTGTTATCTCCCTGTGAGGAGTGGGCACCATTGCTGGCTTGTACCTATTCTTTCATTGCGTGTATCGGGGTTGTCGGTCTCGGCCGGGGTTCCTTCCCCACGCCTAGGCGTGGAGGTACGTGCGACGCTCCCCCCTTGGCATTTTGCTTTACTAGTATGTGATCTTGTATGCTGCGTGAGAGTGTAGGGATCCTAGCTAGCATTCAACACCGCGAGATCGTGAGTGAGAGTATCCCATTCCGTGGCCCTAGTCGAGCACCGAGCTCGGACTAGACTCCTATAGTTGCGCGTCGGCTCCTTTGCCGCTTTGATCCACTCGCTTCCCTCATAGGGACGACCGTGGACTTGGGTTTCTTGTTGAGAGACGCCTCTCTTCAGAGGAATAGTACGGAGGTCGATCACTCGGCTTGCCTTGTCACGTGTGAGTGCTGGCCGCACTTGGTCTTCATCATAGGTTTAGTCCATTTGTCGGTTCCGTCCCGCGTCAAATTTGGTATCAGAGCTTAGGGAACCAGTTTGTTCTAACAAATTGGGGTCTTAGGTCATTCGAGTCTTTAGGTTGTCTAGGGTGCAATTGAGGCCTTAGAGTTATCTAGGTTGCATTGAGTCTCTTAGTTCATCTAGGTAACCCACCATTGCATTGTAATGTTAGGTTTGTGTCTAATTAGAGTTTTGTCCTTGTCTCGTTGAGTCTTGCATGTCCAGCTCCGCGCCAACCCCATGGTGGTTCCTCGAGCCCACATGTCAGATTAGTCATCCCTATTGGCCCGATTCGATGCTCTTATGGTACGACCCCTAAGTGTCGCCCCTACCACTCAGTCGTCGGGAGACCCGATCCCTATACCGATGACCGAGTCATTCCAGCGCCCTGTCATGTCCACTGCCATCCTACCTAATGGGAAGCATACGGAGATCGACTTCATCAGTAGGGTGTCGTCTAACTGTGTCTCACAAGACATTATTGAGTCACTCTCTAAGACTGGGGAGATTGTTCTCCGTGATGGTTTAGCTTTTATCGAGTTTCAACGGTGGTTTGGCCCCGTTAAATATTCCGATGGCGCTTGGTGCAAGATCAGCACACTTGCTGGTCCATGCATCATTTTATGGCGAACTTGGTTGGAGGAAAGAAGTGCGACCATCGACCTGGATAGGAGGACCTGCACCTTACACCCATCTCACCTTCCCGGTGAGTTTGTCTTCCATGACGGCGTTACGCCGACCACCTCCATGTCATCACCTGGGTTTGTTCCAGTGAGTTACGAGGCTGAACAGGAGTTGATTGAGGAGTACCTAACTGAGGTTGAGGAGTTAGGGAGTGATCCCCTCCACATCATAGAGGACTCCGTTTCCCCTCCCGAGAGAGAGGCTTCACCCTTAGACCCTCATATAGAGACATTCTTACCTTTCGAGGGTGAACTGGTCATTGGTGAGTCTTTAGCTAGCTGGCTAAGGGAGGGTCCACTTCTAGATGTCTCCATTCCTTGCTATACACCCATGGGACCAGCCCTCCCAATAATACCCCTTAACTCCTTTCACACCACTTTTCGGTCCTTCTGCTTTCTTGAAAATGTGAAGGACTTCCTTAGGAGTTTAGATTATCAATGGGAGTTGACTTATATGTTGATCTTAGGGTCTGACCAACCCTATAGTCATAGCTTTACACTCCCTGCTTTGGGGTCTATTACCTCGGTCTACACCATAGGACATATCACATCCGAGGTCCTTTTATTATTTCCCATACCCGTGGAGGTTGATTTTGTCCCCGCTTATGGTTTCACGGTCCCGAGGGAGGAACCTTGCCTTCCTTGCCTTCCTCATGAGCCTCTTGCCCCATACATGAGAGTGCCTGAAGGTGATTATCTGCACCTGGGCGAATGTCGCACATGGGCAAGTATAGTGAAGGGACCTGTCGGGAGGGGTCATCACTTCTTTGACCCTTTCGATCCCCTCCCTAGTGAGCCTCTCGACCCATATTCTTTTCCCCACCATGTCAAGGAGGTCCACTATCATACACCACCTAGGCCTTCTAGTCAACACCTCACCTTACCGGCGTCCAGATGCCCGAGCTTAGGAGGCCAGGGACACATATCTCTTCCCCATGTTTCTTCATGTCCACCATCATATAGGGGTTTGTCTCATATAGGGAATGTCATGAGTGAGTTTGGGCAATTTAGTCCCAATGAGTCTACCACATTCCGTAGGACACCCATGCATGATAGATACAACTTTGGTTGTCCTGGTCCTCCCCGTGTTGTCCAATCATGTAGGAGTCATCGGCATGCTAGGTCTGTGTTTGGATGTCCAGGACCACCACTGCATTCACATAGGTATGAGTCAACACAGCTAGTTCGGAGTCTACATCATCATCACCCCTCGAGGCCAGCAACGCACGTAATAAGGAATTAGCTGACGCGCATCGACGCACCCGTGAGTTCCAAGTGGGAGAGTACGTCATGATCAGGGTTAGACCTGAACGGTTCCCTTCGGGGGCCGTGAAGAAACTCCAGGACCGCGGTGCCGGACCCTTTCGAGTCTTGAAGCGAATTGGGTCGAATGCGTATGAGATTGAGCTGCCAGACGACTATGGGATCTGTTCGACGTTCAATGTTTCAGATCTGGTGGCATATCGGGATCCCGCGGTGATTCCCAGTGAGCTTTTTGGGCCTACCCCTCCTGTTGAGAGCTTTACACCTTCTGAGCGTCCACCTCCTCCAGCCCCATTACAGACACGCGAGCATATAGATTGCATACTGGATGAGCAGGTGACCACGACCAGGAGCGGAGCCTACCAGCGCTTCCTAGTGCGCTGGAGAGGGCGCCCTGCGACAGACGACACCTGGATCACACGTGGAGAGCTGGAGCTGATCAACCCGGACCTGCTGGAGCGTTATTGGAGCGATCGTGACCCTTACTCGACGGGGTCGAGTTCTTCCCACCCGGGGAGAATTGGTGAGGACACGCGCCGCCTTTCTCGACGGAGCACGCGGAGCACGCCGGCATCTCTTTGGCTCGGCGACTACGGCATGGTTTAGAGGACCTTCTTTTACATGATGGCCATACCAGGCCTTGGTTTAGTCCCTGCGTGGACATGTTTATTCTTTATTGTGGACCTTTGTAGGCCAATTGGGGCCAATTAGACCTTTATTGGGTGTGCTAGGCTCATTGGTTGGGCAATAGGACTAGTGGGCCACTTCTTGGTCCAACCCTTTGGCCCATTAGGGTTTTGGGCGCCC
Source organism: Amorphophallus konjac (assembly GCA_022559845.1). NCBI lineage: Eukaryota > Viridiplantae > Streptophyta > Magnoliopsida > Alismatales > Araceae > Amorphophallus > Amorphophallus konjac. Next base: position 154,361 of record JAHNEJ010003443.1, read on the forward strand.
CCCTCTCATCTCCTCCAAAAGGAGGAGGAGGCAGCCGCCCCCCTACCTATTTTTTAGGAAGTAGATTGCGCCCCCCCCCCCTTTTTTTCCTCCCATTCGATCCCCTCCCCCCCCTTTTGGCCGCCCCCCTTTTTCCCCTTGCTAGGGTTGAAACCCTAGCATTCTCCCCCTCCATATATAAGGTCTCTTGTATTTTCTTTAGAGAATTAATGAATAGATGAAATATTGATTGAGCAGCCATTTGCCTTGGAGAGGGCGACCCTCTCTTCCTCCTCTGCTCCTGCGACGGGAGCAACCCCGGGGTGCGACTCCCCATCCCCTCGGTGCGACGCCGAGGTTCTTCCTCCCTTCTACTTCGTCTCCGGTTCGAGTTCGCGTGTTCCAGATTTGGCCCCGAGTTGCAGCGGCGTCCCCATCCGGTGCGGATCGAATCCGAGCCCCTCCTTTTTTTGGTGGATACTTCTACGAGTCGGCAGCGCGTGGGCTTTGGTTTCGCCTCGATCCGAGGTCGGCACCACCCGTGGCGAGTTTTCTCGTGAGCTATCGCAGGAGCCTCCCTCTCTGCGCGCCCAGATCCACCCTCCTTCTTGCGAAAATCCCACAGGACGGACAACTCCGAGTTTGGAGCTGATTTCCTTGGGGTTTGTACCTCTCGTCGTCCTCTTTCCAACGCCGCCAACCTCGTCTCGTTCCGACGTCCGAGCTGTTCGTGGCACCCGTTCCCGTGAGGTCACGCGGGCCTACTCAGTCCACCCGGTGCCAGGACAACCGGCGACTTCCAAAGTTCACAGCGTCCAACCACGACCAGATCTGCCCGAGCTCTTTGGTCCGGACCTGCTGCTCTGCGTCCCCGACGTCCTCCCACAAGCGGGGCCTCGATCGCCACCCGGAGCAGCGAGTTACCATTTTCCCCGCTCGACAGCGCAGTTCTGGGAGCAGATTCCTTGTCCCCACTTGCAGGTGCGGCCACGGCTTCCACAGACGGAATCTGAGCACGCCTTTTGGCCGAGGCTTCCTCCTGCGACCTAACTACGCGCCCTCGCTGACGGCGCCCCAATCGGACTCCGGATCCATTCGTGGGAACGTTTACCACCGAGTCGCGCGTTGCTGCGATTCTGCCGATCGTCATCCGGACCCTCCTCGTGGCCAACCCTTCACCGAGTGCTGCCCGTCAGCCAGTGTATCGGCCGCCCCGAATGGAATTGTTGTAGCCTGTTATCTCCCTGCGAGGAGTGGGCACCATTGCTGGCTTGTACCTATTCTTTCATTGCGTGTATCGGGGTTGTCGGTCTCGGCCGGGGTTCCTTCCCCACACCTAGGCGTGGAGGTACGTGCGACGCTCCCCCCTTGGCATTTTGCTTTACTAGTATGTGATCTTGTATGCTGCGTGAGAGTGTAGGGATCCTAGCTAGCATTCAACACCGCGAGATCGTGAGTGAGAGTATCCCATTCCGTGGCCCTAGTCGAGCACCGAGCTCGGACTAGACTCCTATAGTTGCGCGTTGGCTCCTTTGCCGCTTTGATCCACTCGCTTCCCTCATAGGGACGACCGTGGACTTGGGTTTCTTGTTGAGAGATGCCTCTCTTCGGAGGAATAGTACGGAGGTCGATCACTCGGCTTGCCTTGTCACGTGTGAGTGCTGGCCGCACTTGGTCTTCATCATAGGTTTAGTCCATTTGTCGGTTCCGTCCCGCGTCACCTTGAGTTCCTCATAGGCCTTTTGACATTGTTCATTCCATTCGAATTTCGCGCCGGCTTTTAACAGGTCATAAAACGGGCGGCATCTTTGCGAATGCTGAGATATAAATCTCCTGATAAATTGCAAACGCCCGATCAAACCTCGAAGCTCAGTGATGTTCTTCGGCGGTGGCATTTCCATGACGGCCTTTGCCTTGTTTGGATCGATCTGAATCCCCCGTTTACTAACTATAAACCCAAGTAATTTCCCTGATGCAACTCCGAATACACATTTCTTTGGATTCATCTTTAACTTGTATTCCCTAGCCCTTTGCAATACCTTGGCTAGAATGGCGGGGTGCTCTTCCTGTGACCTCGATTTGACTAGGATATCATCCACATAGGCTTCTAAATAAACATGCATCATATCGTGGAAGATAGCCATCATCGCTCTTTGGTAGGTGGCACCTGCATTTTTCAACCCAAATGGCATGACGACGTAGCAGTATGTGCCCCATGGTGTTGTGAACGAGGTTTTTTCTTGATCTTCCGGAGCCAAAAGGATTTGGTTATACCCCGAGTAGCCGTCCATGAAGGAGAGGGCTTCGTACCCAGCTGTATTATCGACCAAGACATCAATGTGAGGAAGTGGAAAATCATCTTTCAGACATGCCTTGTTTAAGTCCCTGAAGTCAATACAGATTCGAATTTTACCATCCTTCTTCATCACCGGGACTATGTTTGCCACCCACTGTGGATACAACACCACTCTAATGAACCGGGCCTTGTGCAATTTGTCGACTTCTTCCTTAATCCTTAAGGCCATTTGCGGGTGGAATCTCCTTGACTTCTGTTTAACGGGCGTTGCCCCTGGTTTGAGAATCAGCATGTGTTCAACCAAGGCGGGGTCAAGGCCTGGCATGTCCTCGTAGGACCAGGCGAAAGAATCGCTGTACTCCCTCAAGACTTCGACCAATTCCTTTTCGACTTGAGGAGGGAGATTGGCGGAAATAAGTATGGGCCTGGGGTCCTCTATTGTCCCGAGGTTAATCTCCTTAGTGGATTCTTTTTCAAGCCTTAGGCATATAGGTCGGCAGTGTCGTCCATTTCATCTTCCTCATCATCTGCTGGGTCTTTCTCATTCACGATTTCATATACTCCTAATCCATCCTTGCCCCATACCTCCTCAGCTCCCTCATCATCTTCCAAGACAATCGCGGTCTCCATAAACTCCGGGCACTTTAATAGAGCATGACATCTTCCAGCCAAATCTTGTAGAAACCTATCAGGAATGGTTTTGAAGGGGCGCGACACGGCGGGTGCCGCAGACGTGGGTGGGCTGACAGAACTCGAACTAGACTCTACCCTGACTGACTTGACCATCCTAGGAGCCTCGATACACTGTACATCTAACCTAGGGGAGCAGAAATCTACCGGAAAAGAAACAGGGGTCTCGTGCCCCTGGGAATCTGGGTAGAACATAGCATAATCTTCCATGGAGACCTCCGTTTTGAGATTGGCATTTTTTTTTGGAGGTCGGAAGTGATCATACAACAGGAGGAAGAAGGCGGAGGGGGAGGCAGTTGCATGGGAAACAATTCCGGGAAGATGCAGTCAAAGAAAGGGTCAGAAGACTTGAACCACATTTCGTGGAGCTGAGCTCCTGGAGGAGGAGGAGTGAATAGGGTTGACAGATCAATGGGCGGGCAGCGCCCGCAAGCACATGGAACGAATAAAACTTCGGGTCTCTCCGCAAAGTATGGGTCGACCAGGAGTGGAGGGGGACGGGGAACAGAATCCCGCTGTTGAAACCAGGAAGCGAGACGGGATGGGGACATAGAGTAAGTAGTGATAGAGCTCCCCGTCTTCCGGGGCCCCTCGCGGGCCAATGGCATCGGTGGGCGCTTTACTAGCTGCGTCTCCCTTTTCTTCGGGTCGCCCTCTTCTTCATAAAACATTCTTGCAAAGTAATTGGCAAAGTCTTCCAAGTCGCCGGCTAGCCCCTGCGGTGGTGGTGGAGGATCGGCAACAACACAAGCTTCATCTATCTTTTCTTCAATGCGGGATGGCGAGGTCTTCAAGGTGCCGGGCTGCAACGGACCCTTCACAAAATGTTGCCGGTAATCCCAGGTCAACGGCCCAGAGTCCCCAAGCACAGACACGGAGGTTTCATGGTAGCCGAGGCCCCGGCGGCCCATCTTCCTTCCCCTAGGAACGGGGTTGGTTCGGCCTTGCAGCTGTGCGCCGAGTCCTCGGCCTGGCTGATAGCCCAATTTCAGAATTATGTGCCACCCTTTAGAGTCTCTCATCTTGGGCTTGACCTTCACGTCGACTGGTGCAGCGGCGGGTTTGCGCGACGCATACGCCCATGAATAGTTCAAGTCCATTACAGATAAAACAGGTCTGTTGCTCGGCCACAGTGTGCGCAGAATCTTGGCTGCTATAGCGTCAACGTTTTGAATTGTGGAAACACTCTTCACCTTGACCACTCGCCCTTGGAATGGGAACTTCAGACACTGGTGGGCGGTCGAGGGGACGGCGTTCAAACTATTCAACCATGGACGACCCAGAATGGCTTTGAACATTGGGTCTATGTCCAACACATAAAATTCTACATCCATCACCAAGGGCCCTAGCTCGGCCTGCACAGTTACTACCCCGTGACAAGCACGTCTGGAACTGTCATATGCAGCTATCGTGGTTGGTGTCGGCTTGAGCATGTCCTCTGATATGTTACAAGCACGAAGAGTACTCAATGGGCAGACATTTATTGACGCCCCTGTATCCACAAGGGCGGATTCCACGGTCGTCTTGTTTAAAGAGATTGTAATACACAATGGCATCTGCCGCGCCTCAGGAGGAGCTAATTCTGACTCAGCGAATGCAATAGATGGCCCCTTTGTGATCGTGGCCAAAACCGTGGGCAGGCTATCCACCGCCACATCCTCGCTCACCATAACTTTCTGTAGGAAGATTTTCAGGGCGTCTTGGTGGAGCGGCGACCTCTTGATCAGCTCTAACACTGAGATTTTGGCCGGCAGCCGGTCTAAATGCTGTAATAAGTCATATCTTGTGCCCGGCACCGGATCTACCTCCTCTGGTTCAACTGTAGGGGAAGAAACTGCAGGATTCGGTGCAGACGCACCTGAGGAAGGGAACATTCTCTGGAAAGGACGCCCGCTCCGAAGGGTGCATTGTGATTCTTGCACGGCCTGGACTGGGCCCCCGCTTGGCCTGGTGGGGTAGGCGGATGGCGTGGAGATGGGGGTGAGGATGACGGGAATAGGCTTAATGGGCCTTGGAGGAGGGGATACGGGCGAAGGGTTAAGCTTAGGGGGAATGATGGGAGGCATGGCGGGTGGTGGTGATAGGATGGATGGAGTAGGGGGGAATGTGGAGGGCCTAAGAGGCGACGCGGGGGAAGTTACGGGCGATGTAGCGGCGGGTCTAAGGATGGAGGGGATGGCTGGTGTGGGAGAGTAGTGGTGGTGTAAGGCCAAGAGATGGGCGGGGGTTTCATCATCAAACGTCCACCCAGCGTTGGGGGCTGGGCGTTGGACTGCATTCACTTGTGCTGGGGCCGGTGCCGGCGGTTGCTGTTGTTGCTGGGGAGCGGGCTGATGCATCGGCATGGGATTTTGATGGATCCCAAGGTCTTGCTACTGCGGTGGGGGCTGCGGTTGCTGTTGGTGCTGCTGATGCTGGGGTGCCGCCTGTTGCGGCCTGGCCTGTCTCCGCCTTTGCTTGATATCTTCAATTAGTTGGTGCATCTGGGCCCAATCAATTCTCTGGCCCTCATGCAAATCATACACCAGGTCCCTGAATTGATAACATCGCTCTATTGTGTGCCCCGGCTGCCGATGGAATATACAATATCGGGACTGGTCGGCAGCCGGATTCCAGTTCGGTCGCTCAGGCAGCAACTGAAGGTCGCCAGTATACATTAGAGCAGAGAAAACATCTGACAAGGTCTCTGGGAGAGGGGGGTAATGAGCTCTCTTTGGAGCTGGTCGGGCAGTGCCGTAGGCGGGAGGCGGAGGAACATTATTGTATTGCGGGGGCCGCTGAGGCTGTTGGGGTGGCGGAGGCGCCTGTGGAGGGTATTGCGGGACTTGGAAGGCAGGTTGGGGAGCTTGCGGGGCAGCGAACTGGGGGTTACGCTGAGATGGCGGGAAGCGGGGTGGAGCGGCGTGTTGGGGGAACTGAACGGCCTGGACTGCTCGTTAATTTGTACCCCCTCAGTGACGGGGCCCTGGGATTTCTTAGTGGCCTTGGGCTTCTGGGCCTCGAACAGAGAATGGATGGGGGAATCTTTAAATTGGGTTTGAATAAACCTAGCCCTGCTGTATAGTTGGTGCATGTTTGAAATGTCATTCATTGCTAGAATGTTTCTGAAAGTTGGCGTAGCGTTGGAAATCAACAACTTTACTTTTTCCTCCTCCGGAATCTGCCCGGGCACCCGCGAGGCCATCTGTCTCCAGTGATCTGCATAAGTTGCGAAGTCTTCCTCCGGCTTCATCTTCTCCGCCACCAGGTCAGTGAAAGAGTACTCGGGTCCGACCCGATCCTGAAACCTCTGTATGAACCTCTCCTTGACAGTCTTAAAATTCTCAGCCTCCTCCAGAGGCAGGGTATAAAACCATTCCAGCGCGACCCCCTCCAGGGACTGACGGAACAAATACGCCATCAAGCGATCATCCTGTTGGAACTGCGCAGACTCGTACAAGAACTCCCGGACATGGATGAACGGGTTGCCATTCCCATCATATTTGCGGTACACGGGGAGCTCCGACTGGGAAGGAAAACATAGGTCCCTGAAGTTAGGGATAGGGACATCGGCAAGAGATTGCGGGCCGACCCGCTTATGGAGGAGATCAATTTTTTGCTGCATAGCAGCCCACTTGTCAAGGATTTCTCGTTCCCGGGAAGAAGGGGGAGGAGCAAGAGGGGTGGCACCTGGATAAGCGACCAAAGGATAAACTGACGAAGGAGGCGGCCCATAAGAGGGGTAATGGGCCGAGGAAGGGCCCATATCTGCATGAGTGACCTGAGCCGCCCCCGACTGTGACCTAACGAAGTCGGCCGGGGCTATGAGGGCCTGGGGCGATGGAGAAATTGTAGGGTACGGCTCAAGATAAGGAACAGAGGGGATAGGAGATTTCCCTTTATCCAGTTGCTGATGGACGGATGTGGATGCCTGGCCCATTTCCATATTGGGATAGCGAAAGTTCTGAGGGCGCACTGGAGTAAGGTCAATGGGAGCCGCGGAAGTGGTCCCGACCACAGGAGCTGAAGTGGTGACATGGGCCGTGGCATGAGCCAGAGCTGAGGCCGGGGCATCGCCTCCCTGCAAAGCTTGCCTAATGAGATGGAGTTGGGTGGGGTCCAACTGGGCCATCATGTCAAGGATCGTACTGGCTGAATTCTGATTGGACAGGTTTGGAAAAGAGTGTCGGGGACCCTCGCCAAGAGAGGTCGGGAGCGAAGGGGCCGTCCCCTCTCCCCCTTGCAAATGGGTGACGCTAGGTGGGTCCTCAAGGAGACCATGAGGAAGGGAGTCCTCATGGGCCGCAGAGAAATCGTATGACGACATGGAAGAAGAAGCAGAATCGAACAAGGGGTTGGAATAGGAATGGAAATAAGAACCAACCCTAGGAAGTGATCGTGGGGGCAGAAGGCAGCCCCACATACACCAAGACACTTGGTCCTAGAACAGGCAACACAAAATCAATCCAATTCACCAAACAAATAACAAGCACACAATGGAGCGAGATGAGAGTAGAATCACTCAGTAATGCAATCAAGTTCTTAAAATGATGCTCGTCAGTTCCTTATATCTTCAGGTTTGAACCTTAGTGGATTAATAAAATGTCAATTCTCTCGACCACTAGGTGCCTGCCTGGGATGAGAATGAGGAACCGTGTGACTCTATTGGGATCTCTCACTCGCGGATGCAACCCTAGATGGGGGTGGATACGGTACAACCTGCCCGGCGTCCGTGTGGGAATCCACGGCTCACGGGGGCTTACGGAGGTCCTTGGCAAGGTCCGTAGTCGGCTCCAAGGAATATGGAGACGAGAGGAAACCCTACCTCGGTAGGAATGCAACTAATATGGGAAAATATCGATGCTCCTATGCGCACCAGAGTGCATGCACAAACTAACCTAGCAGCTATCAATCAATGAGCAAATATACACATGAATACCAAAAGCATGGTGATGCAATAACAATAAGATGGCAGGGGGGAACCAACGAACAGCACCAGGAGCAATATATATATCAGCCAAAACACTAAGCAAGAAGACAGAAACGTATTGTGACAGAAGATGTGCGGTCCTCCTCTGACCGCTCTAAGTACTCAGGCGGTCAATTTCCAGTCGTAATGTATGGGCAAAAGGCACAGGACATACCAGACAGACGGCCAATAAACAACCGCTTGCGAACTTGAACCGCCGCCTCACAGCCGTGTATCTGCCACCAGAAAGTGCAGCGTACCTGTGATTGGGAGTTGGACGGCTATATGGCAGCCGCCCACAGAGATGAACGGTGGGTACAGAGCCGTCTGAGATGGAAATGCCGACGCAGATAAACCAGAAGGCAGAGTATATGAACGGTGTAGAGTCAACCGTTCTCAGAATTAAGCGGCTCTGCACGAACCGCGTGTGCTCCAGAAGACCGCAAACCACGTCCGACCTGCAAATCACTTCAAGAATAGAAGCTTGACAACCGCTACGAAAGGTCAGCAACTTAAAAGCACGATGGGCATTAGGCGTCCCACCGTGATCGCCACAAAAGGGGGTGTAGATATAAGTTTCCACTCTTCTCTCTCACTCTCCACTAAGAGGGGGATCAAAAGTACGCCAAAACGCATGAAACGAATGAGAGAAAGAAGAGGAAAGAGGAAATGAAGCAAATACCGTGATCGCCACCAAGATGCCGTACGCGACGGGCACGCCGTACCTTGGAAAATGGGGAGACACTCGCCTTAGTGCAGCGTTGGGTATGAACGGCTTGATTAGGACCGCTCTGGGATGAGCGGTCTTACGATAGACCGCCCCAGGATGCTGCGAGGTACGCGGGAGTAACTGCTGCAGTGAGATGGACGGCGCTTTAGGGACCGCACTCCAGTGAAGGACGGTTGTTTAGGCACCGCGTGAAACGTTGAACGGTTGGAGGATGACCGCTCAAGACCTTCACTCAGCAAGTTGAGAAGGGTTCGACCTCCACCCTCTCCGGCCGGCCAGAGGGGATGGGCCTCGCGCTGATTAGATACTGACCTGCGAAACAACGTATAGACACAAAAAAAAGATACCCAAATTAGACCTTAATGATGCGGTACATGTCCAAACGAGAAGAACTGAGCATGAACAAATGGAAAGGGGAATACCTGGAGGGTTTTAAACCCCTAGGGTGACAAAAAACGGGATGATTGTGTGCATGATGATGAGAATGAGGGAGCACGCGAACGAAGAGCAATGCATGCAATGAAAGACAACAGCAAAAACTATGGAACGAAAGACTATGAGGACTGGGCTACTCCCTTGACCGGAGGCTCATATGGACGTAGAGAGCCTCCCTCCCTGGTGCTAGCTCGTTCAAAAACGCGGCAGGGCTTCGCCGTCGATCAAAATTTCTCCCCCCTTTCGACGTCCGGCCAATAGGGTCTATTTATAGAGCCTAGAAAGCCAGCCCCGAAACTAGGGTTTAGAGCCATTTTCGGGAAGAAATCTTTGAAGATAAATCGTAGATAATAGAATTATCTCTCATCCAGTTGAAACGGCATCGAAAATAGTTGATTATCCACGGAGAAATCACCAAAATAAGTTAAGGATAAAACCATGAAATAAACGGGCTAAAATCAGCTGAAAATCAACAACCGACGTCTTGAACGGTCTTACGATAGACCGCACAAGATATGGGCGGTCTAATTCGGACCGTCCATTCTGTCGGTGGAAATTCGAATAATCAGAATATTATCCCAACTATCTCTCCAACTAGCCGAAACGTCCGCCGTGGGACACTGAACATATGCACGGTTGAAAGTAGACCGTTTTAATGTAGGGCGGCACGAGCACGGCCGTTTTTCCCTGTCGGTGATAATTCAAATATTCGGATAATTATCTGAGGAAACGGGCCCGCGTAGGAATCTGAGATATAGGCGGTCGTATTATGCCCGTCCATGGATTTGAGCGGTCCTAATAACACCGCCTAAGGCCCTGTCGGTGCAAATTCAGAAAATTCTCGAAAAATCCGCCAAAATATATGAACGGTCTAGATTCAACCGCCCATAGGTTGAACGGTTGATATCACGCCGTTCATGCTCTTAGGCATTTGATAATCACAGCCGAGGGCCCATTAAGCCCCGAATCACCGCAAATTGCACTAAGGAGGGAGACGACCCATAAAATGAGCCCGAGTCATGCCACAAAAATGGCCCGACAGATAATGGATAACTTAGGGCATCAATCAATGGAAGTAAGAGAAACTGCTCAACTTATCGGTAGAAAACGGGTGTCAACAACGAGTGGTTAGTTATGACCTTTGGCTTGACTAACGCCCCTAGCACATTCATGCGGCTGATGACTCATGTCCTTCGACCTCTTGATGGAATTTTTGTTGTCGTGTATTTCGATGACATACTCATTTATAGCCGCACTACGGAGGACCACTCGGATCATTTGAGGCAGGTCTGTCATATCTTGAGGCGAGAGCAGCTGTATGCCAATCCACAGAAGTGTGCCTTCATGACTTCTCATGTTACCTTCTTGGGTTTTATTATATCCAGTGATGGGGTCTCCGCAGATCCGAAGAAGATTAGAACCATTGTTTAGTGGCTAGAACCCCGCACGCTCCACGATGTCCACAGCTTCCATGGCCTTGCTACCTTCTATCATCCTTTCATCCGTGGATTTAGTTCCATCACTGCCCCGATTACATATTGTATTCGGAAGGGCACATTTGTGTGGACGAAGGCTGCAGCTCCTGCCTTTAAGGATATCAAGGGGCGCATGACCCAGTCACCTATCCTTCGATTGCCAGACTTTACGAAGGTGTTTGAGGTCTCTTGTCATGCGTCAGGAATCGGTATAGGTGGAGTTTTAAGTCAGGAGGCCCATCTCATTGCTTTCTTCAATGAGAAGTTATATTGATGGGGACATCACTCAGAGCTCCCTCTGGCTCGACGCCTCTCTCCCCTCTGGAGACGGATAGGATGACTTGATGGGACCTCGACGGCACTGGATCTCACTACTATAGACATCTTGATGTATTTTATCCTTTATTGAGTCCTTTTGATGTATTTCACTTCTATTTTTGAGTCTTGTCCTAGGTGCTCTTACTAGTGGGTCACCATATTGGACTTGTTTGGTCGTATGGCCCATTAGGGAGCTAGGCCCATGGGCGCCCCTTTCTTGCACCCTTGGTTATCTGCTATTTTCCTTTTTCTCAAGGGCTTTTGTACAAAGTTGGGTTCCCTATATATAGGACCCCAACTCCCACTTGAGAAGGTAATGAAATATTGAGTAATTTTGAGCATAAGTGCATCTTTCCCTCTCTCTCTCTAGCTCCCTCACTCTCTCTCCCCCTCTCTCTCTCCTCCTCTCTCTCTCTCCCTCTACCTTGGGCGAATCTGCCCCTTCACCTTCCCCCATCCACCTGCCACCTCACCCTCCAACCCTTCACTTCCCCTAGGCCACTTAACTCCCATCAATTCCCTCCCCTTCCCAAGAGACTCTTCCTATTCCCCATACATCTTCCCCACATCCAATACACCCCTCCCTCTTCCCCAAGCAACCTTCCCACTCCCCCACACCCTCATTCACACCCCTAGACCATTCAAACCCCAGCCCCCCCCCCTCCACTTGTTGCGCAAACACCCTCCCCACCCCTTACCTCCTCGCCTTGGCCGAACCCCACCCCCACCTCTACCAACTTCGGCCCCCACCTTCCTGCTCCATCCTTCCCCCCCCCCACCGGATTCGACCCTCTCATCCCCCATACAACTCTCTCCCCTCCTGCCATCACCCCACATCTTCCCCATTACCCTAGCTCCACTTCTCCTTACCATTAACCCCACCTCCACCCCCTCAATTTGTTACAACTGCAGGTGGTAGAAGAAGTCTCGGTTTTCAGAAGCTCCCCTGAGGTCGTCCGGCAACATCTGAAGGCCCA